>CM076572.1:1118356245-1118609799 GCA_034641835.2 Pinus albicaulis
AATATAATCTTTGTTGATCGTGTTAGACTCAGCTTTTGCAGCCTTCCTCCAGTGATCAAACATGCTCTTTCAAAGTGATTTTAAAGTGTCAAAGTCAAATTTTGTCATTTCAAAGAGTCTTCAAGCAAAATTTGATCATTAGGCATTAGGTCTAGGGTTGGTTTTCACTCTTTTCAAATTTGTCCAAATGTCAGTCCATGTCACCATTCAGCTGAGTGTACCATCATTCAAAGGGTTGTCATCATCTTTTCAAGCTCCATCGAGTCATTTTACACCTTGTTCATGCTTCAGTTGTGCCTAGGTAAGGTCCATTTCCCTCTCCTAGGGTTTTGGAGGTAATTTCTCTTGGATGGTCAAATCATCGAAAAACTTGTATCCCGATGTTCATACACCTTCCCCTATCATTAATTCACCTAATTAAACACTTTCCATCACTGAGATCCCCCAAATTCCTCATTTTTGCACAAACCCTAGTTTCTAGCCAAAACTTGGCAATTTCCTAGGCTAGGCCTGTGTTTTGCCCTTTTGGACCCCTTCCCCTCACTCAATCTCTGTGATTCCACTTCCCCCTGCTTCCTAACATCCCTCCCTACTTCCCAAAATTTCCCCAAGAATTTAGAAGCCCCTTACCCCCTTCGTTTCGCTTCATTTTGACAAAATTCCTTGTTTCACACATCGGGGTAAGTTTCACTCAAAAGATGTTTCAGAGCAATCAATGATGAATTTTGGAAACCTGAGAGAGGGTTTTGTCCACAACATCCCAAGGAAGAAAAACCTCCTTCACGTTTTACACAGGTATCATGGTTTTAGAGAAATGTCAAAAATTCCGTTGCCTCAGGAGAATTGAATGCACCTCTGAAGTGACCTTGGGAAAATCAATTTTTCTCCTAGCATGTTTGGCCAAATGACTTTCTTGATGAGTCAAATGATAACTAGACAGAAATACCTTTCCAATGAGCTATCATGAGCTCAATTTGGAGTTGAGGAAGACCTTCAAAAGTTGACTGCAACAGCACTCTGCCTTGAGGCAGCCTCATTCTGATCATTTTGACTAGTGTTGGGAGATTTGATTTTTGACAGGGTAAATGAAATCCAAATTGCCTAATTCCACTTTTGTTGGAAAGTAGACTCCAATAGATTTCCAACGAGCTATCACACGCCCAATTTGGACACCGGGAAGGCCTCCAAAAGCTTTCTGCAAAATGCACTATGTGGCAAGAGGGTGAGCGACCCACGCAGAGGCCGAGCGACCCACCTGGGCAGAGCGACCCACGCAGGTCAGTTCAACAGTGCAAGTTTGCAAGGTGCGCGACCCACCTGGGCCGAGCGACCCACGCAGGAGCAGCGCGACCCACGCAGATTCAGAGGTTCGAAACTTCATTTTGAGCGCCCAGTCTTGCTTAGGATCGATTCATCGGCCTTCAAACAGGTTATTTGCAATTGCTTGATGTTTTTAAATGCACCGGTGGCATCGTTGGTGGTTTCAAACATTTCAAATGGAGGATTTAAACCCCACAGTCATGGCAATATTGTTTTCAGGGTTTTAAAATGATATGGGTGGTTGCATGAGTTTGTTGCTTATCTTATATCAGTGATATGTCCAGCCTTCCATATAATATCAAAACCATATTGTTCTCATGCCTATTATGCCATTGTGACCATTGTTATTATTATACCATGTTTTAAAACCTTTGTTCAATAGTGACTGTGGTTGTATTATGTCTCACTTCCCAATGTAAAAACATTCTCATGACTTTGTTTCAAACTGCCCATTGACACTTTTGTTGCTATTACTCATGGACAAAAACATTTATATGATGCCATGATCTCCCTTTGACTAGACTTGTTCAATATTTTGAAGGTTGCCTGCTCCCTTTTGGTCAAAATTTCACTTGCATTCAAAACAGAGATTGTGCCTTTTCCAATCCATTTAAAGCTGAGATTTTATCCATGATTTGATTCCTTGATGGTGTTTTGATGGTGGGATATTTATTGGGTGTTGAAACACACATCATAACTCTCTTTTCACTGCATCTATATCAGTATACATAGTGCCAATATCTTGTTCCAGGCCATGACAGAGACAGAGTCAGAGTATGAGCAGGAGTCGGACAATGACTCAATCGTTGAGGTTGATGCACTGAGATGGAGCATACCAGTGCACCAGTAGTGGTAACATATCAGAGAAGCCACAGAGCTTTGTTTCAACATCACGACGAGTACTATCTTCACCCGGGGTGGAAGGGGTCTCGTTGACTTCATCGGCAACGCGAGTACTATCTCCACATGGCGTGGAAGGGGTCTCGCCTTCTTCATCAGCGCAGGTACATTCACAGGATAATGATGGAGACAAAGACACCAAGGTCCCATTTTTCATTTTCAACAGGTTTAACATACACATTGCTACATCATGACTGACAACAACACATCATACAACCGAGACAGTGTTTTCATCACAGGAACTGCATGCACCAGGAGAGCACTAAAATGGCGGAAAAGGCCTGATCCACTCTGGATTTTGGCCGAGGCTTCATTGACTGAGCAAGACACATGATGGAGGACCTCCGCTCTGAATTTGGGCAAATTCGGAGAAAATTTTGTCATTTTCAAATTTTTGGTCTAAAAAACAGGTTTTGCAGCTACGTGGGTCGCGCGCTCATGCGCTCGCTTTTTTTTGAGACACTTGCTGGAGAAGATTTTTAAATTTTTGGATTTTTCATGGTTAATTATGCATCCTCTGAAGTCAACTTAGCATTTCAACAAAATCTGGATGGTCAAACAGCTCAAAAACACCATGAAAATCACCTTGCTGCCACCTTTTGCACCAGCAGGAAGTACCTCTAGGAGAATGAGGTTTTGGAGAGTCAAATCAACTCCAAATTCAGAAATTCCACTTGTGTTGGAAAGTAGACATCCAGGGCTTTCCAACGAGCTATCATGAGCTCAATTTGGATGCCGGGAACTACCTCAAATTCAGCCTGGAACATGAGCGACCCACGCAGTTCAGGAGCGACCCACCTAGAAATTTTTCTGAATTTTCAGCTGCCAGCTCAGTATTTCGCCTATTGTGGACCACTTTTGCTTATGGATAGAATTCTTGGGTTTTTATGATGTAAATTCATGTTTGATATGTAACTTTGGCTTGTTTTTATTTCTTCTAGAAGATTCACTCTCAAATGAGTAAAAAATCATGTAATGGATCAGTTTCCACTCTTTTAGAGGCAAGTTGTTAGCTGCCTAGATTGTAGTTCCATGATTAGAATTGGTTGAAACTGATCCCTGAAGAGGGAATTCGACCCCTAGAGGTGGGGAAAGGGGTTATAGTGATCTATATATTGTAATTTCTGAGGCATTCTACAGGTTGGACTCTTGGGATACTTTTGATACCATTGTACATATTTTTCATATTTTGGCTAAGGAAAGATCAGGGGTTTTGCGGCACTTGTTGGGATCCTTGTGGTGTTCTGTTCTTGATGATGTTTCTCCTTTGTTTACTGTCAGTTTCTTCATGTTTAATGTTGCCATCCTTTCATTATGCTTCTGAACTAAATTGAATGAGTGAAATAAGGTTGAATCCATTGTTTACAGTGCTTAGCCTTTGAATTCAGTTAGTTCTATATGTTTTCAACTGTTTGGAGAGGATCCAAGTTCTTCTTTGCCCTCTTCAGCTCCTCGTCAGTCTAATCTATCCATAAAATCCAATTCGAAGCATCAAGATCATCACCTACCTCGCCCCAGCTTGATCTCTGCAAAGGTCTGACCTTATCCCCGGACCCAAAATTTTGTTTTCCCATTACTCCAGCGAAAACCCAAAAAACCAAAAACCAAACATAATTATCTCTTTACTAGCCTAAAATCAGTTCTTATTGTAAGTCATCTCGCATCCTATTGCTTATTTTCTCGAGATTGACGGAGAGAGCCCTCTCCTGTCCTCGTAGGGCTAGCTACGAGGCTGAGCGTGTTTTGATGTAGCCTTGAGTTATCATTCCTCAAGCAGACCTTCACAAACCTATGATTTTGGGTCAGTGTTGGTAAGCAGTTATGGCCTCATGCCCATGAAGAAATTAACAGTGAGCCTCGTGCCCATTGACGCTCTATATCATAAGGGCATCCGCGATGAGATGCTTTTGGAATTTTTTTAAAAATAGAAACGGAGCTTCCATGTCTAGCAACTTCATGAGTGGAGTCATGGCTGTTTGTTCGACTAGATTAAGTTGAGTTTCTACCTTTGTTCTATTAGTTCCTACAAATGTGAAACTCCTCAAAGGGATAGACCTCTCCTCCAGCTTATGTGGATCCCAAACCTTCTCCTCCTCTCCTATAAATTCTTCTTCCTCACATTGATTCAGCTAGCTAAACAAGCAATAGCCATAGTTGGTGTGAAGAAGCAAAGAATACTCCATTGTTGAGAGACATTTTAAGCCCATTTCCTCATTCGAGCCGAATGACGAACGAATTATTGAGACGTACCCGAATGAACCCATTGAAGGAGATCTGCAACGTTAAGGCATAAGGTTGTAAACTTCTATTTCATATATCAATAATACATGACTGGTTTCTGGTTCCAAATTTGTTTCCATTTATATTGGAAGTGTTTAAATTTCCTTGACCAGTTGAATAGTTGTACATGAATGTATATTATTGTATGCTATCATCGTTTGTTTGATTTTTGTTTAGGTGCATGGAAATCGTCACCAAAAGAGCGCAACAAGTGAAGACAAAGTTTGGAGGATCATCAATGTGTGCCATGAAAAAAGCATTGGACCGAGGTAGGATATCTGTCCCAGTCAATATTTCATTTATAAACTAGGAATTCAGGAATTCAACATGTTCCCTTGTTGCTAGACCCACCCTAGGGCTAGAGGGATCACCTCTGTCCGCAGAGGGGATTCTCCTACCCAACAATTTGGTGAATCCACTGGGAATCAGTGTGTCTGTCATCTCTTGTTGTTCATTTTGGAGTTTTCCTTGTCTGTCCAACTTTGGTTGTATTGTCATTTCTCCGATTTTTTTTTCTTATTTGACTATTTCAAGCCATTCCACCTATTATCAGAGTGATAAGCCTAGATTTTCCTTAGCTTCATTTTCTCTTTTCCTTGTTTTCTTTACTCGAACTGTTGTTCACCTGACATTCGTGCCAATTGGCATGAGTGTGATTTTCTATATTCAACACGAATTACTTCTGAACAATTGCATCGATTCTTGTAGTTTTGAGTTTAGGCCTCTTTCTAGAGTCTCTAGTGCATCTTAGCCTCTAGATTGGTTTTTTTATCCCTGAATTAATCCACTTGGATTGATTTTTGACTTCCATGTATTGTTCAATTAGGTTGATTGTTTCTCATCAGATCAGTGTGGTTTTTTTACCCTAGGGTTTCTAGGTGTCTCGGATTGTTTGTTCGGCCACATGTTCGTTGAGTCTCTGAGCTGTGTATGAGTCAGTTTAGTCATTCATCTTTTCGGCCTATTGTATGATTTATTGGTTTTTTTTTTTATTCTACATGTTGTAGGATTGTCAAACTATCATCTTAGTGTATGTTTGACCCTCCCTCCATCGCCCTAAGCATAGATTACATTACTCATTGAGTCGACTTGAAAGTCTTTTTTTTTCATGAAGGAGTAGCTGCCTCGCTTTGAGTGTGTTTTTCATTCACTTAGAATTGATCTCTTTGTGTTTTGGTCATTTCATTTGAAGTTGCTCGAAACTACTGTTTTTTTTGTAATTTTAGTGTAGCATTGAATTTTTGCTTCTCACTCATACAAATGAACAAAATTTTGCATTCTTTCTTTTTGCTTGAAAATTAAAAGTACTTTGTTGCATTAGTATTTTTCTTCTTCATTAGAAAGTGAAAAAAAAGGGAAGTATTTTTTGTTTTCTAGTTTGGTTGTATTAGTACCATAAAGGAAAGTGTTATTCTTGCATTTGATTGATTGCTTCTATGTTGTGAACTTCTATCCCTCTCTTAGCTAATTTTTCATCGAATTGAAATGGTATTCTTTCTCTCATATAGTTGTGAATTAGAGATTTGAGATTACATTCGGTAAGGACTTGAAACTGAAACATAATTTCAAGATAAATTTTAAAATGAACTCAATCAATCTAAGGAAGCATTGAAACTTAACACTCACACCTTGAGGTCTAGGCTAGTGACCTGTTCCAGCATCGTTAAACCTAGCATTTTTCACTCGCAATATTTCATTAGACAGTGCTTGTACAGACTTATGCTCCCCATACTGTCACGTGTATAAAGGGAGACCCTCATAGGTTGCAATCCTTTATCCATAGGAAGTCAAGTCTGCAGCCCTGTAACCGTGATACACCGAACACAACATTCGGGGAAACTTCCTGCACATATGTTAAGTCCTTGGTCATTTCTCTTTCATTTGATCACCATGGTTTATATTGCAGTTCACGAGAACTTGGTACACCCTCTTGCTGAGATTTCTTGAGTAATTTTTCTCTTTCCGTGACTCTTTAAAAATTTGAAAAGATCATCGAGCACTTGTCCTTTCATGCTCGTTAAAACTGAAAGTGACTAAAGTCACATTTTTTCCTTTTATCATCTCTTAAAACATGAAAAGAAAAAGTTTTGTTTCAGTTTCATAAAATTAATTACCCACGATCACACGCCCATTAAGATATTTTCTTGACCATTTCATGAGTAATTCCTTAGTGCTTGTTCTTAAAGCCTTGAATTGATTATCTCTTTTCTCTCCTATTTTTTAGACAAAGTCACGGTGGCAGAACCACCACTTTCTTCATCCTCTTCATTACCTCGTAGTGAAGAACCCCCCCCAGGAGTCTCTTTTGAGACACCTCCATCTATTGGGACTCAAGGCTTCGACCATGCCATCATTCCAAGCATTCAACCTCTTGCCACTTGATATCCCCCTAAGGAACCATTTCATATCAATTGGCAGCCTTCAAAAGCTTGGGCCTTTTTAAGGGAACATCCCCCTCAACACTTGGGACCGCCTGTGTTATCATTAACACGTTCTTTACTTGCCACCGCTCGTCACCTTTTCACAGACAACATTTCTTCATCCAACATGGAAGCCATGAGTCCCATTAGTAGTGAAATTTTTTTTGTTTCTACGAGAGAATATCAGTCCCCTCCAGAGAATTTTCCTTATGTCATGAATCATCCTTCCTCTCAGCCTTCATCTCTCCCAACTGGTTATCATTCTTTGGGTTAGATAATTTCTGGTGCTACATCTTTGTATCAAAACCCGCTATGGTCAAGTAACGACTCCTTCTATGGGGTCATTTGTGTCAGGTTCTTCCTCTTCGACTCCCATTGTTTCGACGATGGTTAATTCTGCCCCAACACAACCCATTTTTTTTATGGATTTCTCCAAAACATCCTCTAGCGTGATTCCCTCATTACCACCATATTCTGTTATTATTGGAACACACCCTAATGATTTTTCGATGCCTGTTGGACCCATTGTGAGTGGAACAACCTCACATATCGGGAGTCCATAAATATACTTGTAGTGTGCCTATCTCCTCTAATCCCATTCTGGGATGTTTTTCATATGACCAGAATATGATGTCTCTTCAATATTAGAATTATCTCCCACAAGGTTCTCAATAACATCCCACACCGGTTACCCCACCGCATTACTATGATGAGCATGGGAATCATGTGTATCTCCATGGGCCTCTTCCACGAGTCCCATTGTATGATCAAACAAATCAAGCTCTGGTTTACCTAAATTAGTTCACGTACCTCCAGGGACAACCCTGTGGTCTACAAGGAAAAACCTCTCACCTACAAGTCCAACCTTTGTTTCAGTAGGGACAACCCTACGGTCCTACTGGTCAACCTTATTTTCAGCAGGGAGCATCTTATGTTACCCAAGGGAAAACCTACCCACCTCAGGGACAACCTTTCATGCAACATAGCCAGCCTTAAGTTCAGGAAGGCCCAAATTTTGAACAATAATTTCAACCCTCTGCTAGTTAGTTGGGCCAACCTAGTCTTGAAGGGCAACCTAGCTCATCTCAACCATCAGGACAACCTGTACCCTAGGGGAAGCTTGGTGGATCTCAACATATAGGCCACCCTGCACCCCAGGGAGAGCCTTTTGAACCTTAGTTTCTAGCCCAACCTACACCCAAGGACAGCCTGTGCAGCCTCAGGGCCAAACTTTCATTCCTCAAGGCCAACCGAAGGTCTCCAAATATCAACATTTGATGGTACAAGGTCCAACCCAAGCCAATGCTTACATCCCACAACAAAATCCATACGTTTCTCAAGCATGACCTCAGTGGTTCACTCAAAATCAATACCCTAGTCCTCAACTGGTTTATGGGAATAATTATCAAAATTATAACCCCCATGGACAAAATCCTCTGGGATAGAACATATGGGCCCAAAAATTCTCCCAACATGGTTGGAATCCCAATACTGGTCTCTATCAAAGGCCTCCAATGCCTTTCAATCTGCAATTTCCATTCCTTGCTATGCTGGAACTGCTTGATGTGTCGAAGTTAACAAATGATCCCATTCTTCATAAACCATATTGGCCTCCAGTTCCCACTAAAATCACTGGCGATTATCCCAAGTTTGAAAGAATGTCTGGAGAAGACCCCAAGGAACATGTTATGATGTACCATCTATGGTGCTCCTCTAACTCTTGGGTTGACGATTTGATTCGTTTACATATTTTTCAAAGGACTCTCACTGGTGTTGTTGAAAAGTGGTACATTGAACTCTCCCGCGACATCTTTGAAGATTTCAACTCTCTTGTAATGGTGTTTCTCAGACACTTTCAGTTATCAGTTCATTATGAAACTGGAACACACCTCCTAACATCCTTGAAAGAGGATCAAACCACTCACATCTCCAATCATATTCATGAATGGAGGTGACGTTGTTGTTTGATCAAGTTTGAGATCCTTGGTAAACTTCTAACTCATTGGTTCACTACCTCTTTTATTAGTCTGATTGCTAAGGACATCGCTATGGGGGCATGTGCTACTGAGGAATAGGCCATCGCTCGTGCCCAAAACCTTGATCTCTTGTACTCTCAATCTAGCACACTTTATGAACTCTTTCCTGATGCTCCATGACCTGGAACTTCCAAAGAACCGGTGACACCTTCTATCGATGGTATCATTGGTTTTGTGTCTCATACTTCTCGTAAGTCTTCTCCCAACCCTGTGAATCAGAAATATACTTCTTCCACCGATACTATTTCTCAGCCACCTCCTAATCCTGGCAAACCCACAGAAGTGAATGTCATCCAATCCACCCCAGCGGACAAAGCTTCCAAAGGTGAGAAAAAGGGTAAAGGAAAGGCCAAATTTGATACCCCGAAGCAGGATTATCCTAAGAATAATAATGACGATGGCTCTAAATGTAAACCGAAGTACCCTTGTCTGATATGTGACGATGAGAATTACACCAAGGTCTGTCCTCGACGGGCTTAGGTGAGTTGACTTCTGAAAGGCACTAAAGGAAATACGACTATTCTTAAAGAACCTGTTATCACCAAATTGAACTTTATTGATTGCTCATCAAACAACTCAATGTAACTTTTTCAAACCACTTCTAACTGAAGATTAGCCTCTTTAGTTAGAGAGGGGTTTATGATTTTGAATAATGATAGTACTAGATGGCTAACTCTATAGAAATTTTAACTTATTTTGTATGATTGTAGGTTGAAAAATGTAGGCTTTCTACCATTGGGCTTATGGAGTCAACAAACAGTAGTTTCAGTTAGAAATTTTCTTCACATGGAAGCTGAGGCAAATAAAGGTTTTTAACAAAGGCAACTCACACACACAACATAGGAAAACAAATTCATTTCACCACTATAGGAAATCAGAGCATAATATTATTAATTCTAAGTAATTAGAGATGAAATCTACTGCAAGTGATAGAACATAAGAATAAGATCAATAATATATCAAAACAATCAAGAGAATCTCAGGTCTGGAAAGAAGAATGTCACTTTGTATTACTAATAATTGTAAAAAACATACAAGCAACAATTTGGTGCAAATGTTCTCCAACCCTTTTCTTCTTCGATGATTTGTCTATAAATAGACATTATTTATAATATGGATGATCCTCCTAGTGGCTAGATTTTCAAATTATATTATGACACCTTTCATAACTAAAATTAATAACTTAAAACAGAAAACTGATAACTACCTTTTAAGAAACCAACTCCTAATAGGACTTTATCTCCTATTTATTACATTCCTCTATCCTATCTATGAAATAGTTACATCATAGTTACATAATTAATGTAACATAATCTAAGGACACATGACCAAGTTCACTACCACTTTACATATTTAAATCATCCCTAGATCTATGGAGCATAACCTTGTTTTTTAGGAATGGATGACCTTCATCTTCAATGATGTTTTGACTAATGACCTATCTTCATGGGACTCCTTTTGAATCATAAATATCTACTAATGAGGTCCTCTAACATGTTGGAGGTCTCCAGCTCGCAAAAAATTCTTTAAAATTTCTTAAAATCCCTGAACAATTGCTCGCTATGAAAACATGGCAGTTTCATAGCGAGTTTTGGTAGCGTTAGAAAAAAGTTTTTTTTTATCAATTTTCTTCAATTATTTGTTGTTCCATCATCCTCACCATGTCATGAAAGCTTTCAACCATGGATCCCTCTCCTAAAAACATGGAAAATTTTGAATTTAAATGCAAAAAGTCACCTACAGGTTTTTTCGTAGCGTATTTATGGCTTTAAGCCTAGGGTATGCTACGAAAAGTTCCAAAAAACTAGAAATTTCTCCTTTCAAGATTATCTTCAAAAATTTTATTCCAGCTACAAAACTTAGATTCTCTGCATGTGATGAACCTCCTAAAACATATTTCATCTTACCTTATCTCTCCTACGGTGTTTCCTCCTCATTTAAAATCAGTTGGCTACTGGGCTCCTATACCACTGTCATTTTCAATCCTTTCTTTTTCAACTCCACATGAATCAAATCCAATTGCTCTTGTAGATATTGAAATTGGTATTTTAGAATGCCCTATTCTTGGATTTAAAGTCCAGGTTTATGTTTCTGGTGTGTTTGACCTCTCCCCTTAGTGGCTGAGTCCATTTTATCAACTTTTCTGTATTGTCCAAGGTCTTTGAAACACTTATGACCTATTCTTCTGAAAATATCCATGGCAATTAGGTCCTCATTAAGAAAATTTATCTCCATGGGCTCATACCTGTGGCAGTGACCACCTTTGTTTGTTTTCTTCCATGTAGCCATGGGTGGCTTTATATCTTCTTAGCCTCACTTGCTTGATAACGCCTGCAACCATTAAATCTACCAGCAACCTTCTTGGCTTGATGAAGCATCTCTCCAGAAATCCAATTTACATGCAAAGATAAAGCGAAGTATGAAAAAACACTAATTGGATAAGGCTCTATGGTTTAAATAACAGCTCATGCATTAATCATGACCCATGCATGCTAAAAATGGTAATGATGACCTTAGACATGGCTTTGTACGTTTGAATTAACCCTAACAAACTCGAATGACCTCCACCCTAAATCTTCCAATTATGAATTGACACTTCACATCGATTTTGACAGGACAGACAAGAAAAAGGTTTTTTGTAGTGTGATTAGTTTAACTTCTAATAGTTTCGCTACGAAACTACTAGGAAGTTTCATATCGAAAACTGTTGTTTTGCTATATAAAACACTACGAAAAGTTGTAAAATTGGCAGAAAGTAGAAAAGGAAGCAAATACATCAGCGTAATCACCAATCAACAAAAAGTGGCTAGTACCGCACCAGACTTAATTAACCAACGCGAATCATCTAAAAAGTAGGGCCAGATGTCATAACCATCATTGGTTTCCTCTTCGGGATCATCACATATCACTCCCAAGAATACATTTGATGTTATAAAGAGCCATAAAAGCTTTTAAATACCTAAAGAGACGCTCAAAATTAATTTTACAGGCGATGTTGTCAGAGATTTTATTTGTTCGGGCCTTGCATGGCCATATCTGTCTAATTTTTAGTTGTTTGTAATAAATGAAGTTTGCCAAAGTAGATTAGGGAAACTGACTTAAGTTGTTAGTTTAATACTCCTTAAGATTCTAGGTTGGAGAGTTGGATATTGTTAGCCCCTGCATTGTAAGAACTACTATATTGGAACAGTGTAATTTTGGAGTTGGACATCGATAATCAAAGACCGTTTACAGGATTCTTGAGCTATGTCGAAATGGTGATGTGTTCCTTCTCTGTTTAAATGTTTCTGTTTTTTTATCTGTTTTGCATCTGTTCATTTAATTGTAAATCATAAATTTTAGATTAAGATTTTTTTTCGGAGCACCTTAATTCTATATGCATTTACAATCTGAATGTTTTATGTTGAAGTCTAATTAAAGAATTCTTAACTTCTCTTTAGTAACTACTGAACCTCACTCTTTCTTTCACCTCATAATTCATACTGCTCTTAAGTTCCATTTAGCATAGTTAGCTTTCCCTGTGATGGTCTTGAAATTTGATGTGCCATTCCAGCCTTTTGAATCCATATCCCAATGGATTAGTCCCTACAACCCTATCTGTCCAACCACACCAACAATCAAACAAACAACCCCCATCACTGTAACTAGCCTAATATTAGCACTTATAATCATCAAGTTAAATCATAAAAATAGAGAGAGCCCTCTCAGAGTCTCGAAAGGCTAGGTCATGGACTCCAATGTGGTTTAATGATGTCCTCTATCGTTTTTTCTTGCTAATATCACAAATTACGGAGTGATAACATAAATGGCGACCATACTGGGGACGGGAGATACTGAAAAATCTTAATATTTCATCAGAACTCAAAAACCCCATTCAAAATATTGTATGATTGAAGTATGTTCCAAGATTGGTATCTAGTTGTTGATGGTGGAAAACAGTCGGACACAAGAAATTTGAAATCATCCACCTGGGAACTCCACTATTTTTAGTTGACCTAAGGACTCCACTGGTAGAAGAATCCAGATTGGTTGTGAATATACAGTGACCTGCTCTCTGAATGATTGACAAGATGGATCCAAGAATACAACGCATGAATGCTCCAATGAACAGAGATCACATTCCTGGATTCCCACATAAAATGCCTCGGGTAAATTGGGATAGAAATCTTCCTATTTTTCAAGATGAGAAGGTTGATGATGCTTTGTTACATCTCATTAAATTTCATATACAATAATGGAGGTTGAAGGTCAAATGGCATGAGGATTTCCTCTTGAAGATGTTCATGGTGACATTAGAAGGGAAAGCAAGGGAATTTTATGAAGGTCTGAACCCTGGTAGTTTGTTTTCTTTAAAAGGTTTCCATAAGGCATTTTATGAGCATTATAAAGAAAATTCTCCATCTTTATCATTAGCTGAAAATTTTTGTCATCAAACTGAGGATCTCATACAATACATTGTAAATATTGATGAATATTTTGGAAATTGGCATCCTGAGGATCTCTTAGAAGAAATTCATGAATTTCATTCTCAAGTTAACTTTCATGACAACCAAGAGAAGTTAGTTGAAAATGAAAGCAATGAGGAAATGAAAGAAGATCCATAAGATCTCTCTGTGGGGACAAAGGATAATCCATCTGCTCTTTTGTGTGAGGCTAAAGAAGAAATTCAGCCTCATGATCAGTGGTCACAAGAGTAAGAAAATAATTTTTGTTCAATCCAAAGAAAACAAGACTCCCTCCTCCTTTAACTGAAGAAGAAATCAATCAGATTCTAAGCATGCAACCAACATCAAAATTTTTATGTAATGAAGAGATTATGTATATTTGTTCTACTACTGATTAATGTACTATGTAATTTCCTCATGAAGAAATAGAAGAATAGATTGATACTGATGTTGTTCTACCTTCTGAAGAAGGCCTATGGCTAGAAAGTGCTCCTATTCATCAGAATGATGGCCTTCCAACAAAATTCAGCCAACTCAATCAAGACATATCAGGTTTTCTTGAGGATAGCACAGTGGTATATAATGAGGATTCCATGTCAGATGACCATGAAGAATATGTAGATGTTCTCTTTCAAAAGGATCCTGAGCATGACAAAGTGGAACAAGGAGCAGCCCTAGATGAAGTCTGTTATTTAAATCCTTAGGGCCAAGTATTGTTCCAAGATCCTTTTGTTGGTTTCTTAGAATCATATAAATAAGGATTTTGTTATGCCAGGATTAGTTTGTTGCAGAGTTTAAGGAAAATTTTGAGCATTGTTTTTCAAAGGCAAGTAAAATGGGAGTGGCCCTTTTGTTTTTTCAAAATACTCAAAAATCTGAACAAGAATCAATAATGTAGTCATTTACTTGGTTGGTTGCATTGGGGAAAAGAGTTCACTTAGTGTATATATCATCTCCAAGTTAGATTAGGGTAGGTAGGCATGCAAATAATCTCAGTACTCTGAGCATCTTTCTAGTTTTAGTTTCAGATTTCTTTCCATTTTTTCAGTACAAGTGTGTTCCAGGCTCTAGTTTTGTAGAGAGTTTGAATTTCAGCTTGAAGATTGTCAGCCACAGAATTTTTGTAGCAGATTATGTTGCCAGTTTTGGGATGAGACCACTAGTCTATGATGTTCTTGACGTCTCCTGAAGGAGCTCCCATCCCTGGCTCGAGCCACTCTTAGAATCTTGTATTTCACAATATCACCAGGTGACTGATTATTGTTTATATTTTTCTCACTAAAAATATTATTACATGGTTAGCATTTATTGTCATAGAAAGAAAGGGAGAGCCTCACTACCAAGAGCTTCAAAAGAATTCATCTGCCATTTTCAGTTCAAGGAAGAAGGAAAGGGCTACTAAGTAAGTGTAATAGTGAGAAAAAGTCCATACTGTGCTCATTTAGTCCATCTGTCTTCTTCTTACCTTCATTTTCCTAAACAAATATGTACTCCAATGCTCTAAATCCCCATTTGACCCTAAAACCCACACACACCTAACCTTCTCAGCCTTATCCTTGTATAAAACCCACTCATTATCTAATTCCAAATTTCTATACCATAGCTCCGCTTGCCCACCAAACAACTATTGATATACAACCTAAACCTTACCTGTTTCCCGCACTTCGTAGCCCATAGATTTTTAACCTTACCTCTTAAAGACTTATGCTAAATCCTGATTTTCTGCCAATGTGATGAAGTGGGACCCGCCATACCTCTTACAACATGCAAACCTTCATATTTCTCATTTTCCTTACCTTTCGCCTGTTCGCACCCTTTCGCGCTTAGCGCGCCACATGTATCACTTTGTGCATTTTTACAACTTACCCATTACAATGCCCACAAGTTAAAAGTTTTAACTTGCGATATGTGGACTGGTGGGACCCACATTTCCCTTGTACAACTCACTTTTTCCATGTTTTAACTAAAAATCACTTGTCCTCTTGGAAAAGCTTATGGTGGGGTCCATTTCTTGATCACAATCGCAAATCGCAGTGTTTAAAGGATGGGCGCGAGAGGTAAACATTAAGATCACCAAAGTGTGATGTGCAATGGGTTGGGCCTAGTCGTAGATCATAGATTTCAGAAAACAAGTGCAAAGTAAAATGTTAAATTCATCAATCTGTGATATCAGGTGACGTGGCAAGTGACGTGGTATGTGACATTGCATGGTGACGGGGCAGTGATGTGGATTTGAACCCACATATCGCAGTTTACTTATGATGACGTGGAGAAGTGACATGGCAGAACCTGGCAAGTGACATGGCAGATGACGTGGCCTGGCCCGCGTACCGCTCAACGCAGATCTCACGAGTTAAGTTTATGGTTAAAAGCTAAAAATTGCGAAGTGCGGTGGAGGCCCGGACGCGATTTAGTTTCGGAGGCACATTCCAAAGTATTTCAAATCCGCATACAGGGACTTTTCAGCATTAAATCGCATCAGAGGAGGAAAATGGGTTACAATGTAAAAATTCGTGGAACGCTGAAGTGAGACGTGCAATACGGTGGGACCCAATCGCAATGCGCACATCGCAAAAGATAAAAGATAAGTCACAAAGGTAAAAGGTTAAACTGCCAAAGTGTGATGTGCGGCGATGGTGGGACCTGATTGCAATGCGCACATCCCAAATGTTAAAGGATAAATACTAAGGAAAATGGTAAGAACGAAAAAATGCGAAGTGCGATATCAGAGAGGATGCAATGTATTCCAGAACTAAGATTTAAGTATTTTCAGGTCCGGTTGAATGAGTTTTTATGTTGTTTTATGTGTAAAACATGTCAAATCGGGCATACAAGGTTTGAATCTCATTTCACAAATAAATAAGGTTAAACGTAGAGAAAAGGCCGAACGTCATGACAGAAAAGAAATGGACCGAACAAGGTCGACTCGGGCAAAGGGAAGGCACATAATAGTTACGATATACCAGCAGAAAGTAGAAACCAGCAGAAAGAAAAAAAGGCAGCAAATACATCAGCATAATCACCAATCAACAAAAAGTGGCTAGCCTCGCACCAGACTTAATTACCTAATGTCGATCTTCTGAAAAGCAGGGCTAGATGTCTGAACCATCAATGGTTTCCTCTTCAGGATCATCACATTTCACTTCCAAGAATACCTTTGATCTTATGAATAGCCATCGAAGCTTTTAAATACCTAAAGAGCTGCTCAAAATTATTTTTACATGCGATGTTGTCAGAGATTTTCTTTGTTCGGGCCTTGCATGGCCATACCTATTTAATTTTCATTTGTTTGTAACACATTAAGTTTTCCAAAGTAGATTAGGGAAATCGACTTAAGTTTTTAGTTAAATACTCCTTGAACTTCAGGGTTGGAGGGTTGGATATTGTTAGCCCCTGCATTACAAGAACTACTATATTGGAGCACTGTAATTTTGGAGCTGGACATATATAATCAAAGACTGTTTACAGGATTCTTGAGTTGTTTCGAAATGGTGATGTGCTACTTCTCTGTTTAAATGTTTCTAATGTTCTCTCTGCTCTGCATATGTTCATCTAATTGTAAATCAAAAATTTTAGATTAAGATTTGCTGTCGGAGCACCTTAATTATGTTTTCATTTACAATTTGAATGTTTTCTGCTGAAGTCTAATTAAAGAATTCCTAACTGCTCTTTAGTCACTATTGAACCTCACCTTTTATTTCACCTCATAATTAATACAACTTCTAAGATCCATTTAGCATGCTTAGTGTTATCTCAAAATCAAACCCTGATAGGCTACTGATCAAGAAGACCTTGAGTAACTATTTCAAACTAGACTTTTAGTTGAGGCTTAGCCTCCTCAACCTGAGAGGGCTCTCTCAATAGTTTTATGATTTTCAAATAAGGATTAGATGGATAACTCTATGAGTAAAATGGATAATTGGTTTTACTACTAATCAACAAACATCTATTGGGATTATGGATTCAAGTGTAGTTTCACAAAACATGAGTATCAGTTTCAATTTGAAGTCAGGGCATTTTAGGGTTTAGATGCATCAAAAGAACAATAGGACAAAAAATAACATAGTTCATGAACATATGAAGGAAGTTAGAGCACCTTCGGTGAATTATAAGTAACATACATTCATGCCACTGTAAGTAATTGAAAGATGAAAAGCATAAGAATATCAAACATCCATAACCCTTTCTGAATCCTGAGTGATGAAACCAATATCTCTGTATTAATATGAAAACACAGTTTCTTGCTACAACAAAACAGTATGCTTGCTTACGAAAATTGCCAACCCTATGCAATTCGACTTCCTGTCCTTTATAGAGACATCATTACATTTCTTGGATTCCCTCCAAACACTTGAGAGAATTTGAATTTGCTAGCTTGACACCTATTAACTGCTAAAACAAACTTTAATTACATCTGACAGTTTAAACTGTCTGTTCCAGAGTCCTAATACAACTAGGATTAAAACTCTCTATTACACCTTAACAACCTTATCCAAATAATAAATCTTCTATCTGACAGCTGCTCCTCCTAAACTTCGACCTTGATGATGTCCATCTCCTTGCTGTTGAACTGTAATGATCTACTTCTTACCTGCCTTGAAAAATAGGAACATGCTCCCTGCAAAATAGGTGTACTGCTTCATTTATGTTTCTTCACAACATCTACTAACCAATTTGTGCTCAAAACATGTGGCAAAGTCATATTAAAATCTTGTGACTTCGTCCTCCCAGCTGTGCCCGAAACAAAACTTTGAAGAAGTGCCAAAAAACATTAACATTACTACGCTACGAAACTGTCTGTTGTTTTCGTAGCGCAAAACTTCACCTCTGAAAACTTCATTTGAAACCTTCAATTTTCAATGTTTTTCCATTGGATCTTCTTTTGTGGTATTTATACATCCTCTAGCAGCATCATGGTTTCATAAACATACCAGTTTCCCCTTTGAAAGCTTGCAAAATTGATAAAACTGCATCCTATAAAGTTAGCCAACCTGCATCATGAAATCAAGTAGTCTTCTATCTTCTTTTCACAACTTGTTTCCAAAAATTTTAGTTTCCCACCTTTACTACCATCCTTGAAGTTATATATAAGCCCTCAATAATCAACTTCTAACTGTTTTCAAAAATGAAACCTTTCACAAAACTCCAAAAATGTATAAGGAGATGTCACTTACTATTCACATAGATTTTTGCTGTGGTTGATCTTCAGGCTTTGCTAGCTATATTTGAAGGTCTTCAACCTGCCTTTTAAGCTTTCTATTATTAGCCCTCAGTTTGGTGTTAACCATTCTTATGAATTTTGCTTCCTTGATTGCAGGGACAGTCCATATGAAAAATTGATCCTAACTGCTAATTGATTCACTATTTGAAACCTTTTCCAGCTCCCACAAACCTTTCAACCTCTCAAATTTCAACCTGTCCACAACATCCATTCTCACTTTCTTCCTCAATTTATCAATCTCAATGTTTGCAAGTTTGAGTTTGTCTTTAACCTCCTCATAACTACTCCTTTCTCTCTGAGTATTAAATACTCTATTTTTGTCTTCTTCAAATATTTGAGATGATGTATTAATGGGTTCGTCAAAAACACTTGCATCCTCACCTCCAATTTGTTCTATCTCCATGTCTGGCTATTGCATTTTCTTAGACTTCCTAGTATGTGGTTTTCTAGGCTTAAAAACAAATTCTGACACCTCATCCTCAAAGTCTAATTTTTTGGATGTTTTCAATTTCTTTGATTTGCCACCTGTATCCAGCTTTATGAACTCTGCTTGAACCAGGGGAGACTCCTCAATGTCAATAGCTTGTAATATATCATTCAAGTCACCTCTTAATTGTAAATTTTCATTTGTGACCACAACCTTACCCTTCTCCTTTGACCCTTGACTCCTAGTCAACTTCTTCTGAGCTGTTTTACTAATTGACTGTTCCTGGATTGTCTTTTTGACCTCAGTTCTCTTCTTCTGTGTGGATTGAGGAGTCTTTTGGATATTTAGTGATGGCTTTATCATAGGTTCCTTAACCTATTTCCTGGGCTTAAGCTTGACAAACCTCCTTGATTTTGTTTCTGCATGTTCAGTAGTCTTTGATGAAAATTTTTCTTTTACTTGAGGGCTAGCACCTCTTCCTTCAACCCCTATTCCACTCAAAAAGAGAAATGCAGACCATTCTCTTTTCACCTTCTGAAGCTCATGCAAAACTATTAACTTGACTAGACCATGATGAAATAAAGAGGTTTCACATGCCTGAGTTTTCATCTGAACTCTCTCTGCCATCTTGGCCAGACTTCGGAATAGAAAGAAAGGTAAGTCTAGAGAGATTATTCCTGTGAAATGCAATAGGAGTTTAAAGTGATAAGTGTACACCTTGTGATATCTCCCTTCGCAGGTGAAGTATCTTTGAATATTGTAGAGCAGATTGGCAAATGCATCCTTGACATAATTTCTTAGCACAACTTTATTCAAATCAGTGTCCATAAACTCTGGTTTCAAAAAGATTTTGCAGGGTTGCATTTCAAACGTAAAATTTTTAAACCATCTTTCCTCCTCTCTTGGGATTTCTGTGACTGCTGATATAACTTTAGGAGAAATTGGTAAATTTAGGAAACCAACCTTTGTGTTTGACCTTGTGAAGTTGGTAGCAAATTCTTTGGTGACCTGATTATGCCCTCGTTGAAGCTTTTCACAGAACCTCCAGCAACCTACTTTCTTGAAAGCTTCTTCAACAGATTTATCCCTGGTGAGATTTTCTAAACCTTCAGGTTCTGTCCTCAGGCAGTGACCCGACCGGTGATTTCTTCTTTCTTCTGCCATCTTCTTCCTGGAAATCCTGTGTCTTCAGCAAAATTGTAATAAACTCCTTGTTGGATAAACTGGCTCGCTTGAGAATTTGTTTTAGCCTCGCTTGATTTAAAACCTTGCTTCAGTCAGCAACTATTTTCAAACTTACTGGATTTGCAATTGAAACTGCTGACATAATCACCAAATTGAAATCTGCCTCGCTTGATTGAAAAGTCTGGCTCGCTTGAAAATGAAATGAGAGCTCTGGTATCTTATCATGAGCTTCTCTTTCAGCAATAGATAAGCATGCAGTGCATTCTTTGCATGAGATAAAAACAATAATAACCAATTCCCTTTTCAAATTTGCAAAGGACCATTGACAAATGACCGCTAATGAATCTAATAATGATTTCATAACTACTTTGGACGGTTGCATGCGTGAGGCATGATTCGTGGACTGACACCATGATTGTGGATTGACACTATAATCATGAAAATTTAACCCCAAGTTGATGGATGTGATAGCTAAACCAAAAATTCCGAAACCCCGATTTCGTAGCACTGGCAGTGTTATTTCGGGAATTTGCGCTACGAAAAGACCAACGTTTTCGTAGCGCAAAAGTAGTTTTTTACACTGAGCGCACTACGAAAACGTGGTTTCGTGGCTTATTTGAAATTTTTTGAAAAAAACTTAAAATATGGGTTTCAAAACATGACACGAGACTACTAAAGTGTAAAAAAAAGTTTATGAACTTGGTTTGGTGATGAAATGAGACTCTAAAACTATGACTTATACCCTATAAAACATAAAAATGATTCAAACCCTATCTAATACCATGACTTAAGAACAGTAAGGAATCGACTAAATCTCAGAGGATTTTACTAGTGATACGCTATCTTGCCCTGTGATGCTCTTGAACGTTGATGTGCCATTGCAGCCTTTTGACAACATAGCCCAATGGATTAGTCCTTGCAGCCCTATCTGTCCAACCACACCATCAATCAATCAAAAAACCCCCATCACTTTAACTAGCCTAATATAAACACTTATAATCATCAAGTTAAATCATAAAAAAAAAGAGCCCTCTCTGAGTCTAGGAAGGCTAGGTCATAGACTCCAAAGTGGTTTGATGTTGTCCTTTGTTTTTTGTTCTTCCCAATCTCACAAATTACAGAGTGATAACATCGCAGATAAATCTCTCTAATCAAAAAAAGATAACACACTTTTATTGAACATAGTTACCAATCAAACAGGGACTATTACCTCAAAACGAGAACTCTAGCCCAAAAAAACTCAAAACACATGAAAAAACAACCCAAATACGAAAAGTGTGTCTTCTAGAACACACTTTTTTTTTAGGGTCAAATTTCAACATTTTTTTAAATTATGCTGAAAATCAATTTTTTTCTTGAAAAAAGGATTGAAAAAACACACCCAAAACAAAAAGTGTTGATGGTGGAATAACATCTCCAATTTTGTGTGTGAAAAAAACAACCTGAAAACGAAAAGTGTTGATTGTGGAATAACGTCGTCAATGTTTTGTGTGCAAAAAAGACCTTGAAATGAAGGGTGTTAATGTTGGAATAATGTCGTTTTCTTTTCGGGGTTAATTGTCAATAGTTTTTAATATTGACATTAAAGATAAAATATGATGACTCTGAAAAACCTTAAAATTTCAACGATAAACATGACATCAAATATCAAATATCAAGTCTTAAAATTCCAACGATTTTTATGCATGGTATTAAAGATAATCTACTATTGTGTCTCTAAAAAGCCTTAAAAATCCAAGGATAACGTTAAAGATAAAATATCACGTTTATGAAAATAAAGTTCAAATGATTTTTAGGCATGGTATTAAAGAGAAAATATCACTTAAAAAAAAAATTAGAAAATTTAAAAAAAAACACACACACACACAATTTAAAGAAAAGAAATAAAAATTAACCCAAAACAAAATAAAAACAAAAACTTTTTTTTTAAAGTTTAATAATAATAATAATAATAAACCGGATAATTAAAAAAAATCATTAGAAAAATTAATAATAAAAATTTAAATAAATAAATAAATAATTATATAACTATTTAAATTTAAATGTATATAAATATATGAAAAATACAATTTTAGATTAAAAAAATATTAAATCAATTTTATTTTTTAAATAAAAAAATTTAAAAAAATAAACATTAATTTTTTTGCAAATAATAAAAAAAAACATTTTTAAATATAAAATTAAAAATAAAAATAAAAATAAGCAAATAAATTTAAAAATATGAAATGCAATTTAAAAATAAAAATAAAAATAAAAATAAAAACAAAAATAATTAAAATTAAAATTAAAAAATAAGAAAAATAATTAAAAAAATAATTAAAAAACAAATCAGTTTGTCCGCAGCCCTTTAGACGCGGGGCTCAGCCGATGAGTGACGAGAGAGTCGGCAGCTCTGTCGCTACCCCCCGGCCGAGCCCTGCAGCCCTCAGGGAGACTTGAGTCGATTATGGGAATCAATCCTGCCGTCCTCGGGGCTGCGAGGCTCGATCGGCAGGAGATCTGCCTGCTCTCCTTACGATCGAGCACCGTGGCCCCCGGGGCGACAAGGATTCATTCCCATATTCGAACCTGGCCACCATGGGGGACGCAAGGCTCGTCCGACAGGCAGCAAGACTGTTAGTAGATCTCCCACCACCCATCGGTCGAGCCCCGCGACCCCCAGGGCAGCCAGGGTCGATTGCGGGAATCGACCCTTGCCACCCTAGGATTGTGGCACTCGGCCGACGGGCGATGGGAGAGTTGCCAGCTCTCTCACTGCCATTCGACCGAGCCGCAACAACTCTCCTGCCACCCGCTGGCCAAGCCACGACAGCTCTCCCGCCACCCATCGGTTGAGCGCCGCAGCCCCTAAAGAAGTCGTTAAAACCCATTTTTTATTAATTTTTTTTTTTTTTCTTTTCTATTATTATTTTTTTAATTTAAAAAAATTATTAATTTTTTTAATTAATTTATTTTTAATTTATTTTATATTGCTAATTTTTATTTTTAATTTCAAATTTAATATATATATATATATATTAATGCTAATTTTAATTAAAAAATGTGCTTTTATTATTTTTATTATTTATTATTTTTTTCAAATTTTTTTTTTTAATTAATAAAAAACTAATTATGTTTTTTTAATGCTTTGAAACTGTTGTATTTTTTTAGTTTTTTTTAACTTAATTTTTTTTTTTTTTTTCATCTATTTATTTATTTATTTTTAATTTAAAAATTCATTGTTTAAAAATTTTTATTTTAATGTTCTTTTTAATTTTTTTTTGTTAATTTAAAATTTCCAAATTGTAATTATTTAGTATATTAGTATTTTATTATTTTAATTATTAAAATTCGGTCAACGTTTCGAACCATCTAATGTGGTTCATCATCAGGACAAGGTGGAGAAGGAAATCGATCTCATTGAATAAATAGGAAGGATGCGTCATTGCTCGGTGATAGTTGTTAAAACTAGCCGTTAAAAAATAGCCATTATTTGATAAGGTTATTTTTTGTTTTAAAATAAGGTTATTTTTTTATTTAAATATTTATTGTTTTAAAATTTTTATATCAATGTTCCTTTTTATTCTTATTTTTTAAATTTAAAATTTTCAAATAACAGCTAGTTTTAACAACTATCACCAAGCAATGACACATCCTTACTATTTATTCAATGATATCGGTTTCCTTCTTCACCTTGTCCCGAGGATGAACCACATTAGATAGTTCGAAACGTCGACGAAACCTTAATGATGTGATTAATCTGAAATACATTTGTCTATATTATGGATCACAAAAGTCTTGGATCTAATATTTTAATTATTTTAATCATTTTAATTTTAATTATTTTATTTTATAATTTTCTTTAATTATGCTATTTTTTTGGGTTAATTTTCATTTTTATTTAAAAATTATGAGTTTTTTTCCCTTTTTTAAATTTATTTTTGAATATTTTTGTTTTTTTCTTTATTTATTTTGTTGTTTAACTTTTTTTGTTTTTACAAGTTATTTTTGGATTTTTTTACACTTATTAGTTTTTTTCATTTTTTTTTTTATATTGAATTTTTTTTGTCACGTCTTTTTATTTTATTCTTATATTTTATTACCAATATGAAAATCACCACTCTAAACAAAAAGGATTGATGTTGCATCAACACTTTTCAAAATTAGCATGAAAAACACTAACATTTTAAAATAAATGTTCATACTCGATAAATAAAAGAATTTAAAGTGCTAAAAAAATTACCATTTTTCTAAATCGACATGACATTTTAAAAAAAAAAATCAAAGAAAATTTAAATTTCCAAAAATATGCTCCAAAAAAAACAGGCTATTCTACGTCACCACTTTTCAAAATCGACATGTAAAACATGACATTAAAAAAATATATATATCCATAAGAAAATTTAGAGTGCCAAAACTATGCTAAAGAAAAAAGGGTGATTCTGCATCACCACTTTTCAAAATCAGGTGTTTTCTTTGCTACCTCAAAAAAATGGGTACCAAGTAATTTTCCCGTTTGATCGATAACTATGTTATTGCAGGATTTGCTCACAATTCCACCATACAATGAATTGTGAGTATCTCCTAAGGCTAAGATTCCCAAGAGAAACGTTAAGTCTAAACCTCCCAAAGGAGCTAGACCTCCCAAAACCAAAAACTCAAAAATGACAACAACGGAACCATTCCCCTACACCTGATCCTTTCCAAGCGTCCACTTCAAGGACAACGAGTAGCATTGGTTTTCACACCATCTACTCGGTAAGCACCGTGGTACCATGCACCATTTGCACTAGTCATAACCATGAAACAAAGACATGCCCCTTAATGGAAAAATTTAGGCTTCTCTGCACCAAGCACAATTTCCAAATCCAGGAAAGTGCAAGTACTCTTGGTACGCCTTGTGAGGAATGTAGAATTTCTCTCATGCAAGCCGCCATGATGAAAATTCCTCCCCCACCCAACGTCGATGACATAAAAAATCACATAGGATTCATCTCATTGTGCATAGGAGCCATGACTCATGCTGTCTGCTCATAATTCATAGGTGTCGTGACCACTACAACTACGAGAGTAGCTGTACTAATGATGGTGCAAATCCAATTTGTCTACACCCTGCCAATCGCGTCTTGTTTTACCACATCAACTATGGAGTCTTATTCATGTTTTTCGACCAACTCCGTTAGGACCTAACCAACTCCTCACGGCCTTACGCAAATTCAATCCCCCTTAGGATCCTTGTTTCACTCAGAGGAGGATATTCTGGAAGCCATGAAAGAACCAGATTATCAGTGGGATGCAATGCATCACCACTCATTTTTTTCTTCCCGAAAAAACATTCTACCCTAACAATCCAGGAAACCAGGAGATAAACACAATTGAATCAAAATATTTCCTTCCATCTGGGAAATTCGATTGGTTCAAAAACCACATCTTGATGCCCAATGTGTTCAAAGAAGGGAACATGTCTAACACTTCTCCAACCATGAAGGCAAATATCTCTCGAAATCCTAAGAAATTCGAAGAAATCTCATTGGGGGCAGCATATTCCTCAGATGAAGTAACCTCTTACAGACACTTGTTACAATATTATAGAGACATATTCACCTGGGAATATTCATAAATGACAAGGCTTAGGCCCACTATAGTAGAGCACCATATTGACGCCTGGCCTGACGTACCACCGGTACACCAGAAACAACGTCAATTGCACCCATCTAAGGAAGAACAAATTAAACGAGAAATTGATAAGCTTCACAAAGCCGGGTTTATCTACCCCATAGCTTACACATCATGGGTTTCAAACCCTATTCCCGCCATGAAACAAAAGGGCACCATTTGCGTTTGTACCGATTTCCGAGATTTGAACAAAACTTGTCCAATGGACAACTACCCTACCCCATTCATCGACAAAGTAATCTACACTTGCACGAGACATGAGGCCCTTTCCTTCATGGAAGACTTCTCTGAGTATAACCAAATTCATATTCAGCATCCCGGTCGGTACAAGACTGCATTCAGCACACCGTGGGGCGCTTTTTCATACCAGGTTACTCCATTCGGTATTAAAAATGTTGAAGCCACTTTTCAGTGAGCCATGAACTACATATTCCATGATTTAGCCCACCTCATCCTCACCTACATGGACGAATTCACTGTTCGATCCAAGAAGAAATCTAATCATCTCAAAGATCTACGACTAGTATTCCAAAGATGTTGGTAATACAACATTCGCTTTAATCCTCTCAAGTGCGTCTTTTGCATCACTGCAGGTCGACTTCTAGGTTTTATAGTGTCCCAGAAAGGTATTAGAGTGGACTCCTCAAGGTCTAAGCCATCAAAGAGGTGCCACCACCTCGAACCCTCAAGAAACTCCAAAGAGTGCATGTAAAAGCCATTTTTATGAGATGCTCTGTCCCAGATTACACCACTTGTGCTTAGGGATTCCTACGCCGTCTCTGTTAGGATATCCCATTCAAATGTAATGATCAAGCCTAGCAATCATTTGAGGTGTTGAAAGACACATTATCTTCAGCACCATTGATCAACCCAGCAAACTACGAAAAATATTACACCCTATACTTGCTAGCGTCTGAAATCGCTTTGGATGAAGTTTTAATCCAAAAGGGCCCCGATGGTAAAGAAAATGTAATTTATTACATCAACAAAAACTTTTCAGGCCCCACATTAAGGTATAAGCCCAAAGAGAAAATTTCCTTAGCATTAATAAACGTAGTCCAAAAGCTTCAAAACTACATTATCTTAAATACTGTTAGGTTCTGGTGATTTGGCAGATTGGATAAACCAAATGATAGGGTAACATCAGATCAATCTTTGGAGTCCTAGAACCTATCCTTCCTGGACTCAGAGAGGGCTCTCTCTATTTTGTGAAGGATGTGAACTGTTCGCTTCAGATGATTAATTTTAGGCTAGTTGTTAAGTGTAATTTGTTTGTTTGTTTTGGGTTGGGGTAAGATGATTAAGTAGGATAGGTGGAATGAGAGGCTGTCAAATCAATAGGGCTATGGGGTCATATGAAGACGAGGGTGTCTAAATGATGAATCCGAGTGTATTGTAGGGTTGATTCAACAAGGTTAATGGATCCTTAGGTGATGTATGAGGTGTAATGAACATTAAGTTTGGGAAAAACTAAGAGGTCTTAAACATATATAGTCTGGAAGAAATAACTCATGAGGTAGGGAAAACCATTAATCTCTATGAACAATAATCAAACTAATAAACATGTAAGATGAACATTCCGGTGATACATGGAAGCATTAGAACTCCCAAATTTAGAAATTCACCTTCATCTTTTTGAGAAAACACATTAGATAAACAAACAACTCAATATATGAAGAGGGAAATTCTAAATAGCATACATCAAACTATTGGGAACTCTGGAACAAGTTGGTAAGCATGGGCAAAGGGCAAGATCGAAACGAGACCTCTTTGTCTTAACCTACTCAATCAGTATTCCATAGAAAAGCTTCACAATAGGGTTTTTCAAAATTTAAGTAAGCAGGGCATACCATGAATCATATTTATAAGCTAAGATACTAACCATCCATGAAACAAAAACAAGTTTTAGTGGGCCTAAGGAGCAGTCAAGAATTCCTTAAGATGACTAAAAGAGGAAAACATCAAAACTATAGCAAACAGGAGGTTTGAGGTGCTTCAATGAGCATATCTCAACCTGTACTTTTCTGATCTATATAAACCAAGAAGGCTGAAACAAAATGAGGAAAAGAAAACATTAACAAGTTAGAAAAACATCACCATTCACCAAGCTATGGAATCCTGCAAGAAACCTTCTCCAGCATCAAGCCACACAAGCCATTCATTCACCTCATAAAACCAATATCTTGTCCAAGCTCATAAAACCATGTATTTCTCTTAAATACATCAAGTCCCAATTGTTTTCAATGAATCCTCATTCCTTATATAACAAATGAGGAGAAGAGAGCCTACTAGAGCATCTAGAAGCCTATTGGCCAAAGAGAAATATCCTAACTTGTCCTTGAGGCTTTGCAAAGCCCAAGGCACAAAAATATCTAAATAAAATATCTTTTCCGACTATAAGAGGAAATAAAATTGAATTTTAGGCATGACATGCCTAATAAAACTTACCAAATTCACATTTTTTCCACTCAAATTGGCCGTGAGCGTAACACATGTGTCAAACAACAAAACTTTCCTGTGTGTAACAAAAAATAGGCCCTATTTCGCAGGGTCTTTTGGAGGTCGTCTCACACCGAATTTGCTCCATGGTGGCTCGTTGGAAAGCCCGACGAGTCTAATTTCCAAAAATGTTTGAGTGGAATTATTATATTCCATTTACCTTCTCAAAAATCAAATCTCCCAACATGTAATGTTCCCAAAATTCAGCATAAAGATAATTGGAACATTAATTTTTGCTATTTAAGTTAGAGGAGAATAAATGGGCAAGGAGATCCATTCATGAATAAAATATCAATAAATTCCCTCATGAAATGAAAGAGAAGCATCATTAGAGCTTAGTTCCCACTCCCATGTGTGAAAAGGACAATTGCAAGGAGGCTAGGTCATGTTGACCAAGTCAAACTACGCAACAGATGGAGATGGGCTTGACTGGGAAGCCAACGCACCGATTAAGGAGGAAGAAACCATAATGTGTGGGTTCCATTGCCAAGGAGCCTCTTACCGGGGCATAAAGAAGGAAAAAGGCAACCATTTTTTCTCATTCAGTGACTGGAAATTTCTGAAATTGTTTCAAGCCTTCTTCGCCTGCTTAAATGAGATAGTCATGGTTGCTAGCACAAGGAACTTTGCCAGGATTCCATCCTTCGAGAAGCCTATCAAGGTTTTTTATTGATCTCCTCCACATTATGGTTCAAGACCAAACAGCTCTCTCGCACAGAAGCAAGCAGCGTGTGAGACATCGTGTTACCGGCTGCGTGAGATTTCCATAACATCACTTCCAGAGCTCTGATTTTAGAGGAGATAGCTTCTTTTCATCCGGGAGGCCACTAGAGGAGATTTCAGATCCATTCTCTATATCTTTGCATCAGGCCCAACTCCTCTCATCATTCACATCGCAGTCCCTTCCTTTGACTGCGTTATTTCTGAGCAGAATTGCAGTGGGGTATGCACCACTAGTTTGTAGGGAGAGATCTTCAGGGATTGGATCAGCCTCTCTCTTGAAATATCCATTGGAGGAGAACTATTCAGAATATGTAGCATTTTCAGCCATCTCCATCCATTTTCTGAGTTGCAGTGCTATTCCAGTTTAGAGGCAGAAACTCCGACATTTTGCCTTTTTGTATATTTCAGCCAATCCTCCCAAGGATTGATGTATTATTAATTTCAGGGGTTGAGATCTTGCTCCCCCATATTTATTTGAGCATTATACTTCCATATTATTGTTTTGAAATTATATATACAACAGTACCTCCTATTGATTGCGTAGTTTTAGTCACAAGAATTCTTGTGTAGCAGTGTTGTGATGTATTCCAATATGCATGCCATTGAGGGTTTCTTTGCTCAGCTTGAGTGAGTGATTCCTCAAGTATTTGTATATTATCTTTGCTGATATATAAATTTGGTGACTATTCATAGTTTCATGTACATTTGTTCTCTGAAATAACGCTGCTATGCTAGCATAGGTTCATGTGTTGATGCAACCCTCTTCATTGGGCATTTTCTGAAGATAATCAGGTGGAGGAGGCCTATCTCAAGCTCCTAGAAGGATTCGTTTTGAGCCCACTTTAGGATTTTAGCTCTAGATATATATATTTAAGGGATCCTAGACCAAGGATCAAATCCTGATGCCTCCATTTATGGGAAATGCATTTTCCAGGCTTGGGTTGCCAGCCATTCCTACTAGGAAATTTCACATATCTGTAGACAGAGTCTGCAAAGGGCCAGCAAGCCTCCGGATCTCACCCTTCATTAGAAGGTGACATATCCAGTAAATTCCCCCGCAGTCCATCTTTGGCACAAACTTGTGATATTTCTAAAAAAGGAATATTACAATGGTATCGGAGCTCCTTTCTTGGCTTAGCCTGTGGCTTTCAAAGCCCAAGAAATAAAGAGAACAGAAGATGAAGAGGATGAGATTGATATCATCCATTTTTGAAAAGAAGAAGAACCTCCTCAAGGAGGAAGAGCAAACAGAAAAGGAAGACCCCTGCACTTCCTATTCTCATCTAGAATGAGACAAGAAGACCAACAGGAGAGAGACTCCATCTCTTGGGAGAAGGAAGGAGGATAAGCTCACAAGGATTCTTCCTAAATTTTTTCGAAGAATTCATGGAGGTCTCAAGGAGACAAGGGAGGATATGGATGGAGCATCTCCAAAGGATTTTGATTCTAGGGCAAACTCTAGAGTTTCACATAGTGGGAGTGAGCATGCAGCCACATACCATGATGACCAACGCAGTCCCATGTCCAGAAGTGACATAATTGAGATGAGAGAAGAAGGAGGAGTGACCAAGGAGAGGAAGCAACAACATGATAGATCCATTCTCTCAATTTTTGATGGGTCACTTATAGTCTCAGCCAAAGCTTGGGTGGAGGGGCTAGACTCCATTTTCCAGCAACACAACATTTCTGAAGAAGAAACAACCACAATTGCAGCGCTTCACTGGAGAGGTAAAGCTTACACCTGGTGGAATTTTTAATCCTTTCCTTTTAAAAATGCACATGTTTTATCTCATGCATTAGTCAAGAGATTTGATGGGAGGATTCATAAAACACATGTGGAGGAACACACTCAAAACAGAACCCTACATGTGATGGATGAAACTTGGGACTCCACTCTACTTCATACAACCATAAGGGAGGCTGGGACCTTAGACCATACCTTGCTGGAGGAAATATTTTCATCATATACACTTGACCAGGGAGGCATGAGGGTCTTTTTCCCAAAGGAGGACCTCATTATTGGGAGGTTACCCACCCATGAGGAGGAGTTTGGGAGCAATAGCGCTGGCACAACTAGAGAGTATCTAGTACCTCATGCAGAGGAAGGTGGAGCCCTTGCTCCAATTGGAGGGAATCTTGCATCATTGCAAGAGGGACCCCAAGATTTCATGTATAGAGATCAAGGCACAACACATGATCCATCTGTGCCATTGATGAGGAGGTGTGGAAACTTGGGGACACAAGGAGAAGGTAAGGGGAAGAGCCAACATCGGTTGATAAGGAGTAACTACCCTTACTCATTTTTAGAGGTTGATGCACCATGGAGGGAGACTGGATTGCGCAGTGAGGGCATGGACACATCTGCCCATTCATATATGCAGTCTACCTTTGATGATGATGTCTCACTGCATGGAGACATTCTACCGAGGAGACCACTGGATCAGCAGATGAGGATGGGATGCCTCACATTTTGGGGCACCACTGATTGACTTCATAGAGGTGGAGACCTTGGGAGAGCTTGATACTGCTCAGGGAGCTTTGGGTAGCTACAGGAAGAAGGGGAGTTTTCTCTCATCATCACTATTGCCCACTCCCATTTTAGGTTCTGCGTTGAGGCAGAAGCATCAAAGGGAGGATGGAAATCTTCCCACTTATATCTTTGGCATGGGAGATGTCAAAGAAGGAAGCAACCATATGATAGTGAGTCTACATGAGGGATCATCGGTGCTGTCATTATGGAGGATGGATCCACATTGGAGCTCCCAAATTTGGGTGGAGTATCCCAAGGATATTTTTACCTGCATGGTGTTAGATGACCAGTTGCATGAGGAGGGGACACATCAGCACATGAGGAGATGCAGAAGTCATGCAGATGTAGGGGAGGCACATCCCTCTTTGGGAGAGCTAGCACAACCATTCATTCTCTCCTTGAGGATGGGGGGAGGCATATCCATGAGCTACTCCACTTACATGAGCAGAGTAGATGGTAAGAATGTTAGTCATATACATTCTGATTTTTATATTGCATGTATACTTCCTTTGACCATCTCTGTGCAGGACATTGCTCCAAGAAGGGGCATTCCTTTTCTTAGGCTTCTTGGGTGATTGGAGGCCACGAGCAGGATTGATGAACATCCCCTAGGGAGACTTGGGGAAGAGCTATGTGTTGGAGGGCATGCACACTTTGCATCCTACATTGTTCCTTTCCTCCAAACACAAAAGGAGAATGGGGCAGCACACAGGTGCTTGGGAAACCACAATCTTTTACATTCTCTATTGCAGTTGGGGATCAAGCTGTGCTGGCTACACATGAGGAACCATAGCCCCACTCACTTGCTACACATGGCAGCCAACATGATGCTTATCATGGCTCCTTATGCTGCTATTCCTATAAGGAGCATGATTAGGAGAGAAACACCTTGGTTGGTTGTGTCCCTTGAGGGAGGAGGATCCCTCTCTTTTTGCAGTGCATGCTCTAAGAGGAGCATGATAGTTGTGATGGCCACCATTCCAGGACAGTCATTCTTTTATGAGATGAGCCATATGATGGATATGATGCCATATGAGGATGACTACCAACTCATCACATGTGGAGATGTTTGGGCCAGCATGATTTGCAGCGTTGGGGGAGAGGCCTTTGGAGGCCCAGCCTTCATCTTGCCACTTGATGGCAACCTTATTGCAGCCCAGGATCAGCAGACACCTTACACTTATCTTAAGTGGAGGAGTAGACAGCGCGGGGTAGACTATGTGGTCTACCATGAGTAGATTCTCATCCCACCTACTTTGCCGGAGCCAAAGGTGGATGACAAACTTTAGGAGTTGCCTAGTTGGGAGGTGACTCAAATTGCATGGCACATAGCTTGGGGATGGATGGACCATATGGGGATGATAGTTTTCCCTACACTGCAGACTCCATACTCTTAGAGGACCTCTAGACATCACTCTGTTATCCTCTTGAGTATTTCACCATTGCATGATGATAGCTTAACAACTAACTTGCATACTTGGGAGGGACATTGTGAGGACTTGGTTGACGAGATGGCACCTTGCTACTTGGAGGCAGGCATCATACATGGGTGCTACAGGAAGAGGAGGAGGAATAATTCAGTTCTAACCTCACACTTGCTTGAGGACAAGCAATCTTTGGGAGGGGAGGACTGTAATGTTCCCAAATTAGCATAAAGCTAATTGGAACATTAATTTTGGTTATTTCAGCTAGGAGGAGAATAAAATGGGCAAGGAGACCCATACATAAATAAAATATCAATAAAGTCCCTCATGAAATGAAAGAGAATAATCATTAGAGCTAGTTTTGCACACCCATGTGTGAAAAGGGATAATTGCAAGGAGGCTAGGTAATGTTGACCAAGTCAAACTATGCAATAGATGGAGGTGTGGCTTGCTTGGGAAGCCAACGCAATTGCTTGAGGAGGAAGAAACCCTAATGTGTGGGGTCCATGGCCAAGGAGCCTTCATTGGCATAAAAGAAGGAAAAAACAACCATTTGCTCATTCATGGATTGATATTTCGAATTGCTTGCTCTCTTCAATTGCTTAACTGAGATAGTTGTGCTGTTTAGCACAAGGGAACTCCTGTTTAGGATTCCCTCCTTCTTGAGGAGCCTCTTGAAGGTTTGTTCTTCAGCTTCTCCACATTTTGGTTCAAGGCCAAAGCATTTCTTCAAGATAGCTGCCAGCAAAGGCAAGGTGAAAGATCAGGAGCAGTTTTGTCAGCAAAGGGAGACTTCAAACATCACTTCCGGAGCTCTGATTTTAGAAGAGAGAGATTCTTTGCATCCGGGAGGCCACTAGAGTAGATTTCAGATCCATTCTCTATATCTTTGCATCAATCACAGCTCCTCTCATCATTCACAGTGCAGTCCCTTCCTTTAACTACGTTATTTCTGAGCAGAATTGCAGTGGGGTTTGCACCACTAGTTTGGAGGGAGAGATCTTCAGGGACTGGATCAGCCTCTCTCTTGAAAGATCCATTGGAGGAGATATATTTAGAATATGCAGCATTTTCAACCATCTCTATCCATTTTCTGAGTTGCAGTGCTAATCCAGTTTAGAGGCAGCAACTCCGGCATTTTGCCTTTTTGTACATTTCAGCCAATCCTCCCAAGGATTGATGTATTATTAATTTCAGGGGTTGAGATCTTGCTCCCCCATCTTTCTTTGAGCTTTATACTGCCATATCCATGTATTTACATTATATATGCAGCAGCACCATCTATTGACTGCGCAGTTTTAGTCACAAGAATTCTTGTGTAGCAGTGTTGTGATATATTTCCATATGCATGCCATTGAGGGTTTCTTTTCTCAGCTTGAGTGAGCGATTCCTCAAGTATTTGTATATTTTCTTGCTGCTATATACATTTGGTGACTATTCATAGTTTCATGTACATTGGTCCTCTGAAATAACGCTTCTATGCTAGCATATGTTCATGTGTTGATGTAGCCCTCTTCACTGGGCATTTTCTGAAGACAATCAGGTGGAGGAGGCTTGTCTCAAGCCCCTAGAAGGATTTTTTTTTAGCCCACTTCAGGATTTCAGCTCTAGATAGATATACTTAAAGGATCCCAGATCAGGGATCAAATCCTGCTGCCTCCATTCTTCGAAAATGCGTTTTCTAGGCTTGGGTTGTTAGCCATTCCTACTAGGAAATTTCACACATTTGTAGACAGAGTCTGCAAAGGGCCAGCAAGCCTCTGGATCTCACCCTTCATTATAAGGTGACATATTGCAATTTTCTACATTCCATCTTCCGCACAGACTTTAGATATTTCAAAAATAATATTACACAACACTTATATGTGTAACACCCGTCCGATCTGTCAGCGTAGTATGTCAATTGTTTCCGATGTTTTTACCTTGAGGGGGTAAAATTTTCCAAAAATGACCTGAAAATTTGTGAGTAGAATTTGGTGATGAAAATCCAAAATATAAATCCCTGATTGCTTCTGGAGTGATAATAATTTTGTGAAAGTGACACCTAGGCTATTAGCTTCCCGTGGTCACCTTGGAAACAAAACGCTGTCCAATTTGCTCTCAAACTTGGTGGGTAGACCTCAAGAGGTTTTGGATACTTGTTGAGAAACTTATTGTTGAGAAACTTGGGGCAAAATTCCACTCCAAGGTTTTCATGAAATTTGCTTTTTAGTTCTTCTAGTTCAATGAGGGCCTTCTTTAGCTTGGCGCTAGCAAGCATGCTTTTCCTTGCATAATGTTTGGCCATTTTCTTCTGTAGGGAAAGGCCCCTATTAACCTCCTTGAAATGATTATGTTTTTCTTTGTAGTAGTAGATGACCCTTTGAGCCATCTCAAAATCCCTTTCCCACTCCTGAATCTGTGCATCTTTTTCCAAGAGGAGCAACCTAGTTTTCATCTCTTGGTCCTCATTATCACTGTCTAGATCAATGAATTGAGATCCTTGAGAAGTCTTCTCGATCCTTTTGCTCCTTCTTACATGTACCTTCTGCTCACCTTTGTCCACTTTTCATTTTCCCTTGTCTTGATGCTTGATCGCTGGAGGAGAGATGGCCCCTTTCCTTTTTGAGGCAGCAAACACATCTCTTCTGCCTATGTGATAGGTTCATGTGAGAGGTTTTATGATGGTGTCTCTACCTTTGGAGGTGCCACAAGCCTTGTCATCTTCTTCATCATAAGACTCACTGTTTTGGCCCTTTTGCTCATCATGAAGCTTATTGATTTTAACTCTGTTTTCATGCTCACAGTTTCCTTCTTGAGAGGCTGCCTCTTGTTGGTCTTCATCACTCTGCTGTTCCTCTCCTTCATACTCTATTTCTGTCCCATATTCTTCATTATTTTCGCCACTTTCATCATCTTTATCAAGCTCTGCATTTGCCTCAATGTTTTCAACCTTTGTCTTACTTGCATCTGTGTCTTGATTTTTGCTGTCATCAATTTCTTGTTTGCTATGGCTATTATTACTCTTATGCTCACTACTGTCCTCTTCCTTGTCTTCTTCATCTTCCTCAGCTTCTTCCTCACTGTCCTCTTCCTCATTTTCTTCATCCATAGCTTCTATTTCACAGTCCTCTTCTTGGTTCTCTTCATCTTCCTCAGCTTCTACCTCACTGTCCTCTTCCTCATTTTCTTCATCTGTTTGCTCATCATTAGACCCACTGTCAACTTCTTCACTTGGTACATTAGGAGAAGGGATAGGGGGTGAATTTCTTTGTGGAGAAGGCACATGGAGAGATGATGGAGGAATGGAGGTAGGTGGTTGTGAAGTGGAGGGTAAATTCTGCTGAATGAAGGCTTGGGGGTTTGTAAATACATCATGTGATATGAAGACTTCCCAAGGGATTCCTTGTTGCTGCAGCTGATGTAAGACAATCATTTTGATCAAGGAGTGGTGGAAAAGGCTCGAAATTTAGCAGTCATAGCTTCTTTTCTTGACAAGTGAGGCCATCTTGTCAATGCTCCAGAAAAGGTAGTATGGTAGGTTCATTATTTTGACTTTGGTGAAGTGCATTAGTAACCTTATATGATATGAGTAAATCCTGGAGTATCTCCCCTCACAGGTGAAGTATCTGATAATTTGCTTCATTAGCAAGGCATACCTCTCTAGCAAGTGGGAAAAAGGAAAAACAACCTTGCAGCCTTGTTGACAGCTTGGTTTTAGGTAGGGTTCATAATAGCACAACTCCAAATTATTTTGTTTAAACCATATCTCGCCAATCTCTGGTATACATGTTGCTTTGGAAATGTATTTAGATGAGAGTTCAAACCCCACTCCTGCTAGGCTAACTTGGTGATTCTGCAAGCCAATGACAAACAATCTAGTCAAGTCGGAGTGGATTTTGACTTGTTTGACCTTTTCAAAAAATTGATAACACCCAACATCCTGAAAGCATGAAAGGATCATGGGAGAGGAGGTAATATGAACTGTGTCTAAGGGTTCAAACATATTGGCCCTTCCTCCCTTGTGCTGAGGTTCGGTACGTCTTTGAATTTCATCACTGCTGGTATGAACTTCTGCTTCAGACATGGTGATTGGTTTTAGCACAGCAAGACTTTTAGATCTTGTTTCTTAGGTCAAAGGCTGCAATGAGTGAGGTGATGGGTGAATTTTGAAAATGGGGGCCAAGATGAAATTCTCTAAGAGTGCACTCAGTGTTTTAAGGTTTTTTTTATTTCACCTAGCCTCCTCTGGCACATATAAAAATTTTCTCCTTCAAACCCTAACCAGAGGTATTTAAAATTGATTTCTTGCAGCCTAGGGTTTGGTTTAATTAAGCCTTTAAATAACTCTTTTCCTAGGAAAATGAAAGCTTTGGAGGCAAGAGAATAAACCACCAACCTTGTGTCTTGACTTGTGTAGAAGCTTTGAAGGTGAAAAATCGAAATTTTGGCTTCTTTTAGCAATTTTGGGCAAACTTAGCCTGTGCGTAGCGCCGGTGCGTAACAGGTAGGAGGCGGGCCAGTCGGGCTCTCAGGAGTGTAACACAGGTGCACAACAAGCCGGTTTCGGGCACTTGTTGTGTATGTGCGTAACACTAGCCTAGGTGCGTAACGCAGTGTTAAATAACACCGCGGCCACCCCTCCTGTGCGTAACACTAAGAGCCAGGTGCGTAACACTGGCCCAGGAGCATAGCACCTGCAAACTTCACCAATTTTCTTAGAAACTGTCGAAACCTTCTCTCAACGACTTCCTCTCGCTTGGAGATGACAAATAATGCAGGAAAAATACCCAAAAGGTCTTTATAACCCCTTTGAAAAATATATTTGTAGCCAAAACCCACTTTTGTATTGTTCTTTTCTTATTTACTTTTTCTCACTGTGTTTTTTGACTATTTTGGTGTTGCAAGTGACATATTGATTGAAAAAGTTTCTTTTCTCCATTGTTGGGGGCCTCTCAAGGTTCTCCTTAATTTTTACAATCTTCCTGAAGACACCAAGCCCATGCCTTTCAACCCTTTTTGGAAAAAGAACTTGTTTTTTGAATTTAACACTTATAAACAACAAACTCATCCCTTTTTCCATTTCTCCGTTTGACTGATATTCTGTGTTGAAAACATTCTTTTATTTTGACCTTGAAACCATCTGCTGTGGAAAAAACACCTTTTCCAGCTTTGTGAAGTGTTGTTTTTGTCTTAGACATATTTTTGTAGAATATTCCTTTGAAAAAGAGGTCCTTGTTGGGAGTTTCACTGTTCTGCTATAAACCAGGGGTATATCTGTTTGTTTTTAGGTCACTGTTTCTCTTTGAAGTTTGGACAGCTCCCCTTGTCAATGATGACCCATGTTTGTCTCTCTTGGCCACTGGAATATGTCTCTAGTTGTTCTTTAGAGAAAGAGGCCTTTGAATCTGACATTTATTTATTTGAAAACAATCTTCCTTTTGACCTTGTGGAGTATAGTGCTTGTCTGCCAAACCATACAAGGTAGCTACAAAAATCCTTGAAACCATCTGTTGTGATGAATGAGGTTTCTTGGTCACTACTTTGACCTTCTTTGTCTATCTTCCTAAGCTTCTGAGTCTTTATGGATGCTTCAGAAAAACAAACAGTGCTATCTTCTGAGTTGCCAAAAAGACACTTATCAAACTCACTATTTTATGTCTAAAGCCTTCAATGATCTTTTGAAGGGTTTTAGGTGTTTTTGCCTTTGTAGCCTTAGCATTTCTCTATTACTTGGTCAAAACAACCATGAATATTGATTCTCAATAAACACATACCTTGTTGCTTTCTTCTAGGTTGTGAATGGTCTTCTCATGATGATGCCTCTCATTACTTTACCTTACCTCCTAGCTAATCTAATGCCTTTTGGTCTTCTTTGTAGGGATGCAAGCAAAGGGCAGATGTCCCTCTACAAGTTTCATGCTTGAAACCAAAAATCCTTTTTAAATGATCTTTTTGATTTGAGGTACAGGGTTGCTTATGTGCCACTGTCTTTTATGACCTGCATGGACCTTTTGATGGGTAGCACTTCATAACATTCCCTGATGAGATCATGTTCTTCCTTGTAAAATTTAAGCATGTTTGTATCTTACCACCTGATTTGGATGCCTTTATAAGCCTTTTAGGTCCCCTTCTTTGCCTTTGTTTTGTTGTTTGACCATTTACAAAACATTTTTGCAGAAATTCTTGGGCATGGTAAATTGTTCCTTTGCAGGCTTACTGCTTGGTGAAGAGGATATCTTTAGAGGTATTTGATGTTCTTCGACCAATGATATGAGCTCAACCTTGTGTTCACTTGATTTCACCTTTGAATACCTGTGGAAATATTGAATTTAGAAACATGATAGTGCATAACCTAGGTGACCCTATTTGACTTATTGTAATGTCCTTGGAATAGGTTTTTTACTGAAAACTTGAATCAGGGTTTGGATGAGGATAATGGGTTTTTGACACTCTATTATGCACTACCATCCTAGACAACTACAAGACCTTGTATTTACTTCAAAGAGCTTTTAGACAGGGATTTTTGACAACACCATTGCTTGAGGCACTTGGTGAGCAAGGAGAAAAGTTTGGTTTACTTGGCGAAACAAGGTGTGAAAGTAGAGGGCTTAGGCGAACAGAGACAAAGTGTTATAGGAAGAGGTGGAAAACATAGTGAGAGTGCGAGACATTAGTTCAGGATTTGATCTTATCTGGGTGATAGATTGGCCATGCTTTGACAAGGAAGTGGGATAATGAAAAATTTTCTCTTTGAGGGGATTTCTAAAACTCACATGATTCTTGAATTATGTTTCTAGAAATCTTGGACAAATAATTTAGTCATCTAAACAGGTGAAAATTACTAATGACTAACAAAATACTACAACAATCATCGCAAATATCAACCCGATGAGATACTTTCCTGACTGTCATTTGATGAACCATAAATACGCTCACGGCAGGCCATGTGACGGCTGACGACCCTTGGTACGGAGATATTCTCTTATTCCTATAAACCCAAAAGTTCAAACCAAAGATCACACATGATGATCGCAAGCGCATACACCACCAAGCCCCTTGATACATCCTCATGGGATATGTCCTTTATCGGTGTGGCATCGACACAATCCTACGCCATTACCTCACTCACGACCAAGGTGAGAAAACCCTTAATGACTGTCATAGTGGAGCTTGTGGTGGCCATCTCCCTGTAATGGCTACCACCAAAAAAATTTATGGGAAATATATTTTTGGCCCACCTTATTCTGCAACTGCATATCAATCATCAAAATATGTGAGTGATGTCAATGCTTTGCCCCCAAGGAAAGAGCACCTCCTGGTCCCCTGCACTCGGTCATTGTAGCTAGTCCCTTCTGCAATTGGGGGATCGACTTCATGAGTTGCAACCCCTCGCCGGCTGGAAACCACAAATACATTATTGTCGATGTCAAATATTTCACCAAATGGGCAAAAGCCATGCCCACATACGACAACACGGTAGAAACTGCTCTGTGATTTTTGTTCAACCACGTCATCGCCTAGTTCAGTGTGCCAAAAGAGTTAGTTTCTGACCACAGAAAACATTTAAAAACAAAATTTTCCAAGAACTATCTCACCACCTAAGATTCACACAAAAATCCACTTCACCATACTATCCTCAGTCCAATGGACAGGTAGAATCTCTGAACAAAGTGCTCAAAACAATGTTACAATGTATGGTGTAACCATAAGACAAGATGGCACCACATGGTGTTCTCTTCCCTATGGGAATACCGCACGGCAGTGAAGAACTCAACAGGATTCACACCCTTCTAGTTGGTGTACGAGGTCGAAGTCGTGATTCCCATAGAACGTGAAATCCCCAACTTACACATTGTCATAAAACTCCTCGATGACACCCAACCTCTAGAACAACGTTTGGTGCAACTAGAACTCATCGACAAAAATCGACAACAATAACTCCAACACAACGAGGCCCATAAAAAATGGGTAAAAGCATCATTCGATTGCAACATAACCCCTCGCTCATTTACCAAGGGAGATTTAGTCCTCCGCTATGATGTTGCGAAAGAGGCCCTAGGGCCTGAGAAGTTTGAAAAACTATGGAAAGGTCCCTATGTCACAAATAATTTCCTCCTCAAGGGGCATATATACTGTCAGAGCCCAACGGAACATTCTTAAGCAACCGCATAAGTGGGCTCTACCTCATGAAATTTTACCCATAAGGGTTAGGAGGCCTCAACCCTATGGATAACATTCATGTAACAAACTCTATTTTTTTTATTATAAACATCACAGAATTGTTCTAAAAAGTGCTCTGATGTCTCAAATGGATATTTCCCCCAACCATTATTTTTGATTTACTCATGGAGCATTGCAATGGTCTCAAAATCTAGTAGCAGCTGCCTAGGTCATCTACTATCATGACCGATTTCCATTCTTCACCAACAGAGTATGCACCAAATCAACCACCAGTAATCAAGCAGAATATGATGTCGTCATTGGGCTCATGAGCGATGATTTCAACCAAGCCATCCACCACCTGCATATCTACCTTGATTCCCAACTAGTGGTTTCGTAGTTAAACCAAGAATTTGAAGTACGATATTCTCAACTGTTTAGAAAATATTTGTGTGCACAAATATTAAGCCATCAATTTGATCATATCACATTCATGCATATACCAAGAAATCAAAACCAAATAGTTGATCTCATAGCTAAACACATTCTAGACTGGAATGCATCATGTATGAACCATCATCCATAGAAAACCAAAAAACATAACAAATAGATCTCAAACAAAGATACATGACATCCATCAAATAATATAACCATAGACACATCATTAAGAGCCGCAAAATATACATATCTCACATGTATACCAAAAAACATGTGTGCATCAAGATACACAATTCATGTCTCTGACCCACATGTCAGCCAAAAAATATATATACATGTCATAAAAAATAAGAGAAACATCCTCATAATGGTTGTTTTCCCTGAATACAAAGTATCTCTAGGGTTGAGCCCCGCTAGGTGGGCCATCTGGACCTACAGCTGCACCTAGTTCTGGAACTGGGGCAACAACAAAATAGAAAGAGCCACATGTCTGAATGTCTAAAGATATCCCCTCTCCCAAGCCATTAGTTCCTTGAGCCAAGTATCATCCAAATCATCTACAAAACCCCAATTCAGCATACGCTTGGTAAACCTCTCCACTCGACCCCAAGCATGAGCTAAGTCAGTGGATTGAGCCTCAGATGCAGCTAGCTCCTCCATGATCTTCGCCACTCATGCCTCTACCGCCTCAACACAAGCAACGCCAGTGGAATACTCAGCAGCATTCGAGCTGCTACCCTCCCCCGAGGGGCCATCACAATCACTCAGCCCTCCACCCTGAGGTTTTCCAGCACCACCACCCTTCCCCCCACCTTAGGGCTAAGCAACTCTACCTAGAACCCTCCTAAGGGACTAGTGTCCCTCCAAGCGAGCAGTAGGACATCCAACTACTCCCACATATGAAAGAGAAAAAATATGGTGTCAGTGTCACCACAATATAAATATAAATGTACACATGGTAAAATACTCAACAAATGAAGAAAAACATAAAAATTCATACCTGCAGGGCCCCACGCGTAACCAGTAGGAAGACCCATACCTAGATCTCCCCGAAAATCCATCCCAGAGTATGGGAACTCTAGGAACATCTGTGGGTTTGCCTTGAACCATGTCTTGATTGTCGCATCCCAGTAGCGACCCACCTCCCCTCCTCCACCTCGGGGCATCACCGACGCCTATTGCCTCATCCAAGGGTCCTAGCGAGGCCCAATAAGAACAGGCACGAGGGGTTGTAGTAGTACCACCCTATTAAAAATGATTCTACAAAGGATTCTGCATAGTGAGTATCAATATATTTCCTGACTATCCCCAATCACACACCATGCCATCATAAAAATGGCGCGTCTTAAATTATAAAATGGTTGGCCGAGAGTCGACGCAGAACACCAATCTGGGGTCCAGACGCCCTGTGTGGCGATGACAACCCTTTCAACTGTAAGATCATATATAAGGCACATCACTCTGCTAGATCGGTCACTGATGCAATGAGGATGCATCCCTGCAAAAGTGGCGCCTCGCCACAATGATGATGAAATCAATGTTGGAGAGCCACCATCCCAGGCGAGAGTGGGTGTAGAAGTGCCTCACCCTAAGGCAGTAATCCGGTCAAAAAATAGATATATGTCTCCTAACGGATAGGGATGTCCTTCCCATGCAAGACCAACACCTTGCGCCTCATGTTCCAGCTACATACCAAAAAGCACAACAGGCGATCCTGCGATCTCAGGAGGTCATTCTCTAGAAACTTTAGAAGACCCCACTGTGCCAACAACCTCTGTGCATTGGCATCCTGGGCCACAACCGTGAAAATATCAGGCCAACCATGCTCTCTCCACAACATCTTGTCACCAAACACTATCAAATCATTGACATCGAATAAAAAAATAAAAAAAAATCAACAAAAAATTAGCTTGACTTCTTGCTGCGCGCGTTTCCCATACAGGCACGGTAATCATGCATCTGTCTCAAAAAAATATGCATAGGATTGCACGCAAAATCTAAGACAAGAACAAAATATCCACGGAAAACCTCATTTTCCTATAGAGTGTCCGTGCCTGTACCATGATTGCCCACACGACCAAGGCCAAAAAGAAGTAAGAGTATGTACAAACCTAATTTATACGGACCCCCACCCAAAAAAGCTAAAAAAAATTAAAATGATGGATGTTTAGGGCCCTACATGGCACTAGCGGCACAAAACCTGGGTACACAGGCTAACCATAACAGTAAGAAACGCTTGGCAGCAAGGGCTCAGCTCTAACCTCACAGCTCTCAAACAACACAAATGAACTGAAATGAGCCATATTGGCCCATATATCGCCCTTTTAGAATGATTCAACAGACCATAATGGAAGTTAAAAATGCCCAATTGCAAAATCGAAAGAAACACAATTATCAACACCTCATAACATCCAAAGGAGGTTTCATACATTCACGCCTCCGAAAAAATCATTTTTTTCAGCTACGACAGGTATGCCCTCTCTTATCGTTTTTTCGTTCAACACATTTGTCAATATATTTGAATGGAAAATATGCTTTCACTTGGGGTAGTATTGGTTGTGTGTGTTGTTGAGTCTCAAATCTGCATCTTTCTTATACACCTTTCTAGACCTTTTTCATTCACCTGGACCTTCTAAGTCATCAATATCATTGCATATTAATTTTAAAAGAGCATTTAAAATGGTTTTTAACTATGTTTTGTGTCTGCTGTTTGATTTAGATTTTTGCTCATTTAGCTGCGGAATCTTGTCACTTTCCGCAGCTGCTGCAACTTTCCGCAGCCATTTTGTTAAAGTCTATATTGCAGGTGTCTTCAGGTAAATCGAGCCACATGGGCAAGTTATAAATGACATGGACATGGATCATGTCCTATTGGCTCAGTAGAATTCACCTAAGAAGGCTGTGGTCAAAGGTGGCCAAGTGGTGGTCAACCGTAGAGTCCCACAGTGACAGAACTCTGTTTCTCATCACGTGAAGATTTGCGTGGTCGTTAAATCACCGGAGACATATCAACACCTGTAAACGGCTCCATATGTCGAATCCAACATCCACTCTCCATAGATTTAATCCTCACGGCGGCCATAATGCTAGATCTCTGGACGTGATGGTTCACGTGTCTTCTATCAGCGCAGACTTTAGGGAATTAGTTATATCTCCCTCTGTTATAAATAATGCGTTCTCATACGCATAATAGTTAGATCTTCTTTAGCTCTGTAATGTAATTGCGTCGCCATTGTGCTGTGACATTATCTCTCTGTTATGACCGCATTTTAATATATGAGAAGACTCTGTTCATAAGCGTAATTCGTATTTGAAAGCTGCTCCCCGAGGTCTGTGCAGAGGGCCCCTGCACACGCTGAGGTTTTGTGTATTACTGTATAGTTTCATGCTTCATTTCTTTAAGTTCATTGTGCCATAGTCATTCACGTGCATATATATTACATCTTTCATGGTATTTACGTTTCATCTTTGTCCATAATCTTTCATGCTTTACATTTTACTTCTGTCCATAATCTTTTATGTTTTATGTTGTTGTTAACTGATCATTGTTTTTGTTCCAGATTACAATAGGCAGCCCGGGCATTTTCACATCTTTTTATAATGACTAATGACATGGAATCAATATTGTCCTTCTGCTAATTTACTTTTCTTAGTTTTTTTTTAATTCCAGCACTGTTTTGTTTATTTCAGTCTTGCACATTTGCTTTAGTAGTTAGATTAGATATTAAATTGCTCATGTCATTTTCAGTTACCTCCGAAAGCCATAGCAAGAATAATGGTGAGGGATTGAAGTATGAGTGTGTAGTTTGATATTATTTTACTTTTCTGCAAGTTAGATATTAAATTGTTCATGTCATTTTCAGTTACCTCCGAAAGCCATAGCGAGACTAATGGTGAGGGATTGAAGTATGAGTGTATAGTTTGATATTAGTTTACTTTTCTACAAGTTAGATATTAAATTGCTCATGTCATTTTCAGTTACCTCCGAAAGCCATAGCGAGACTAATGGTGAGGGATTGAAGTATGAGTGTGTAGTTTGATATTAGTTTACTTTTTCTGCAAATTAGATATCAGATTGCTCAAGTTGTTTATGATTACCTCCGAAAGCCATAGCGAGACTAATGGTGAGGGGTCAGAATATGAGTTGATGTAATTTGATTTTAGTTTTACTTTACTTGCAATCTTTTCTTTGAGTGCAGTTTCTTTTATGTTTAGACAGCAGCAAGGGTAATGGTTTTCATGATCAATAGTTCATTGTTTGTTTTAACTAGAATAGTGGCACATTTTCATTTCCTTTTAATTTCGTCATTGTATGTTTCAAAATCCTTTTGAAGTTTGAAGTTTGGTAAATCATTATAAAGGACATCATTTCCTTGAACAATCATAACCATACTTGTCTTTTAGAATTTCCATCTCACATTAGGAAACCAACCAAGATAAAAAAAAAAAAAACCAAAAACGACAAAAAGTAAGAAATAGGTTATCTTGCACATATAGTGCGCCACACTTCGTCAGCTTACGAATCCCGGATTGAAAAATTAATGTAGCAATTTAGGACACACTAAATTGACCAAACATTTTGGTGCCGTTGCCGGGGAAGTGTAACTAGGTAGCCAATTTCTTAAAAAAAAAAACACAAAACAATAAAAAGAAGGGAAAACTTGATAACTTCTTGAAGTATGCTCTCCTCTTGCACCTAGTGTGATCTGGAGGATCAGAAAAGAGAGTTATTGGTTTAGTAATTTCTTAAGTATGCTCTCTTCTTGCACCTAGTGTGATCTGGAAGATCAAAAAGAGAATTATTAGCCCAACTTTTTAAAAATAAAAATAAAAAAAAATGACATGCATAGAGCAAGAAATTCTAGGGGAAGGTTTATAGCTAAAGCCAAGAGTTCGATTTTCACAACTCCATCTTCTTCAAGGCATAGACCAGATTCACCACCATCTACCCCTAGCCTTAAGATTCCTTGAATTCAAGGAGCAGCTGAATTAGAGGATTCTCCTATACCACCTACTAAATCTCATTTAGAAAAGGATCCTTTCTTTACTTCTACATGAGAGTATATTGTAATCAAAGAAGTAGAATCACCTGAAGAAGAAAAGGAAAAGACTCCCTCTCATCCTCCCTTGATAGAAGAACCAGAGGACTTTGAGGACTCTAAAGAAAATATCATGGCAGAGGAAATAATAGATGGATTTGGAGGTAGAGGTAGAGGTAGAGGAGGAGGAAACAATGGAGACAACAATGGTGAAGGTAATAATGGAAGAAATAGGGAAGGAGACAACTTGTTTGGATTCCATATAGTTGATGAGGAAACTCATACAACGATGAAAAACATCTCACCATCTGTCCTCCCCAACTTTTATGGATTGCGAAGTGAGGATCCTGAAACATTTCTGTTTGAGTTTGAAGTCGTGTGCCGAACCTATGACTATATGGAAGACTCTCAAAAACTCAAACTGTTTCCTTCAAAATTGAAGGGAGCCGCTTTGAAATGGTTCATGGGATTAGCCACCCAATCTATTAGGACTTGGAATGACATGAAACAAACATTTTTGGATAGATATTTGGACTATTGTATGCCCACCAATCACAAGGATGAGGTATTCAAAATGATGCAAAAAGAAGATGAAAATTTGGAAGATTTACTTGAAAGATTTCAATACAACTTAAAAAGAGAAAAAATGAGCAACTTAGATGATGAAACTTTGAAAGCCCTCATATTAAAAGCCATTAGAGATGAATGGATAGATATTTTAAACATGATGGGGAAAGGAGACATTTCTCAACTTCCACTTCGTGACATAACAGAACTATGTGTCCATCTCTCAAGAGGAAAAGGGCCTAGGGATCCTTCTCTTATCAGGGCTAACAAATCTGCAACTGGATCAGTAAGTAGGGTAGAGATTGGAAATATGCTTGATGAATTTAAAACTGATATCTTAGGGAGCCTTAGTGAACAACTAGACACCCTTAAGATCCAAAACAAGCAGAAAGCAGAAACAGATGCTCTAGCCATCTTTTGTCCGAAATGCAGGAAGAAACATGCTTTAAGGGAATGTCCCTTGGATGCAAAAGTTGTAGAAACATGTATAATTTTCTCAGAGAATCATGAGATCAAGGATTGTCCTTCAATCCCTGGACTCAAAGCTGTCTTTCAAGAAGACCCAAATTCAGTAGAATCTCTCTATTTTGTTGCAAGAAGACCTTGGCAGGGGAAACAAACTCAAGGGTTTAACAACCCTATGAATCTTCAAACCCTACCAAATTGGAATCCTTGGCAACAACCTTGGCCCCAACATCAAAATCCATATCAACCATGGGTACAAGGGATGAAAAATACTTATGGGAGATTTGCTCAATTTTATCAATATCCTCCATCTTTTCAAAATCAACAAGTTCCACAACTTCCAAACCCAAATCCACAACTTTCATTGCCATTTCCACAACAACAACCTTCTCAACAAAATCCAAATCCTCAACTCATGCTCCCATACCAAAAAAAGACAAATCAACTTCCAGCTCAGCCATTGCCAAATCCTAACAATAAAAATCCTCAGAATACTTACATGATAGAAGGACAACAATTTCCTACCTATATGAGTGTTCCTCTCAATGATGTACAACTCAGGTCTGGTAGAGTTTTAGAAAAACCTTCTATAGATGTCCAAGAGCAAGATACCTCTAAGGAGGACTCTCTTAAAGTCAATAAGGGTTCTGAGGAAGCATCTCTTCAAAACTCAAACATTAAAAAAGAGAAAGAAAAGTTAATCCCCACAACTCCTATAGTTGAGCAACCTGCATCTTCATCCACACCTCCTTTCCCTGAAAGATTACAAATTGATAAAGGGGTGGAAAAACAAATCTTGTTGCCTGACTATGATTTTCTAGATGAATTAAATAATGTTTGTATCAATATTCCCTTGCTACAAGCCATTAGAGAGATTCCTATTCTAGAAAAAACAATAAAGGAGTTGAGTCTCAAAAGACCAAGAAGGAAACTAAGAGATATAAGAAGAATCCACCTGGTAGGAAAAATTGTAGATATCATGATGGGAAAAATTACCATGCAGAAGTATGTAGATCCAGGTAGTCCAATTGTCAAGACACATATAAATGGGATAGAAATTCCAAACACATTGATTGACTTAGGGGCTGCTATCAACATTATGAGTAGACAAACTATGGAACAGCTAAAACTTCCTAATCTTCTTTTTACACCTACTTTACTGCAACTTGCAGATCGATCAATTATTAAACCAGATGGTGTATTAGAAGATATTTCAGTCTCCTTAGATTCTTGGGAATATCCGGTAGATTTTATGATTTTGATTCCCAAGAGTAATCTAGGAGGGCACCCACTTATCTTAGGAAGACCTTGGCTAGCCACAGCTGATGCTTTTATTAGTTGTAGATCTGGGGATATGTACATTTCTAATGGTAATTCGACAAAGAAATTCAATTTGTATCCTCCAGCAAAAGCACTCACAGAAGTAGGAGACAATGAATGGGTTGATGATGAGGACACTATACAACCTGTCTTTACCATTTCTGAAATCAGTGAGGATAGTCAAATTCTGAACACATTAGAAAATTTTGAGATATCTTCAAAATATGACCCCACACAATTTCAGTTGGAATCTGACATAGAATATTTATCATCAAGACAAATGTCTCTTTACTCTATGGAAGAGTTTGGTAGTTCTACTATTGAGATTTTTCCAGGAAAAACATTGAATATCAACAAACATTTGGAGAAATCACAACAAGAAGAACTAACCAGAATTTTGCAAAAACATTCTACTGTATTTGCATGGGAGTATACTGACATGAAAGGTATTGATCCTAAGACTTTCATCCATCATATCTATATTGAGGAAAACAGTAGACCAATCAGACAACCTCAAAGAAGGATGAATCCAAATCTTAGGGAGATAGTGAAAGAAGAGCTCCAAAAACTTCTCAATGTAAACTTCATTTATCCAATTTCAGATAGCCGATGGGTTTCTCCCTTGGTTATAGTACCTAAAAAGAATGGTAAATGGAGGGTATGCATTGATTACAGGGAATTGAACAAAGCAACTTTGAAGGATCACTTTCCTTTGCCTTTTATCGATCAGGTATTAGATACATTAGCAGGTAAAAAGTACTTTTCATTCTTGGATGGTTTTAGTGGCTATAATCAAATTCAAGTAGCACCTGAAGATCAAGATAAGACCACATTCACCTATCCATGGGGAACTTTTTCCTATCGAGTACTTCCTTTTGGGTTATGTAATGCACCCGCAACATTCCAAAGAGCAGTACTAGGAATTTTTTCTGATCTAATCCATGATTGTGTAGAGGTTTATATCGATGATTTTACAGTTTATGGTAATTCATTTGAAGAGGCATTAGAAAATTTGGAAAAAGTTCTTATAAGATGTAAAGAAACAAACCTTTCATTAAGCCATGAAAAATGCTTTATGATGTTTACGGAAGGGATTGTTTTAGGACATCATATTTCAGGAGATGGGATTAAGGTTGATAGATCAAAAGTTGAAGTCATCTCCAAGTTGCCTATTCCAAATTGTCAAAGAGATGTTAGAAGTTTCTAGGATTTATTGGATACTATAGAAGATTTATAGAAAACTTTACTAAAATAGCATCTCCACTCTTCAAACTGCTTACAAAGGACTGTGAATTCAAATGGGATCCTGATTGTCAATCAGCCTTTGAAACTTTGAAAACAAGAATATCTGAAGCACCTATCTTGAGAGGACCAAATTGGAAACTCCCTTTCCATATTTCTACAGATGCTTCAGATACAGCTCTAAGAGTTGTGTTGGGTCAAAAGGATTTAGTCCCTTATGCCATTTACTATACCAGTAAAAATTTGACTCCCATTGAGTTGAACTATACTGTAACTGAAAAAGAGTTTTTAGCTGTTGTTCATGCAATCAATAAGTTTAGACATTATATAATAGGCTATGAAACTTTTATTCATACTGATCATTCTGCAATTAGATATCTAATGAAAAAACCTGTTACTAATGGCAGAGTGACAAGATGGCTCTTACTTTTGTAGGAATTCAATATTACTGTGTTGGATAGACCAGGAAAACAAAATACAGTAGCTGATTTCTTGTCTAGGATTCAGAATACTAAAGAAGATTCTCCTGTAGAGGATAAGTTTCCCGATGAATACTTGTTTGCAGTAACTATTAAAACTCCTTGGTATGCAGATATTGCTAACTATTTGGTTACAGGGAAACTTCCTTCACATTTATTTCCAAGTGAAAAACGAAAAATTATTCAGGAGAGTTCAAAATATTCATGGATTTCTAATGAATTGTTTAAAACAGGGCCAGATCTTGTGATCAGAAGATGTGTCAGGGAAGATGAAATGCCTGATATTCTTAAGGCATGTCATGATGAACCATGCGGCGGACACTTTGCAGATAAAAGGACGGCCTATAAAATCCTCTCTTTAGGATATTATTGGCCTTCCCTCTTCAAAGATGCAAAACAATATGTCAAAAGGTGTGACAACTGCCAAAGAGTAGGGAAACCTACCCTTTCAAATGAAATGCCATTGCAACCACAGGTACTCATTGAACCCTTTGAAAAATGGGCTTTAGATTTCATTGAACCTATTAATCCACCATCTAAGCAAAAGAAGTATATATTGGTTTGTACTGATTATGTTACTAAATGGGTAGAAGCCAAAGCATTAGTATCTGCTACTGAAAATTCAGTTGTTCATTTTCTTTATGAGGATATTTTAACTCGCTTTGGTGTTCCAAGAGAAATTGTGACAGATCAGGGGAGCCAATTCACATCCAATTTGGTGGAGAAGTTGATGGAAGAATACAAAATCAAGCACAGAAGATCTACTCCTTACCATCCGGAAGCAAATGGTCAAGTGGAGTCCACAAACAAAGTTCTTGAAAGTATCATCACCAAAACTGTTCATCTACATAGAAGAGATTGGGCAGAAAGGCTTCCTGAAGCCTTGTGGGCCTACAGAACTACATGGAGGAATACAACAGGACATTCTCCCTATGAACTTGTTTATGGGAAAGAAGTCTTGCTCCCCATCGAGTTCCAAGTCAAGACCTTCAAGATAGCAGTTCAGTTGGGGATGGACTTATCAGAAGCCCAAAAGCATAGAATGGAGTAGTTAAATGAGCTAGATGAGATCAGACAAGAAGCAATTTTAAGAACTGATCTAGTTCAATATCAAAGAGCTAAATGGCATGACAAGTACATCAAAGAGAAGAAGTTTCAAGAAGGAGATTGGGCATTATTATTTGATTCCAAGTTTAAAGATTTTCAAGGAAAATTTCAGACTCATTGGCTTGGGCCATATGAGATTGACAAGATCTTTAGCAATGGAGCGGTAAGAATCAAGACCATTGATGAATTTCAAACTCCTCTTATTGTGAATGGCCACAGATTAAAAGTCTATCATAAGCCACTCTCAAAAGAGGAATTTTTCAAAATGTTTCAAGAAAATTCCGCAATAAGGCTGGTGCAGAAGAATTCTTCTTCTCCACCAGCCTAGCCTTTGTTCTTTTCAGTTAAAAAAATAAAAAAATAAATAAAAATGTATAAGCCTGAAAACCAATCATTGATTGGCAATCTGATACATAAAATGTAGGGTGAAAATTAGGAACACCTAACACCCTATATTTTCCAAAAAAAAAAGAGAAAATTTCTCTCTCTTTCATTTCACAAGTTTTATGACAACCCACTCCATTCCATTCCATTTCATTCCACTCCACTTCATTTCATTTCACTTCATTTCATCTATTTCATTTCATTTCACCAATAAAATTTTCTTTCATGACCATTTTCATTCAGTCAGTTATCATCCATCTATTTCCATTCACCCAAATAATAGCTATGTCAGTCAGTTATCATCCGTCTATTTCCATTCACCCAAATAATAGCTGTGTCAGTTTCCGCAGCTGACACCAGTTTCCGCAGCCGGAAGCAGATTCTGCAGCTACCACTCTGTTTTCAAAAGAATGTACAGTCAGATGTATTTCCACAATCATGAAATCAAATGCAGGTATGAAGAAATATTATGAAGATATGGGGCATTCAAGACATCAATGAGGAGCAACTAATTGAAGACCAATGAAAAATGGCAAGAATTCCAAGGTATGAGTAAAAATTTATTTCAAATGGCATTTAAGCACATTTTTACATAGTTATAAACCATAGCTCCATTATATGCAATGATTGTGTTCACAAACTCCGTAACCATTCCACGATCTCTATATGATCTGCCCATAATCCTTGCATTCATTTTCAAACGGTCCCATAATCAAGCCTCTGATCTTCACTCATACTCCGATGCTCCACCTGTGATGATGAAACGTGGTTGATTTGACTACGGCTTCTTTCAGCCGCATAAAATCCGTAGCCGTTTTATAAACGTGCTTACATTTACTCTGCAGCCACCCAAATTTAAATATTTCCGGATGCGTTCTACTCCTCCTATTGTTCTATTGATCTCACAGCCGCATTTCTACCGTGCTCACGTAACCCTTCTCTGTTCCGCTTCACCCCATTTGTTCTCTATTACGCTACAGTCTGTATACCCATTCTCTGATATCTGCCTATAGTCATCGTGCTCATTTCCGCTCATTTAGCCGTCTTACCTCCGTTGAACCCTCCTCACGCAGACAAGTTTTAAAGAGCAGAAAGAAGGATGGGTCAGTTGTTGAGAACAGAACCAGAAGGACCTAAATTCATGGAAGGATACCCGCAAGTCAGGGATATATTGAAAAAGGCAAAGTGGCTGCGGTTTATCCAAAATTTTAGAGGCTACCATAAAGAGGTGACAAAAGCTTTTGCAAGGTCTTTCAATGGCCTGGAGGTAGAAATTGGGGACCTCAAATTTACGGTGAATGAGGCATCCATAGCAGCTGCTACAGAACTTCCTCAAGAAGGTGAACGCTGGTTCAAGAACAAGAGTATTAGTGATGAAGCCTGGAGAGTAATCCTACGTAACCCAGGTATGGATGTAACTATTTTTAAAAGGGGAATTCTTGTTCATGCTTTGAAAGAGGAGTGGGCTACTTTGCTGCTAGTTATTCAAAAAGTTATCACCTGTGAGGGCCGTTTTGGGTCAATGTATATGTATCATACCCTATTGCTGATGAATTTTCTAGACAACCAGACCCTCAATCTGCCATACTTTTTATTAAATAGTTTGAAGAAGATGTCTGTGACCGTTCAGAAGCATTTAGGGGACGTAGAACCACATTTATATCACCATGGTCTTGTGAAAATTTTGATTGAAAAACAGTTAAAAGAGAAAAAGGACACATGGGAACAATTTTTTATTAGAAATTTCTTTGAAGAACCTCAAGAAATTCCTGAAGGCAGTACATCAAGAAGGAGTAGGAGAAAGAGAACAAATGATGAAACTCAAAGTACTCCTACTACTACAGTTGAAAGAACTAGTAGAGAAGAGAGATTGTCAAAAAGAAGGAAGGAAGAAACCAAGGGTAAAAAGCCAATAAAATCAAAAGAGAGAAAAGGCATTGAGGCTATGCATCAAACTCCTTCTTCAGAAGAAGAACATCAAGTGTTATCTGAGAGACTAGTTCACCTTCAGAAACAATCATCTATGGCCAAAAAGAGAGGAAAAGGGAAACAAAAGCAAAAAGATAGTAGTCCACAGCGTGTAAGAAGAAGTTCCAGGCTTAAAGGGAAGTTGAGGAAAACACAAACGAAAGGACCCCATTTTATTGATTTGGGAGAAGAAACATCTGAACAAACTCCATCTGGCCATAGTACATCTCATTCTCAGTCAGACAATGAACATAGTTCATTTCATTCTCAGTCAGACATTGAACATAGTCCATCTCATTCTCAGCCAGATGTTGACATGAGCCCTTTTCAGCCAGATTTTGAAGACAATACTCCTCCACGGCATTTTGGGGACATCCCAATGAAAATGACACCTGAGATAGACCCAAAGCAACAAGAAGTGTATGATTATATAGAATCTTTAGAAAAATCAGCCACGGGTCCCAGTACTTCATCCACTCAGCCTCACACAGCACAAGAAGATCTAGTCCAATCATTGAAACAAGAAGTCTTTGAGTTGGAGGTTTTAAATAAACACATTAAAAATGAAAATGAGGCATTGAAGGAACAAAGAAAATTGGACAAGATCATTCATGACAATACCATGCTACATCTGGGACTATGGCAGAAAAAGAACAGGAAATTGAAGAAGAAATGCCAGAAGTTAAGCAGAGCACTGATTAATATCAAATTCAGATGCTTGATGAAAAAGCCCAGGATGTTAGCAGCACCAAGGAAAAGGAGGAGAGGACTGGATGTACTGGCTGAAGTGTCAAGGCATATGAATTGAAGAAGGATTATCAAAATTTTAGTTGCATGAGGACATGCAACACCTTCACAGTGGGGGTATGTTGAGTCTCAAATCTGCATCTTTCCTATACACCTTTCTAGACCTTTTTCATTCACCTGGACCTTCTAAGTCATCAATATCATTGCATATTAATTGTAAAAGAGCATTTAAAATGGTTTTTAACTATGTTTTGTGTCTGCTATTTGATTTAGATTTTTGCTCATTTAACTGCGGAATCTTGTCACTTTCCGCAGCTGCTGCAACTTTCCGCAGCCATTTTGTTAAAGTCTATATTGCAGGTGTCTTCAGGCAAATCGAGCCACATGGGCAAGTTAGAAATGACATGGACATGGATCGTGTCCTATTGGCTCGGTCGAATTCACCTAAGAAGGCTGTGGTCAAAGGTGGCCAAGTGGTGGTCAACCGAAGAGTCCCACGGTGACAGAACTCTATTTCTCATCACGTGGAGATTTGCGTGGCCGTTTCTAGATCACGGGAGACATATCAACACCTGTAAACGGCTCCATAAGCCGAATCCAACATCCACTCTCCATAGATTTAATCCTCACGGCGGCCATAATGCTAGATCTCTGGACGTGATGGTTCACATGTCTTCTATCAGCGCAGACTTTAGGGAATTAGTTATATCTCCCTCTGTTATAAATAATGCGTTCTCATACGCATAATAGTTAGATCTTCTTTAGCTCTGTAATGTAATTGCGTCGCCATTGTGCTGTGACATTATCTCTCTGTTATGACCGCATTTTAATATATGAGAAGACTATGTTCATAAGCGTAATTCATATTTGAAAGCTGCTCCCCGAGGTCTGTGCAGAGGGCCCCTGCACACACTGAGGTTTTGTGTATTATTGTATAGTTTCATGCTTCATTTCTTTATGTTCATTGTGCCATAATAATTCACGTGTATATAGATTACATCTTTCATGGTATTTACATTTCATCTTTGTCCATAATCTTTCATGTTTTATATTTTACTTCTGTCCATAATCTTTTATGTTTTATGTTGTTGTTAACTGATCAGTGCTCTTGTTTCAGATTACAATAGGCAGCCCGGGCATTTGCACATCTTTTTATAATGACTAATGACATGGAATCAATATTGTCCTTCTGCTGATTTCTTTTTCTTAGTTTTTAATTCCAGCACTGTTTTGTTTATTTCAGTCTTGCACATTTGCTTTAGTAGTTAGATTAGATATTAAATTTCTCATGTCATTTTCAGTTACCTCCGAAAGCCATAGCAAGACTAATGGTGAGGGATTGAAGTATGAGTGTGTAGTTTGATATTAGTTTACTTTTCTGCAAGTTAGATATTAAACTTTTCATGTCATTTTCAGTTACCTCCGAAAGCCATAGCGAGACTAATGGTGAGGGATTGAAGTATGAGTGTATAGTTTGATATTAGTTTACTTTTCTACAAGTTAGATATTAAATTGCTCATGTCATTATCAGTTACCTCCGAAAGCCATAGCGAGACTAATGGTGAGGGATTGAAGTATGAGTGTGTAATTTGATATTAGTTTATTTTTCTGCAAATTAGATATCAGATTGCTCAAGTTGTTTACGATTACCTCCGAAAGCCATAGCGAGACTAATGGTGAGGGGTCAGAATATGAGTTGATGTAATTTGATTTTAGTTTTACTTTACTTGCAATATTTTCTTTGAGTACAGTTTCTTTTTTGTTTAGACAGCAGCAAGGGTAATGGTTTTCATGATCAATAGTTCACTGTTTGTTTAACTAGAATAGTGGCACATTTTCATTTCCTTTTAGGAACTAATTTTCTCATTGTATGTTTCAAAATCCTTTTGAAGTTTGAAGTTTGGTAAATCATTATAAAGGAAATCATTGCCTTGAACAATCATAACCATACTTGTCTTTTAGAATTTCCATCTCACATTAGGAAACCAACCAAGATAAAAAGAAAAAAAACTGGCGACAAAAAACAAAAGATAAGGTTATCTTTGCCATATGTTGTGCCCACACTTGATGGGCTTCACAGTCTGGGATTAATAAATTAATGAGTGCAGGACCTTTCGTTGTTGAAGCAGGAAACGGATGATCGTCATGAACAAGAAGGTCAGGAAGGGCCCCACCGCAATGCCTGTCAGATGTGATCGCGAACTATATGAACTTCAATATTGGGCGGCAAGGGCGGAGAATCTCATCTCTTTCCTGGGGCAAAGTAGCAAAAATATCTGGTATTGCCAAAAGCTTCATTCTTGTCTGTAACTTATTTATCTATCGCTACAACGTATAGCATGGGCAAACCCTGTCGCTACGGGTTCTGAAACCCATAATAGGACAAAAGTTCACAGTCCTTTTTGTTCAATCACTGAAATGAGATAATATTTATGGTTGGCTTCTGCGTTGATAATCTTGTATAGAAGTTTTCACGTTTAATGTATCAACAAAAATGAATGGATAAACTTGTTTCTCTATCAAGATAATATTTGAAAAACGCCATTTTGATGCCACCTTCATTTCTCTAACTGAAAGTGTTATAAGACTCAGCAGCTGAAAACTCGTTTGAACACAGATTTTATTGTTGAGCAGGCTAAAATTATATTAATTAAAGATGTTTTGTTCCGAGATCCATTAGCACCCGACCTTATGAGCTAGGTTGTTGGGTTCTTATGTTGTTGGTTACATTAAGAGGGCTTAAAAACCTAAATTAGTTCAGCACCTTGAACTAGTGTGTTGATTTTCTTTAAGGACACTTTAAACAATATTAGATGTAATCCTCATCTGTTAAAGATAGAGAATTAAGTATATGACTCGGGTTTGAGGCTATAGATCATCGAAACAATGGTGCAATAAACTTCATTACTTGACCACATAAAATACGTAGATAAACAGTGAGAACAGAATGGTTTTTATGTCGGTATTAAATTGGTATATTTGTTGAATTTCTAAAGTGGATTTATTAAAGGCTCATTATTGCATTATCGTGCAAGGTGTTTAAGACTTCATTATTGCAAAAAAACTGTTAATAGTAAGGTGTAACTTATTACACATTTAGGACATTGCGAGTGAGTAGGTATTTACAAGAAATAAATCACATGTGTTGAGTGTTAAATGAATAGCAAGGATTGGTGTCCTTCATGGATCATACAACAATATATAAAAATAAATTAGATGCGAAAGCAATTTAGCACTAAATCTAATCTCAAAATGGCATGAATTGTTCACTTATTATGGAGTTGTTCTTATTTCTGTATAAATTAGTCTTCTTTGGTGTGTGAATCATAAAGATATCTCAGAGTTATAGTATAGAAATAGAATAATTGTAAATTGACCTCAAACAGGCAATGTATGCTTTAATTTTTCTAAAACACAATAACTCAATTAAGTGCTTGTCTGTTAGATCCAAGACCATTCACAATGGGTGAAGCAAAAGCTTCTGCTTATTCTGACACTTTTGCATCTAGTAATTTCTAAGTTTATGAAGATATATTAAACGAAACCCTCTGAAAATTTCGAGCAATATTCTTATATATCTAATAGATGTCAATAGATGGGCCGCTTATGGACATTACAACACACAATGGAACTACAAGAATTAGTTAAAATGACTCTAGAGTATTATCCTGCAGAGAAGGTTTCAAAGTGGCAACATCATCTATTTTTACTAGTGTTTGAGGTTGAGTTGGAGAAGGACGCTTGACCATACTGTTCTGCTTTGAGCCAGCTTTCCCAGGAGTTCTTCGACATCATCCTCTACATCATGGATCTCATATGGATTTGTAACGTGTATGCATTAAAAAATCAAGTGAGTGAGTTCTACTGGACCATTAGCTCCTTTAAAATTGAGTCCACACACAGTAAAACATAGGTAGAAATTTTCAATGTCTGCGGCATTGCTGAAATCTTACAAAAATCCGGCCATAAATAGCGTTTACTTCTGTGAGGAGGAGGTTGTTGCTGCAGTCCAAGAAATGTGGAAGAACTGAAAATCAATCGAGGAAACGAAGGTCCACTTTACTGGTCAGGGGTTAATAATGCTGTGTCTGTAAATCCCAACAATGGCACATCCATAGCTCATGCTTCAACGATGAGAGCAACGTCGAATATGGTCCCTCACTGAAGATTTATAAAAACTTTCCAGAACTAAGGTGATTATATAATATAGATACATTTTTTAAAATGTCATTTCGAAACCCAACTCAACTCCTAGGGCTGGTAGTCTTAGAAAAACATAATACAAAGAATGTAGGCTTCAAAAGGTTATCTGAAAGTTTTCCAAAAAGTAAATAACATTAGTTGAGGCCTGCTTAAATCCACGATATCGTATAGATTACAGTTTATGACATTTGAAAAATATCATGCACATAGCATAACGATAATAATTTATTCACTATATTTGTTAGATGGACTGAATGGTTAGATTGAACCCATAATTAATACATCATGACTTAAATAAGCACGACAAAATACACACCAAATAGACCAGTGCATGAGGATATTCAAATATTTTAGTTGGTGTGATGCACATGCGATTTATTGGGTATACTAATAAACTAAATCATGGTCAGATATAAATATTTGTGTCATTGGATGAATCTCTATGATGTTTTGTATGTATCATCCAATTATATACACTCTTTTAACTTTCCAAACAACACATTACAACATAAATTTATTTTTTCTGCAAGAAGGTAAACTGTAAAACATAGCTTATGACCATACAACGGGTAACATTCATTCAAGGTATTCAATCACTAACAATATGTTGCTATAAAAATAGTTCACGCTTCGAGGATTATATGATAAACATACATGAACGAAGGACGCATAAAATCCCGGAAGGTGAGATGAAGACACTCGGAAAGACCATATGAATGTTTTGAGCAAGGTACTGTTATAAGCTGGCACAACATTATTCGACAACATAGAGACTTAGAAGATGTTTTGTATATACACGATTTTCTTTGAAAAATGCTGGGCACTGAAATGTGTTATCATTCACTTGTGGATAGGCTAAATTTTCTCCAGGAAAGAAAAAAATAATCTTCTTGATGAACACCTAGGAAGCAACATGTCAGAATTAAGGACGTTGTTGCGAAAACATTAACACTACTAACACAAGATGGAAAAACAACGACATTATGTGGGGAAGAAAAGTGAAATCCACTTCTACATAATGTCTTGGACACTACGGTGATATGGGAAAAAATATCTCTGATAGCTAAAGGACAACAAGAAATGGAATAAGAAAACACTACACTGTAGACTGGTAGGTGACACAGTCCTATGTAGAGCCCAAAGAAGACCATAATGCCTCTCTTACATCAAGATATTGTCAAATTCTCTTCTGAAGACATCCAAAATACATCGTGATTATTCATGTTTTTCATGGAATTATAATCTAAAACACTTTAAATCCATAAAAAAGGGAGTGAACTCTTGTTAACAAAAAAAATTATTGTTAAAACCTGGCAAAGGCATGTCTTCTATTTGAGATTTTGTGTCCAGCTATAATTACGATCTTCATAATTTATATTTAAGCCCATGTGACCACGTATGAAGTAGCAGGGCATATTTCTTCATGTCATTTTTATTGATTAACTTACTTGAAAGAAATATTACAAAAATTTAATTTTGAATTTTTAATAAAAATAATCAAATCGACCCTTCCTGAAGACAGTCGGCTCGCTGAAGAGAACAAATACCATTCATGGGAATGAAAAACTATATAAAAAGGGCATCGACCTCCTCCACGAGCACCATTCAATAGAGACACAAGAAGAACGGGTTCCCAAGCATTCAAGCAGAAGGAAGAAGATGAAGGACAAGAAGGATGAATTCATCTCATATCTCTCTCTCGCTCTCTCTTGAGCTTGTCACATGTAAGTTAGGGCGAGTTTAGGGCAAGCCAAGTTTAAGGCACTATTCTAAGCCGAAGTCGGCCTAGGTGGAAAACGAGGACGGGGGTTTGAAGGCAGAAGTTTGGCTTGACTTGACTAGAGAAGTGCCAGCAATAAGATGAATATGTTTGATGAATGAGTTTGTACTAAATGATGAATGAGGCAAGCGAGGTGGTATTTATGTAGCTCTTGCTTGTCTTTGAGAAGCATCCCCTTCTTTTGATGTACAGTTTAGTTTACAACACAATGCCCCTCACAGAAAACTCTTCCTACGGTGTAACATAAGCAAAGTAAGTTTTGACGGTGTTAGGGAATGGCACCTTTTAATTGAAATGGCACAATTTCCCAGTTTTAGGATTCAAGTGTAATTATTCATTAAGAACAAGGATAGTTTTTTTAATGACAAAAAAACTTTTTGTATTATAATGAGCCATTACCAAAATTTCTTTAGACATCTCTTATTTCACTTCTGGAAAATAACATTTTGGCAGCTCATTTAAATAACAGAATTTCTTGATTAATATTTCCAAAGTTCTATGATGGAATCTTGGAGCTTTACACCAGAATACATATACAAAGTAAACATAGTTCCTTCCACTTGTTGATAATGTACAAAGTTATTATTTGCCCCGATTTCTGGGATTTAGTTCAAAATTTACATAAATGCGATCTATGATTTGTCCAGGATTAAATGGCGGACGGAAAAAACAAGAATAACTAATATAGAAAATTCAAAGGGTTAATAGCTTCACCGAATCGTTCTAACAATATAACTCTGTATTAATATGGTTTTCTATGAAAAAAACGGGGGTCATTTTATTTTTATGTGATAAAATTTGGCTCCACCAATAAAACAGAAGAGGGAAGATAAGCGACAGAAGTTAAAAGTTTGGTACTTGAAGGCATCAACGACCGCGACAAGAAACTATATCGAAAATAGAACATGTGGAGGCTGAAATTTGCGTGAGCGGGGTCTTGAAAGGGGAGGAAGGAGATCTCGGCTGTCTCTATGAGCTAACTGAGAATGTTGTCAACTCATTCATGGTTCAAAACTAAGAATCTGGTTTGAAACTAGAATATCTGTTTTAAAACATGTGGAATTGTGTATGTTAGTGAGTAAGATGAACCTAAATATCTAGTTTTTAATATTCAGTACTAAATATAAGTATTGTAGATATTCTTATTTTCTGTTAACAGTGGTTTGAATTGGAAAAATGATGTTGAATACAACAGAAGACTGCATCCATAGCATTATGTAGCACAATGTGGCATAATATTTTGTATGCTTTATTCGATCATGTTGATTGTCTCTATCCTACTGTAAGGCTCAAAGGTCCAAAAATCCACTTAAGGATACATTTTATGGGAATAAACATGTCTATGATAACAAGTGGAAACAAATTCAACAAAATTAAACCAAAAGGTGGATTTTAATAATATGATAATCAAGAGTTATCTGTTCAGAATATTTTAGTTGAGGTGCATTAAGGCAATCAGTGAGAGCGACGGACTAAATTCAAAGACACTAACAGTCTATTTACATACTTCTATACTATTCCATAGCATAATGCATTTTCATTTAGAGTTGGAGATGCTAGATTTCCATGCTCACATCTTGTCTTGGTCTGTGGCTGGTGGTGGTGGAGTCGTAGTTAGAAAATACATCTAATCCAAATATGAAATAATCAAGCTTCCTACTCGGCTTTCTGTTATCTCATTCTAATATGCTTGTCTACCACCCGCTCTTTCTTGTGCACTACATTCTTGACTTTTTGACTTCTAACACTACGAACATCGATTTGTGAGCTTCAGCCACTGACTTGAAATTTCCTCTAAAATTTCTGCATTATTGATGGAAAATTCACTGCAATTAGTACATAAACACAACTTTCCTTAAGAGTGTTTTGAGAACCAAATCTGAAAAATATAACAAGAACGTCCCTGTGGGAATGATTGCACCCCGCACAGTGCCTTGAATTCCCAGGCGAGTTTATGTGCGGCGAGGGTAATATAAAGTCGCATAATACTACACGACCTTGCCTCTGTGGTCACTGCTTTGTCTGAAGATTTCCCTTGCTGACTTGCATGGTGTGGTAACTTTCAAGTGGTGGGACACAGTTGCCTTTGTTCTGCCATTCACCAGAATGTGTCTGTACCTATTAAGGTATTCGGAAAGTTGTGTTGTTCTTTCCTTACTCTGTAAGTTTAAGGGCTGCCAGCATTTTCCTCGACTTGTATACGTGGTAGTTCAACAACTGTCCTGCTTTCCTGCGGCGGTGTGCTGATTTCCGCGTTCGGGCTGGCTTTCGGCGATACTTCCATGCTTTTTGTTGAGTAGACATATCGACTGGATGCCGGTAACTTCGCCCTCATTGTTCGCTGGCTCCGCCGCGGTTTGGTGCTGGTGGCTTGGTTGGCCATCTCATTATGAAATATGAGGTCTCTATAACGCGTTTGTATACAGAAGAGTTCAATATGATGGGTACCATGGGATTATCGTGACGGAGATGTGTGAAATTAGAAAAAATTTCGACACAAGATGACATGTTATTGGAGTCCTATTATAATGAGGACGTTGGAAGAAGAAGCAACTAGAATAAGGCCTTGAGATTAGAAGCTTTTCACAGATTCCAAGAAACCTATGGTCAATATATGTCGTAAATTCAGCTCCCTTCCCCCTCACTTTCCACTACAAGCATTAAGATATTCACAAAAAATGGTGTACAAACAATGACTTTTGCTGCAAAGTTTGCATAATCTGGCTTTAATTTTATTTGAGGAGGTATCTTGATTTATACATTCAATTATTGTAATATGTAGGTCTAGTTCATCTAAAAACAATAATTTGTTTGGGAATGGTATTTAACGAGTTTTTGTTTCATATGATATAGAACCATTGGACAAAAAGTAAAATATCTACAATATCCATATAATATCTGTGATTAAATTTTTTAATTAGGATAGGATTTTGTTTCCATTAAAGTAAGTTTGGTAACATCAACTAACAAACTAATTTAGCAAAAATAAGTATCCGATTAATTCCAAACTAGCCTCTTGTTATTTTGAATGTCTATATATATGAATCTGTTTTATGGATTGTTGCATTGATAGAATATGAATAATATTCTATGTTTGAAAAGTGGACTACTATGACACAAGAATTAATGTATACAGTAAGCCTTCTGGTCTATTTGAATACTAATTGACATAACTCAAATTTATATAATTTAACCTATGGGTTTTTGGACTATGGAATATGTAATGAGAAATTTTAGTGACTTTCCATTTAGATTTTAAATATCTAACTAAACGACGTAACTCTCCATCCATTATGGAGTCACACTTTTGGATTAAAGTTTGAACATGGTAGGTAAATTCCACTTCTCAAAGTTTGAAATAGTTTAGAGCGTGGCATTTAAGCTTCTACCAAATCGTAGACAGAGTCTCGTTTTGTCCCGCTCTCTCATATATTGTCTTGGCTTGAGAAATATGCTTCGTTTTAAACATACACTTTTTCTTCAGCCGATGAAAAAACTAGATGCCGGCTTAATGGGGGTCGGGATTTTGGTTTTCTAGAAGCACACGGTGGTCGACATTTTCACATTAGCAGCCACTTCCTTCAAGCTAGATATTATGGTATATTCACTCCACATAGCCAATGCTTCTCGACCCATAAGAGACGAAAAAAAATCAACCTGTATGTAGCCAACCGACAGGATGCTTGGAAAACATATACGATTGGAATCGAGTGGGAAACTAAAGAAATGACATGTCACTACTAGCTGAAGCACTTGAGAGCATTAGGAAATTTTCAAAGGAAATCTTATTTGGAAAAAATAATAAAATTAATTTGGGAGTCAAGAGAGCAACGTGTCGAGACTGAACGTGTGTAAATACGCATTATGGATAGAAACGAACGGGCATTATAGATTTTATCACTTGGGTAAATCTCCCGGAAAATTCTCCTTCTCTTGTGGGCCAAATATGAATGAGAAAATGAAAAAAAAAATTACTCAAAGTCCCATAATGAAAACTGCGAAGTTAATGAAAAAGTCACCATAAATTTTCAACCACGTTATTACATTAATAGGAATATGCAAAAGGATAATGGTAAAATATCGATGTTGCACTAAAATAAATCGGGATGCAATTTCTTAATGACGCCACTTTGCCGGATCGTTTGTGTGTACATCCGCCACTACGGTAGCCTGGCAAAGCATTTCGGCATTGCTCACGCTTTACGGTAAAATTTTTACCGGACTAAATAAAAACTTATCGATGGGATTGACGGCATAAGTAACGTAAATATTTATATGTCTTATTGTGGGGTTCCTCCATAAAAACAAATTTTCATATTAGTTTGATTGGGGAGATTTACCAGGCCAGGCTCATAAAATAGTTCATTGAAGAATGGGGTTGAACACTCGCCATGATGGACCACCGCAAATAGCGGGTAGCTCCCTTTTAGCGCACATGCAACATTTAATGATAGCACCTTGAGCGTTCCGGGAGAAAATCTCTAAGAATTGATGATGAAGAGAAGTCCGCAAAGGCGTTGAGCGCTTCATTTTTTGTAAAAAGATATGAGCATCTAGAAAAGATCAATTAATTAGCGCTAAGACAGTTTTGGTGTTTTGAGAAAAGCTCAGAAAGAAGGCATGAAAAAGGAGAAGCAGTAAAGAGAATAAGAGCATCCAGGTAGAAAGTTAAATAAAGCCGCTGACGAGAAGAAGATCCAACCGCTTCGCTCTCTGTTGCGATTAACGAATATTTATCACTTTACCGGATTTCAATAATTCTCATGGTTCAAAACTAAGAATCCTAGATTAGGCTAAGATATCCTGGTGAAAGCGTTTGGACTTGTCTGAATGATGAACCTAAATATCTGGGTTTAGTCATTATTAATTGACTCTAAGTATTGTAGATATTCTTTTAAATAACGAGAGTAGTTTAATTGGAAAAATAGCGTTGAACACATAGCGAAGGTACATACTTATATTTTTGTGGCAAATGGCATATTTTTTGCTCGGCATAATTCAATCATGTTGATTTTCTCTGCCCCTCTCTGAGGCTCTGAGTTAAAATCCATAAGGACTGATTTATGGAATAGGCGTAATATGTAATAGCAATTGACATGCATTCAACAAAATTTAAACCAAGGTGGATTCTTAATCATCTATGATAATCAGGTATCTATTAAAACACAGTTTGAGAGATGCTGTCAGAGGTAATTCTTAGAGCTAAATTTTAAAATGCATGATCTCTTCCTCGTGATTCTCCCTATGCTGCTTCTTGTTTTCATTTGGAAAGCGAGATGTTGGATTTCCATACTCACATCTTGATCTAAGTGAGTGTAGAGAATATTAGTTAGCACATCCCATGGTGACAAATAATCGACTTCCTACTCTTTCCTATCCATTCTGTCTATCATCTCTACCATCACTCTTTCTTTCCGCATTGCATTTCTTTCCTTTTTTGTCTTCCATGCCTCAGAATATATTTAAAGTTTAGACTTCATCTGTCCTAATTTCCTGCCAAAAACATTTCATTAATGATTATTTTCATTGTAGCCATGTATTTTCCATCGAGTGCAGGACCAAATCCAACAAAATATAACGAAGTTGAGCAAGTGCCTCCAGGTTCCTTCAATTTATTTAATTTAGTCATGAGAGAGAGATGCCTTCTAAACTTAACCTTTAATCCTCCAGGCCTTTTCTAATCCCTCTTTGTGTTGTGAATATTCTGGCTTGCATGGGTGACTACTTCTAGGGATGGACACAGCTGCCCCATGAAATTTGGACAAGAAACTCCTCTCTTCACACCATTGGGTGTTCCAGTACATACCATTGTTTGGCATTTCTATGAGTTTACAGACACCAACATTTTACTCGACACCCATCCTATGTGGTAGTTCAACTTAACTCTATCACATTGTCCTGAGAACGGTCAATGGTTATATGGGTGGACATCTAAACGTCATAGAATTTTAATTGAGTAGACATGTCCATTGAATTACTAATGTCATTTCCCTCCCTCCATCTAGTTCTTTTAATATGCATTTGCTTTGATTGCTGATAAGGTTTGATTGGACATCCTATTAGCTATAGCGTTGACATCATAGAACATGTTGATTTTACTTGTTGGGTGTTTAATGGATGTATTTCCCATGATTATGTGAATGTGCTCATAGCTAAAGGTAAAGAAAAATTTCAACAAAGATTCATATGTGATTGTTAGCCCAGGTTATCCTATTATGACGGGCTGATTGGAGAAAACGGCTAGAATAAGGCCTTGGAAAAGTTAGAAGCTTTTCCTGGACTGAAACAGCCTAATTCAATATGTCCTTGGGACTGACTTAACCCTTCCCCTCACTTTCCACCCCTACTAGCATTGGAATATTCTTGAGAAAATGCAGTGCTCACAAAAATGGCTTCTGTAAAAGTTTGTAATCTGGCTTTAATTTTGTTTGAGAGGTATACAGTTATGCATTTTAAAGTATTGCTTAATATGTGATCTAGTTAATAAAACAATAATTTGTTTGGGAATAGTATTATGGGTTTTTTACTGTTTCATATAAATGTAAATTCATTAGGTTGTAGTAAAATATCTAAATATGTATAAATATAATTGACAGTTGCAAATTAGGATGAGTTTTGTTTGCCGACAAAAGGTAAGACAGCATCAACTAACAAAACTACATTTATTGAGAAAAATAAGTATAGATTGAACTCAAACTGCTCTTGGCCTTTTGGACATTTATATACCTTATAGATCTCTTTATGGTTAACATGATAAGTATAATATTCTATGTTTGAAAACTAGACTACTGTATTTAAATGTTAAGCGACTATTGGAATCTTGTGGATAACTAATGACCAAACTAAATTTATATATTCTTTAAAAAGCGATTTTTAAAATAAACAAACAGAAACTTTAAATAATTTTCATTCTATTTTAAAACATATCACTGAAAACCTTTCCTTTATCTAATGGACTCGATTTTTTGGATTAAAGAAAATATTAACCTGATGGTAAATTCCTTCTGGAGGTTATAAAATAGTTTAGAAAAAAATAGGCATTTGTAACACTACAAATGTTAAGTAAGTCTTGATTTGTAACTCACTATGATATGAAAGCAGAAAAATATGCTGAAAACGCTTCTTCACATATGGAAGCATAGAAAAAAATAGATCTATCTTAAGTGGGCATCAACAATTTTGGTTTGCAGGCACAAATAACAACATTTTTTCTGTGCGCAGCAGCTTCAAAAAACTAGATATTACATATGGCCCCGCTTCATGTCTAATAGCCCTGGTAGCCATAAAGATGAACCTGAAACAAACCTACTTATGTGGGAAAGCTGATGCAGGCAGCTTGGGCATAATAACTACAAAGTTGAAGCAGTGGGAAACTAGGAAAATTTGCCTTATATAGCTAAGCCATGGGAAGTAGAGAAATTTTGAAAGGAAGTCTTATTTGTGAAAAATAATAATGAATCAAATTTGAACGGAAGAAGGCATAGGGTGAATGTTCTTGTTCTATGTGACATTAAAAAAGCCTTGGTGAGAGGATACGGATTAGAGAATGCATAATGATTTACAATTGTTTATGATGGATTTGATGTTAGGGCTAATACCCTTTTGGCAGAATCATTAAAATTCCATAAATTTGCGGTGGGGTTGGCTATGAGCAGGTTAAATATTGGTAATTCAATTTGTATTATGCCATGATTATTGGGTGCATTGATTGATGGAATTTCTGAAAAGATTATTAAGTGATGTGGAGAAAAATAGCAAAAACAAAGAAATGCATATTGTCTAAATTCATTTCATAACTTTGAATTTCTAACTTGCTTAATAGCATACCTCAGTTTGACATGTGACACAACCTCTGCCTTTATTGTACTTTCCACAGTGAATTAAATACCTCCCAGCAGCTTGGATCCAGACGACAGTTTACTTCCATTGAAAATGGAAGCAAAGAGAAACGATCAGAGGCCTCTGAAACATCCTTTCCTTGATCCTGGTTGGAAAGTGATCTCACCTCGACTGAGTGAGACCACACATGATTTTTGTCGAAAAATCTATTTTTGAATGTCTGTTTTGAACATAACAGAAGGCATATTGATCCCGAGGATTACTTAGGTATGTTATTCTTGGAGCTATTGGTCATGTTGGGAAAAATAGGCTCAGATCCTCTATTTTTGACCTATAGGTGGACAATTGAGGTGTATTTTTAAGTAACGCTTCTTAAAATAGTGAAGTCGAATATTATTAGCTCTTAATAATATTTGGACTATAAACATTATCTTATTCTCTTGGAACAGTTTGATGCTGGATGCAGCATGCGGTGTGAAGAAATACGCTTTTCCTAGGGTTTAGGCAAATATTGCATGTGATAGTGATTAGAACTCATGACGAGGAGTTTGGAGTTGATTGAGGAAGTTAATTGGGTTGTATTAGGACACAACTAATCTAAACATAGTTGAGCTTTTTGTATCAGTGCTAATGGTCCCACAATTGATGAGAGTGATTGTGGAGTGGTATTAATTAATTCACTAATTATAATAAATCAACTAAAGAACATACTAGGTTAACCCGGTGCATGGGCTGATTTGGTGGAAGTTGTTCAGAAATAGGTGAAAAGAGCGGGGTTAATATGTGAAGTTCTTATTTATCTGTTGCTATTGCAACACCACAGATAAATTGGAGTAATCAATGAGGATTATGCGGTTTCAATCTAGGTGGTTTATCTATGTAAAGAGCCATCCCAGCATTGAAACACGCGGTCGGGTTACAACTATCAAGTAGCTAAAAGTTGGAACATAAGGTTTTGCTAGATCTAGCTTGATAGTGTATGGCAAAGGGGAGTAGTGCATGAGCTTTGCAAAGAGCTTTACACTATAAGTTGTTACATGATCTACATGACATATATAATATACGATAGTTGGGGGTTTTTAGCTTTAAGCTTTCCCAACAGAAATCTTGTGGGTAATTTCCTGTGCTGAATTTTTATGAAGAATTAATATGTGTGCATACAATTGATTTTATCTTCCGCATGTGATGATCGATAGTGAAAGAGATCATGTGTGTACATGAAGCTAAATAGTGTGTGGTGGGAAGATACGAGTGGACAACATATACGGAGAGTTATTCAACAAAAAATTTCATGGTATCGAACGATATTTGATCATTGGAGCAATTGTGTAGAAAGCATTCGAAGCGGTTGAGTTTTAGGATAAACTCAAAACATAAAAAGAAGATGGAGAAAACGCAGGAAATATACATATATTGTATATAATTTTCTGTGGAATGAGAGCGAGAATTTTTGAGTTAACGAGTTTGTGAGAATATACTTAATTTCTTTTGAAGGTGAAAATATTTTACGAAGCAATCATATATTTGATTCCTTGCAAAAAAAATACCCAGAAATTGAAAAAAAAAAATCAATTCGAATCGAAGCTCGGATGGAGATATCTGTCGATTTAAAAAATATCTGTTTTTTTTTGTTTAGAAAATTTTCGACGGCGGGACTCCGTTGCAATGTTACGCCGCTGTGGAGGCTCTACATACAACTTTGAGGTACAATTGCATGCAAAGCTTTCAGAAGAAAAGCGGTTAGTGACTTGAAGTGAGATTTGAGAAGGGCTACGACATCTGCGAGCGTGAGAAACGGTCTCGAAAGGTTGTGGAGCGACCCTGGCTTTGGAGATGCGGAAAAATCTTCCTCGATTTGATGCCGATGGGATTTCTACGGAGCTTCCTACGGCCCCGGAAAGCGGAAGGAAGACATGCAAGCGAAGCTTGTGGAAGGAGCAAGTGTTGCCGTACGGGCGAGAAAAAGACATGCAATTGAAGCTTGAGAAGGCAAGTGGATCATGGAGTGGAAGAGACCACTCGTAAATTCATGCCGGATGGGCGGTACATCTTGGCTACACGGTGTGAGGGTGGGGCGACGCGCAGTTAATCCCATCGAGGAGATTTGGCGGGATTCATGGATGGTGGATCTCATGGATTGAACACCGGCTACGAGGGTTTTGTTGACGTGTAAGATCGGTTGGAGTAGATGCGGGCGGTCAAAGGTAGCCGATGCCTTCGGATGCGGAGCGCGGATCGAGTTGACGACAAGTGCAGAGTGCTGGGTGCAAGAGTTCAACGGCGGCAGGTGGTTCTGATGACATGTGCGGTTAGCTGTGGCAATCGAAGACTTTGATGATAGATGCTAGATGCATCATGAGTAGGATTGAGTTGTTTTGGGCCTAACCAGGTTTCGAGAGAGTTGCGAAGCAGATACATGAGTTCCATGGCGCTTGTGTAAGTTTAGGCGGGAATACATGGAGTTGCACTAATAGCATGCAAGGCAGTCCTTTCTTGTTGAGGGAGTGTTGGCTGTGAAAAACGATGAAGAGTGTACGAAACATGTAACATTCCAGTTGGAAAGTGATCACCTAAACTAGGTGGGGCTCTTTATATGGACGTGCACATCGAAAAATCTATTTTTTCGAATATAATACTGTTACCAGGTATATATAATAATAGTCCGAAGTTAGGTATTCTTGGAGTATTGGTCATGTTGGGAAAAAATAGATGGATGTCTATTTTTTGACCTATAGGTCGATATGAGTAAGTCTATTTTATTTTGCCTTCTTCCAAATAGGGAAGTCGAATATTATTATTCTTAATAATATTTGGACTATAAACATTCCTCTTATTCTCTTGGAGCACTTCGGTTTGATGCACGGATGTACTTGGCACCATGCAACGTTTGTGAGGAAAAATATTTTCCTAAAGGTTTAGTAAACTATTGCATGATATTAGTTAGAACTCATGTAAAACAGGACCCAGTAGGTTGATTGAGGGGAGGGGATTGGTGGAGGTTATTAATTTGACAAATAAACATAGTTCAGGCTTTTATATCAATTAACTAATAGTCTGATCAGTGAGAGTGGTGTGAATTAATTATTAATTAATTTCACTAATTATAAACTCATAATCATCAAAGAATGCCTTCCGGTTAACTTCGGTCCGCAGGCCATTTGGGGAGTGGGGCAGTCAGAAATAGGTGAAAAGCCGGGTTAACTATCGAGTTGCAGGCTGTCTTATTTTCTTGCAACACGGATAGGTGGAGTATTCAATGAGGGTTGTGCGGGTTAGCTCTGGGTGGTTTATCTATAAAAGAGGCTGTCCCATAGCATTCAAAACACGCAATTCCAAATTGCTTTATCAAGTGGCTAAAGAAGTTTGGAGCAGGTTTTGCCCGAGATCTAGCTTGATAGCAAGGAGGTAGTGCATGAAGAGACACAAAGGCACATATGATTATTGTAATCCATGACATATGTAATATGGATGGATGGGGTTTTTATTTTAAACTTACATGAAATACGTGTTCATATATAACAATTTATGTGTGTGTGTGCATGTACGATTAGTTTTATTTCTTTTAATGATGTGTGGGGTACGTGTGTGCATGGAAAGTTTGCAAATAGTGTGTGATCGGGAGAATACAAGGTGAATATACTATAGATGGTTATTACAAATTTCTACACTTTCTGAAGTCTCTCCGCATTTGAAGGTTAAAACACCTCTCCCAGGTGAATTCTCATCTAGTAAAATTTCTCAACAAATATAGAAGAGTTGAAATCTCACAAATTGTGACACATAAATTTTTAATACTGTAACCTAGAAAAGTGGAAATAAATAAGTCTTCCTATGGTGCACTAAATATTTACGCACAACACCTCAGACCAACTCTAAATTTTCTGCCCTATTTTGTAAATCTACTCTCAATTATACAAAATATAGATAAAACATAACACCATATATATATTCTAGTGCTCTAAATTTAGCTCCCAAAGACTTGTTTTACATAATTGATGAATGCAACAGCACAACAAAGCAATAAATACATAGTGTTCTAAACTGTATATACACATTTTTCCCTTTGAATTCAGCTCCAACAAACAAATCTATATATATCAAATATGATTATTAGTATTACTCGGAAAAGCATATGGATATCTCTCTATTAGATGTCGAGTAAAATCATAAATGTTGAGATTTTCTGTTAAAATCATGGACACGATCAACCACAATGCAAAGTGCACCCACAGCATATATTCAATGAACCGAAGCTGTAAATTCCTCAAGGTTCCAGTACCTGAAAAAAGAGTGTTTGGTGATGATAAAAAACTCGTGATGATTATCTAATCCCTCCTTCAATTTTCTCTTTCCCCCCCCCCAGCTAAATCTTGCCAAAAAAATATTGAAGTTGATATTGAAGCAATAAAGAATAGGCACTAAAAGATAAATGTGTTTGAAAAGGTGAAAGTAGTCAAAAAACTGCAAATGGCGATTATCATCCATCAACCAAACTCCCCCTGCACAAACTTAAAGCTTTTTAAAAAATATGTGAAGTTAAATGTTGAAAGAAAACAAAAAAACGATTCAAAGGGTTCAAATACAAGGAGGTGTTTTGTGGTAAATGAGGGTAAAGACTTTGGAAACAGACTATACACTGATAGCAAAATGTTCAGACAAAACCCTTCCCATGATACCTATCATGTATGAGAAGAAAATATGGAGACTGAGGCTTAAACGACCTCACCTTCTAATCTTGTTTGAGTTTATTTGGTTCTCATTCTCCCAAAGTATATTTTTGGTGAAATGGATCCTACATGTGGATTAATTGATCCATCCAAAGAGACAGACATTGGTCTATGTTAAGTCAAGAAATCCTTGGTGAGAGGGATGATGTTACAGTGTATAATGATTTGGATTGTTTTGGCCAGGTAATGGTTGATGTTGGGGCCTAATACCCTTTTATGCAACAATCATTGTAGGAATTCCATTAGGTGTAGGTGGGCTTTGGCTCACTGAGCTGAGGTTAAATATGGTGCCTCGAGGGTTTATAGCCTGTAGGAGATTGTGAGTGCTGCATTGATTGGTGGAATTTGGAAAGGGTGTGTATAAGTGTTTCTTGGCTTAGAGGGAATAGGAGGGATGAACTTGAGCTCACAGGCCATTTTAGAAGGGGAACTAGTTGAAATGGCCTCCAAATATGGAGTCTATAAGTGGTTTGGTTAGTTGTTCCTTTCAGCCTCCCTCACAGGGTTGGGGTTGGCTACACTCTCAGCTTTCAGCTTACTCCTTAGTCTACCTCATTTTCCATCGTCATTCGATAGATGCACCTGCTTTAGCATATCTCAAAGGCTACTGAAGGCACATACTAAAAACAAACATGTATTTATCTACTTTGATACTAGCTCTACGACAATGAAATATGTGAAGACCTATGAAGCTAACAATTACGTGGTTTAACAGCGTAAAGCCCAAAATGGAGCATTATTTTGTTTATTTTTGCCAACCTGATGTTTTGTTGAGTATCGTTTACATTTATTCCGGTGTGTTAAATGGTATGGTGTGGACTTATGTAAGTAGATATGGATAGAACTCATAAAATATTTTTTTGCTACTAGCCTTCTCATGTTTGGGAATTGGGTCATGGTTGCTAGGACTACATATTTTTGTAAACTTAGGTACAACATGTATAGCCATATGTTGCAATATAAACTCCCTCCAGAAGCACAGAAAAAAAAAAACATAAAAATATAATTAGCGTAGCATAGAAAAAAATTGAAATTTTCACCTGTCCCTCAACAATGAACAGAGATAAATCATTTTTTTTGAAGGGGGATGGATTTTAGGTTAAGATTTCGAAACAGTGTCATTTGATGACTGGAAATTGCCCAACACGTATACATGGACTACAAACGCGTTTATCACAGAGTTTCAACAATAACAAATTCAAGCAAAAGGTCAATATATCAACTGAAGGCATCCAAGTAATGGAATTATTAGTGAAACTACTATGCTTACTACCCAAAATGCTCCCCACTCAACACAACATAAAATAGAGAAGTGACCTAATTTTTTTTGTTCAGATAGAATAAGAATAGCTATCTCACTATAATACGTGAGGCTAGATACTTCAAAGAAAGTGACAAAATCAAACTTACATAAAAAATATTTGACTTAAACATAAATATCACTAACAAACATACCATTATTAATATATGTATCCCAAACTGAAACTTGTGATTATCTTGTCATGGTAATTATTGGTTGAATAAACTTTTTGCCTACTAAAACAAGGGTGACCGGAAGAGAATCATACCTTTCTAGATCTATTACTTTGCAGATGCATTAAAAGGACAATGCAAACATTTTATTTATGCAAAGTCGAGGGATGGGATGGATCTATGCTATTTTTCTTATCCTTTTTCTCCTTTTACAAAAACATAATACAATTTTATTTACCTTGTAAATACACTCATGTTACTCAGGACGCTCCCCTCATTCCAAACCTTCCCCTCATTATATGATTGTTACAGGTAAGTAAGCTAGCAAGGCTACAGCTTTCTACGAGCATTGGGACATTAGTGAGCCACCAATATCAAGAATTTATTAATTTTGACTAGGGACTTGATCTGGAGTCTCTCTTTAATAAACACTAGTAACACAGAATATCTCCACTTTCTTTGATATCTGATTTTAGCTCTTTTCTTGAGGGTACTGAGACATGAATCAGTAGGTGGGTTTAGATTGAGTATGTTATCATCTCAATGGGATAGTAGATCCGACAAACAACGTATCTTTCAACACTACCATTAAGTAATATATCAGATAGCACAAACCAACTACCTTCTTCCATGTTCTAAAAATACTTAAAGGAATATGAATGGATTTCTTTTCCCAGGCAAAAAAATACTGTCTTTTGAAAAATAAAGCTTATGTTGATACTAAAAGCACCAATAATTTTTGCTAGCATTGAACATAGATATTAGTTTGACTTTTCATTTTACTATCATGAACCTTTGCTGATCCTGTAATGTGCTTCAGTTTAAGGGAACCTCACACTATCTCTTTAAAAACACGATCAATGACACAAACAAACATTTGAACTCCCCAGAAAGCTAATGTGCAAGCTGAGACAGGATTCATAGTTTTTAATTATTAGTCCCTCACATACTCTGATAAATGATTTATAATAGGTATAATGATAAAAATTTATTCCATTTTTGCAGTATTAAAATTCATTTATTAACAATGGAGAATGTAAAATTGAGACTTTGCTTTGGTTAGATTAGGCACAACAGGGAGTAGGCTGGGGGTAAATTGCCTGTGTTCTCCCTCCTAGTTTTCTCCATCGTGTGTAAATACTTCACCAGGAAGAATTAATAGGCCCCAAATACTCTTCGGCGATGTGGGCGGGGAATCACCACAAGTTGTTCATAGAAGTTGGTCATAGCCTGGTGTCCTTGTCTATTTCAAATATGGGTACAAGTTCCAGATTATTTGTCATGATATATAAATGAAAGCTTACCTACAACTTCTAAATTAAGAGGTATTGGAAGTGGCTACAATTCTGAACATCAACAGTGTTAAATCCCATTATGTATTCAGCAAAGTAATATAATGATGAAATTTAAAATGAATAGAAGAGTTAAAAATATGGAGAATAGCTTAAAGAGGGTTTTATTTATAAATTATAACATTTAATTGTTTTAAAAATAATTAAGTGAATATAATGCACGTACAAGGTATAATATTTTTTCTATTTATGATAAGTTATTAATTGTGTTAATATATTGTGGTTAACCATTTTAATAACAACTTTTATATTAGTTTTAGTAGTGATTACATAAAAAAGTATTATATGTTCTTTATTCTAAAATGGATGTTGAACCCACCCCAAAGAGTTATTAAATCATCTAACTAGACACTAATGAAGATGAGAGATCTCATTTGTTTCTTAAATCAGACTCGAGAGACCTCTTTGTCTCTAAATTTAACACTACTTGTAGATTCAAGGAGATGAATATTTGATCATCCTAACGATGTTAAAATTTAAACTTAAAAAATGTTTTCCTATTTAACATTTAGATGGATTCATAGACTCAGGTTTTCTTATTGTCTTTCTAGTTGGATTTGAAGATCCTTGTAGTAGAATAACACTTCAACATCAAAATTGCAATTTTCCATTTGGGTGACCTTTATTAAAAATTACTAACATAAATAACTAATTCATATACTTGTTGTACTTCTTGTTTGGTGTCTTTTATTCTTGGACTATATAATAATCGATGTATTAAACATTAATTTATGCTATTATCTAAGTCATATATTTAATACAAATGAGAATAAATTAGTCATTTAGGAACAGTCATTTTAGTTTGGTCACTTATTATCTGTGTTGTGTTTGTATCCCTGAGCTAAGTGGTCGTTTTAAGTTAGTCACTTTTAGTTGGGGTCACTTAAAATTGTAATTGTGTGTTATTGTGTCATTGTGGCTGACTAACTTTTGTTACTGGTCACTAATTTCTGGTACCACTAGTGCTTGAAAACGGAGGTGTCAAAAAGGTTGTGGAGCATTCGTTAAAAGTAAGGGAAGCACGTGGAAAGCATCCACTCGACGAGAACCTCCCATGATGGGGGGCTGAAACCGGAATCGGCGGAGGGCACATACACAACCATGCCTCTGGAAATTGGTGGGGTGAATATAGAAATAATCTGAATAGTACAGACGAAATCCATTGAGTGGTGTGTCTGATACATCAAACTACGAAGTTTCGGTACAACGGTAGTAGGGATCAGACCACATTGATGCGATGGGATATGAGAGGAGCACAGAATAGAGTGGCAGATGTCTCGGATCAAGTGAGATCCAGTTGGCAGCAAACACAGCCCAGAGCGAAGACAACAACAGGGAGTCCGATGCCGTGGTGTGCAGTAGCCAGCAATAATCAGAGGCTACGGTAAGCAAACCATATATTCATCCAGTTGTTCAGGGCTATTCAGTTTAAGGTTTCTTAATTAATAATATTCAGAGACTGTTACGCGTAAAAATTCAAAAGTGTCATGATTTGAATATAGATTGAATTATTTTGTTGTTGAAAGGACGTTGAAATTTGTAACAGAAAATGTAAACCAACAACAAAAAAATACACATGCCCTTTGGTGAGGGCCAAATATTATGAGTGAGAATATAGGCATTAATTTGTTTTCCTTAAAAATTGGACAATAATTATAATTTCATCTCTGTAACAACAGAATTGATTAACTAGTGTGACCAATTTGGGTTATATTCAAAGAAATTAAGTTGAGGTGATGAACGCTGCAGATGTTGACCTTTTGCTATGTTCAACAGGCCCTCTGATCTCTTTAGTTTTATTCCTAATTCCTGCGCATAGTTTACTATTTTTGTCAAATTTCTTGAACATAAACTTGGAGCATTTTGATGCGTTTTGGAGTCTTTATGGAAAGAGTACGTTGTTTTTCCTGGGTTGATAAGGTTTGTTCATAATTGGAGAAATTTTAAAGTGCAATGCCTAATTCTAGGACATAAGTTTCTAGACATTTAGTTCATAATTTTCTTCCTTAATGTTGTGATAAATTTGTAGAAAGAGTGATTACCATGATACCAAACCAAGTTTATTTACTAATAGTAAATGTGGAAGATAAGTTTCATGATTCGTGTTGTGGAATGAAGATGCAAGGAGGTGGAACTGTGACGAAGAGAATTGAGCATGTAGAAGAAATATATGAATATTGAGTTGACATATAAAAGAGTTGATTTTAGTGGACTATCATGAAGTTTTGGGCTGAAGATAAAAAGAAACTACAAAATGATCATGTCGTTGTCAGTACTGTTTGATTTGTGACACTATTCGATCATCTGATTGTGAGAAGGATGATAAGAGTAGTGATTTGTTCATAGATGGACAACAAAATCAGTGTCGATACAAGGTAATAATTTTGAAGACTTCAATAGCCAGGTGAATATTTGAGGATCTAGATGAACAATGTTGTGGGCCTAGAATCGATGAAAAACGACCAGCGTGGTTGAGTGAATTGGGTGATAATCCAAGTACAATTGGAGGGTTATTGAGTTCTCAAAGAAAGATCTGCTCCTTTGTGGCTGAAAACAATTTTGGTAGAAGGCGGTGTATAAGCTGGAGTGTGGTACACAGGCTAAAGTAGAGTAAAGTGGGCCGTAACTAGCTCTAGTTCACTATGTTGCTGAAGGTTAATTACGGTGAGAAGAGGGCTACATGACACCAGGCTTCCTCATCCTTGGACAATAAGTATGAAGAAGCAGGCCTGCAAAGAGTTCGTTCTGTGAATGGAGTTGTGAAAAAAAATGTTCCATTAAACTAAACAAGTAAAGACACACAAAGGGGTTCTAAGGGAGGCATTACCTGGGACAAAGAAAACATTGAAGCTCCCAACCCATGTCACTGCTACTAAAGCTGTATTGTATTCTGTAGTTTTCTTACGGAGAGTATTTGATGGTTTGAAGTGTTTGCCGAGTACAGAATTACGACAGACAGGTGGGGCGGCCTAGAAACAGCACCACTAAGATATTAAGAATGGTTGCTGCCTGAACGAGGACTTTGGTCTTTGGAGGAAAGGTGGATGAAGGGTTGAGGGGGAGAATAATAAAGGACTTGTGAAAAAATTTCTCCGTCCCTAAAAATGCGTGGAACTTAGTTCCCAGGCAAGTTAACCAAGTGAAGAAACCTTTGACACCAATGGGGTTTACGAGGGCCGAAGTGGAGCTGCTTCGAGTTCGGGGATGTGGTTGCTTATGCTCGATGTTCCTATGGAAAATATGAGGGGAAAAGGACCATGCAAGGAGAGTTTTATTTAAATGGATATAGGTGTCAGTCATACTAGGTTCTGTGAATACCTAAGCATTTGGTCTAGTCTGAGCATAGAGTGGGAAAGATTCCCTGGTGGAATTGTTGAAATTCACGGTCAGGAAACCCACAATGTGGGTTGCCTGCAGGAGATCTAAGTTTTATAAAGGCATGTCACAGGAAATTTGTACTGGTGACCCTGCGAGGCTGAATGGGAAAAATGGAAAAGGAAGTTGCTGTTGAAAAAAGGGGGGAAATCATCACCCTTTTGAGGGTAGTATAATTCATGAGATATGGAGTCTAGAGGTATGATAATAGACAAAATTTGGTTTCTTTGATCGGGTTCCGGAAGGTAAACTTCATCAATGTTGAAAGAAGCAAAAACAAACATTTAAAATTTTCTTTTCTATTAAATGACATAATAGTATTCAGATAGAAATGATCTCACTTTTGCTTTCATTCATCTGTTAAATGGATATGCATTAAAGAAAATAATCTAAAAATAGACTTTAGTTACATTTCCATCTGTAAACAGTGTTATAATGCAGAAAGTTAAATAAACTGTAAGAGCTGTTAGCATTAATTTGCACTCCCAGGGTCAGGGAAATGCTCGCTTGACTCTACAGCATTTACAAAAAATAAAAACACGGAATAAAAAATAACATTTAAACAAACACAATAAATACTGTCATCAATATGGTCTCCGAGAAAAAAATGTGATTCTTGAATAGAAAGTCTGGAATCTGATGAGTGAGCTAGTGAATCTAACTAACTCCTATTTATACATTTTAATGAGGTTGAGTCCGAAATCACTTCTGGGCCTACAGTGGCCCTAAGCATAAAAATATTCTGCCACCGTGACCCTAGTGACACAGGCAATCCCACCAAACAATCATGTGGAATAGCTAAGCCTCATAAGAAGCCCAGGTACTCATCGGGGGCCTTCAGCAAACTCAGGGCACATGGTGCCATATTGATGCATGGGACCCATCAAAAGTGTTGGACAAGGAGTGTTGCTTACCTGCTTTGATATTAAACACGGACTAAAGGGTTGTACTTTAGCCCACTGTGACAAATGGAATCAAGTGTTGTCTTATTCGGGATTGAACCAGACATCAAAAGATTAAACCAAGCCCCACTAATTATATTCCCATGTATAGATGATTGTAGCAGTACATGATCACGTGCAGAACACTAGCCTATTGTATTCTAGTTTATGTACACTAAATAGAAGGGTTTGAAAAGGTAAAATACCATGTACTAGTTTGATTCCTTGATACATGGGTGCATGCATTCAAAGTAGGTATTAAACAGCACTACGGTGTCACGGCACCTAATCCTTCTGAGCCAAAGCCAGGATTCTCATGCTGTTGGAAATTGAACATATGCATGCTTCCTGGGAACTACCTGTAATAAATACTTATTATATATCCAAAATCTCAACTCATCCCAATTTAACAAGTTACAAGACAGAAACTTCACATCCAACAATGGAAAAACAACTAAGAAACATATTTTACATCTTGTACCTCTGTATCACCTTGCACATGTGATCACCTTTATTTGCATTGTCAGCACGTGTTAGCATTTCTTGGCTGTAGCATCTTGTGGGGTGGTTAGTAACGGATTGCAAGGCTGTGTCAAAGACCAACACAAATGGAGAGGTACTGGTGGAAGCTGAAAATGTAGTGGCGAGTGTAATATTGGTAAGAATTGTATTAATTTGAAATCTTAGATATCCTAAAGTTAGGGTCAAGATTAGGTCAAAGAAATACCTGAGAATATATGGATCTATGAGTTAGGTCGAGTCTCTTATGGAGTCAAGGATTGTTATTTTTGCTATGGATGGATAGGGTTGTTCTAAATCAGCTCTGTCTCATAATAATTCCCTGGTTGGAGGTTCTTTATTCTCTCCTTACGATGCCTCGATGATCCTGCTGCTCTACGACGTACGCCGTGACATTGCGACATGTGTTAGCACTCTTTCATTCCTTGTGCCCTAACTTGCTCTATATCCTCCTTCTTCTTTCTGCCCTTACTTAATTTTCAACTTGGGAACCAACCAAGTCCTTAACCGACAACAAGAGCTTGACCAAGTTACGTTTACTACAACTTCAAACTATATTTTGTTGAATAATGTGAACTTGGGTATACGGTCTGGTGAGATGAGGTTTCATCGAGTTTGGTCACAAAAGTTTGTTGGAAAAGAACCCAAGATAAGGGTTTGGTTTAAGATAGGGTTTTAAAGCCTAAAAATAATGGAGGCATGGAAGGACATGATAGAGGCGGTGCTTGGGGACAATAGGCAGAATTAATCGTCTTCGTGTTCCCTAGTCCCAAGCGAGATGCCCAACTTCCGCAGGCATGGAAAAAAAGATGTGCAAAGGTGAGAAGAATATTGCTGAAGGTTGAAGACAATAGTTATGGGGGCCTCCAGGCGAGGAGAATCCATGCAATCGCAGAAGGCCTTGACTTCTCTTGTGAAAATGTGGCGACCACCTGGAAAGGCCCCCGTCTTTGAAGAAGAGATATGTTGGGGATCAAGAAGCTGGAGAAGACGAAAGCACGATCCAAAAATATGACCAAGTTCACTCAATGTCATGTCAGGCTTGGAAGTGTTGGATCCTGTTTACTCAGATGATTTGTTTGAGCCTAGCTCTTGGGGTCCCAGAATGTGTAGATACATGGACTGTATTAACTGGGAGAGAGCTTCCAACTAGGCGACCATGGTCTAATTTAATATGAAAAGAAATTTGGCCGAGATCAAGATGGATCCTCATCAAGAAGTAGAAGTGATGGAGGGAAGCGATGCAACGGATGGAAAAGGTGAAGAAAAGGAAAAGGGAAGGTGCTCCATTCAATCCCAGGGCAACAAACACGGCAAGAAAGAATTATCAAAGGTGAAATGTTTCAAACTACCATCATGAGCTGGAAACTATGCCACAAACTATCCACAAAGAATATGGAAAGGAATGCTAGCTAATGAATGGTGAAGCAAAGGTTACCTGTAAATACATTAGACTTAAATAGCAAGGACAAATGGGATTTCACTGTGAATCAGACACTTTAAGGCATGGAAAGACTCCCTTAACATTGTATTTTCATCATCACATTTTTACAATTTATAACATGATGAGACATGTCCTAAAAGCTGAAAATTCACATGGAATTAGGGAAGAAGACATATAACCCAAGTAGATAGATAAAGAAATATTCAATTGAGAAACTGGCTGAACATATCCCATCCTCCAAATAATCAATATTGTTGAATACTAAATATATTCAAAAAATTGGTGTATAGAGCTCAATTTATAAGGATAAAACTTTATACCAAAGTTGAAACATTCAATAATTAGATGAGCGTAAGAGAGAAAATATATCAAAGGCACAAATAATAAAATTATAACAATACAAAGTCAAACCAATGGCAAATGATTTTTCCTTGATACATCTTAAGAAAATGAAACTAAATATAAACACATGTGTCATAGGAATACTCAATATTAAATACTCGCAATTGGTTGCATGTTGTTCAAAAATATTGAATGAACTGACATACAAAAATAATATTTATTTCAAAAGTGTCTCGCTTTTAAGAAATACCTGAATGTTGAAGGTCTATCATATGTGCTTCTTTGTGTTGGAAATAAAATATGTATTGTAATTTTGCAAGATGGGATATGAAGATAAAAAAATCACACTTGCAAAACCAACCTTTAAGGCATACGATAATCAATACATGTAGCATAGTTTTGAGAAAATCACATACAAGGCTATGAGCGGCAAAACATAGGTACGATACTAAATACTACTCTACACAAAAGATGACAAGATGCAAAACTATGAGTATCTTAACCTAGCTATGGGTTGGAGATGAGCCATTCACTGGGATTTGGGCTAAGTTTCTAGGCTCATCATCATTCTATATCTTGGAGTAGAAATCTTTGGATCGACCCCACAACCCGATAATCTGTTTCCCTTTAAGTGTATTATTAGCCCTTCTATTGCTGAGGAAAGCATAAAATTTGTTTTTTGGGGGTTTAGTCGTATGTTGGTGTAGAAATTATATACATATAAACGCTGCATATGTCAAGATCACACGATCTCACACTGTTTATCTTTTGTCAAAATCTGGATATTTCCGCCTTAATCTTTTTCGGAAAAATTAATTGCACACACATGTGAAGCATAAAAAAAATAATCAATCGCACATAACACAGTTTTTAACCAGGAAAGCCTGAAGCTGAAAACCCCAACTATATATTATGTAACATGGAGATCATATGACAATCTCATACAAACATACAAAGCTTATCACAAGCCCTCGATTATGGTACGATTGTCATACACTATTCGAGCTAATCACCAAATCCATGCAGGTCTGCAGCTACTTTGCCTCACTGCGCAATCTCTCCCAGTGAGAAATGACTGCGAATGAATTCGAATTATAGTCCTTTAACAATCCTCATTGGCATCTCCCAGGTGTGGTATAGTGTTTTGTCACTATAGTCATGGGATAGTCCTCATGCCATTACTGTCTCTCACTGATGTCACTGAGCGCCATGCCTTTGTGGTTATTTGATGTATTCTTCGATTTGATTAACTTCTTCGATTTGATTAACAGGTTATTATTTGTTAACGAATTAATTATTAATTAATTCCTCACTCTCCTCTCGTTTATTAATCGGTTAGACTAGATACCAATATTTAGTCTAGCGAGCCAAGCGAATACAACTCATAATTCATTCTTCCAACTGTGTCATAACTACGCCACTTGAGTTCTAATTGAGTCCTCCATGCAATAGCTCCAGTAAACCCTTAGGAATAGCGTAATTCCTTCTGTCAGCTGATGTGCCACATCTGTGCACTGAACTGAAGTGCTCCAAGAGAATAAGTTGTTGTTTAGAGTCTGATTATTATTAAGAGCTAATAATAATCGACATACATCTATTTTTAGATTGACGATCTATAAATAGACTTCGCCCAATATTCTAAAAATAGAATTTCATCTATTTTTCCAACTTGATCAACCATCCACAAATAGCATCCTGCAACTTCTGAAATATGATCGTCATGTCTAAAAATAGACATAGTCTAAAAATAGACTTGCGCCAAAAATAGATTGCGGGCCCACTTAGTGAAGGCGAATCATTTTCACTAAGCTCATCATCTTGTTGAATCTCAACACTCCCTCTCAACAAGATAGGGATTATCCTTCACCCCGATCATGCCTCTATGGTATTCATATTTTCTCCTGGTGAGCGCCTTCATCAGAATGTCTGCATCCTAATCTTCCATAAGAATGTACTGAAGCAACATGATCTTCCGCTACACACAATCTATGATATGATGATACCAGATATCAATATGTTTAGATGTATCATGAAAGACAGGATTAATCGAGAGTTCGTATAGCTACGATTATCACAATGAATCACTGTGGGATCTAAATGTGAACCAAACAAGCCAACCAAAATCTTCCTCATCCAGATAGCCTCACATGCAGCTAAACTTTCTGCCATGTATTCTGCTTCCTCTGAACTGAGTGCCACATATCTTTGTTTCCTGCTATACCAAGAAACTACCATAGATCCGATACTTAAAATCCCTCCTGATGTGCTCTTTCTGTCTGTTGGGCTTCCTGCCCAATCTGCATCCGTGAAGCCATGCAACTTCACCTCATCCGTCTGTCTGTACCATAAACCATACTCAGATGTGCCCCTGAGATATCTCAGGACATGCTTACCCGCCTTCCAAAAGAGCTTGGTAGGCTTAACCATCACCTGTGAAAGTTGGTTCACCGCATAGCATATGTTCGGTCTTGTATTGACTAAATACATGAGCGAACCCACCAACTGTTGATAAATAGTGGCATCCACTACCTCTACCGATGTAGCATCCTATTTCTTCCAATTTCCTAAAAGAGGAGTGTCGATAGGCTTGCAGCCTTGCATTTGAAACTTCTCCGGTATCTCCTGGGCATACTTGCCGTGAGACATAAACAATTCACCTTCCTGCTGCCATATTTCCAAGCCAAGGAAATAATGAAGGAGGCCTAAATCCTTCATCTCAATCTCCTTTGCAAGATCAGCCTTGCATGAGTGTATCAACTGCTCATCACCTGTTAGTATTAAATCATCAACATAAAGTACAATGATCAAAAGCTTACCCTCAACCACAATCTGGTACAGGTTTGCATCCGGCTCACTCTTGGTGAAGCCAAGTCTAGTGAAATAGTTTTCGATCCAAGTGTACCAAGCACAGGGTGCTTGTTTCAGCCCATACAACACTCTTTTGAGACTGCACACATGCGACTCATTGCTGAAGATCTCAAATCCTTCAGACTGATCAATTTACACCTCTTCCTCAATGATCCCATTAAGGAATGCAATCTTCACATCCATTTGATGAATGTGCCAACCCATCTGTGATGAGAGAGAAAGGATGGTCCGTATGGAAGAATACTGTGCAATAGGCGCAAAGGTTTCTTCATAGTCAATCCCCTCAATCTGTGAGAAGCCCCGGGCAACAAATATTTCCTTACACTTCTCGACACTCCCATCAGCAGCTTGGTTTACCTTGTAGATCCATCTTGATCCTACAAATGATTTTCCCACCGGCCTTGGAACAATCTCCCAAGCATTGTTTCTGACAATGGAGTCATACTTCTCCACCATAGCATCTACCCATGCGGGCTCCTTCACTGCTTCTTCAAAAGAAGATGGCTATGTCACAATACACTTTCTCATAAGAGCCATGTATCCATTATATCGGTCAAGTGACTGTCTCTGTCTGCGCTGTGATATAAGGACTCCTACATTCTGTGCCGCATCCACCTTCAGTCTCTCAACTTTTGTGGTATGCTTCTTTCCTTGTCTGATGTTTGGTTATGCATCAGTGGACACCTCCACTCCATGAATCTCCTCCTGTGGCTAATCCACATCCAGAGGCTCATCTTTAGGAACAATAAGTTCCTCTTCTGCATGCAAGTGTAGCTCCCTCTCAAGCGACAACTTCATGTCTTTCACCTCATTGAATTTTATATCCCGTCACATAACAGCCATTCGACTGTTTGGAAAATACACACGATAGTTGTGGGGTGTTTTTGTGTACCCCACAAATATCCCAACTTTTGTAGTCGACTCCAGCTTCTTCCTGGCATTCTTCGTCACATGAATGTAAACAGCTGAGCCAAAAATCTTCAAATGAGAAAGATCAAGCTTCTTACCAGTAAAAGCTTCCTCGGGTGTACTCATGCCAAGTACTCTATGAGGACAACGGTTTTGCACATAAACTGTAGTGTTGCATGCTTCCGCCCACAAGTGCATCAGTAGGCCCTGGTCATGTAGCATCACTTGTGCAGCACCCACGATCATTCTGTTCTTTCTCTCTGCGACCCCATTCTGCTGTGGGTTATGAGGCGCTATGAGTTCTCTTCGAATTCCTTCTTTGCTACAGAAGTCTTTGAATTTTCCAGAGATGTATTCGCCACCATTATCACTCCTTAGAGCTTTCACCTGCTTCCCCGACTCCTTCTCCACCAATGCCTTGAACTCACAGAACTTTGAGAACGTTTCTCTCTTCTTCTGCATGAAGAAGATCCAGCATCTACGAGAATAATCATCAACAACTATCACATAATATCTATGTCTTGCTGTTGAAGCAACTGAGAATGGTCCACACACATCTGTGTGAATTCTCTCCAGGATCACCGAAGCACGGTTCTCCTTCTCATGAAAGGTGGTCTTCACAAACTTACCCATTGTACATCCTTTGCACTAATCTGACTGCGAAAGAGTACCCTTGGGAAGTCCAGTAGAAATTTGCTGCAAAATTTTCAAAGCGCCATGGTGAAGATGGCCCAATCTCCTGTGCCATAATTTGCCCTCATCGCAGTTCACCACTTCTTCTGCTTTTCCCACCATTGCAGCGCAACCATCAACCTCCAGCTTGTAGAGATTCTTAATTCGAACCCCTATCTTCTTGGTTTGACCCATTGTTTTATGTCGAAGGAAGGCTTTTCCCTCACTGAAAACAACATCATAACCCTTGTCTTCCAGCGTTGCGACCGAGACCAAGTTCTTCTTCAGACCTGGAACATGCATGACATTCCTCAACAAGAACGGATTATCAGACTCCCTCTCAAAGATAATGGTCCCAATTCCAGTCGCACTGTACCGACCATCATCGCCCATCTCTATATGCATCTGGAGGTCCTTCTCCTCCAAGTCACTAAACAACTCTTTGTCTCCCATCATATGGAAAGACGCACCACTGTCAAGATACCACACCGATCCCATGTAGCTTGAAACCAAGCATGCAATCAAGGAAAAATATATCTCAAACTGTGAGGCTAAGGCCTCTCCAGCTACAGATCCAACAGCCTACTTATTCTTCTTCTTCTGTGGACAGTTAGTGGCGAAATGTCCATGCTCGTGACAGTGAAAACACTTCACTTTGGACAAGTCCTGCTTCTTGCCTTTCGCACTGGATTTAGAAGGATTTTTCTTCCCCTTCCCTTTCCTTGTTTTGGGAGCCAAAGCGCAATTCTCTTCATCTTCATTCTTCGATGAAGATCCATCCCTGGTACCCCGCCTTATCTCCTCCTGCACAAGATCCGACCAAAGTCACTCCCATCCTGGTAGTTTCTCCCGTCCATTGACAGAGTCTTCGTAGCTATGCCAACTCTTCGGAAGCTGAAGGAGAGCCAAGCTCACTAATTATTCTTCATCAACAGTAATCCCCACACTTCCCATCTCATCCTTGCAGTGGACAAACTTCGTGAGGTATTTTGGAATATTGTCGCCTTTCTCCATTTTTATTTTTCTGAGCTTGTCTTTAAGCGCCAACTTCCTCTGGTCACATCTGCTTTGGAACAAGTTTGTCAAAGCCTTCCGCATTAAGAATGGAGTGGCTTTCCCATGAAGGCTGGACAGAATATGGTCCTTCACACCTTCCAACAGAATTCTCCTCATCTTTGCTGTCTTCTTTTTCCATGCATCAAGTAATGCAACATCGCTAGATCCCGGCTTAGGAACATCGCTATCGATGAAATCCTTCAGTCCATTATCCTCCAGCACCACCTCCATCTTGTCCTTCTAGGCTATGTAATTCGAGCTCCCATCAAGGGCATACTCCAATCTCAACCCGTTGAAAGAAATTTCAATGTATACATGATTTTTGCACCAAGAATATTCTGTAGCAAATTCGAATTGTCCACCAGCACAAACTCACTTCACAATTTCAATCTTCAATCAACAATGCTCTGATACCATGTAGAAATTATATGAACTAAGCATACATATATCCAAGATCCACCTGATCTCACGCTATTTATCTTTATGCAAGATACTAAATCTATTCCACTTGTTAATCTTTTGCGGAAAAATTAATTGCACACACATGTGAAGCATAAACAAAAATTATCAATCGCACATAACACAGTTTTTAATCGGGAAAGCCTAAAACTGAAAACCCCAACTATATATTATGTAACATGGAGATCATATGACAATCTCATACAAACATACAAAGCTTATCATAAGCCCTTAGTACAGTACAATCGTCATACACTAATCAGGCCTAATCTTGCAAATCCATGCACTGATCTTTGCCACCTGCTAGCCTGCCTCTACTGTGCAATATCTGCTGAAGAATAGCTCTGAATGAATTCGAATTACTCCATCCTTGACTGCGCAATCCTCATTGGCATCTCCACTGAGTGTGTGATGCAATCAATGCATCACTATATTCACAACAGATAGTCTATCTTGCCCTTTCACCTATCACTCCACTGGTCTCCACTAAAACTGCCATGCATTGTATTTAACTGATGTATTCTTCAGTTGATTATTGAGTTATTATTTGTGAATTAATTAACTAATTAATTCACACCACTTTCACTAGTGTATCAATAAGTTAGACTAGATACATCTAGCTCAACTGAGTCTAACTGAGTTAAACTGAATACAACTCCATAACTACTTCTTCCAACTGTGTCATAACTCTGCCACTTGAGTTCTAACTGAGTCCTCCATGCAATAGCTCCATCTTCAACAGGACCGAGCGTAATTCCTTCACAAATTACCGTGCCACATCCGTGCACTGAACTGAAGTGCTCCAAGAGAATAAGTTGCTGTTTAGAGTCTGATTATTATTAAGAGCTAATAATAATTGATATGCATCTATTTTTAGATTGACGATCTATAAATAGACTTCGCCCAATATTCTAAAAATAGAATTTCATCTATTTTTCCAACTTGACCAACCATTCACAAATAACATCCTGCAACTTCTGAAATATGATCATCATGTCTAAAAATAGACATAGTCTAAAAATAGACTTGCACCAAAAATAGCCTGCGGGCCCACTTAGTGAAGGCGACTCTTTTCACTAAGCTCATCATCTTGTTGAATCTCAACAGTTGGATTCATATGTCCTAGAGGTTCCTACATGATAAATAAGCTATGAATATATAAGAGGCATATAGTAAAGCATGGAATGAGGGAAATTGTGTGGTAGTCCTATAATTTATGCATAAAATTGATATTAAATTGAGTATAAAAGAGGCCTCTAATGAAGTGTGTACTCAAAATTGGTCAATGGAAGGTGTTGGAGTTTCATTCCTAGCCTAGATAGTTCTCAACAATAAAATGATTTTACATTTAATAAAGAATCTAGATTTTTACAACTTGGTTTGAACTTCATTTGTAGTTTGCTTAAATAGGTGGAATTTTATAAAATGAAAAATAAATGTTTCATTTAAAAGATTCCTTACTACCATAACCACTTCATCACCCAAAATTAGGGTTTCCTCTCTCCTTTTCCTCAAAAAAATACAATCTCAAACCTTCGTTCTAATAACGACAAATAAATAGTGTGCATAATTCTCAGTCTCTAGCTCTCCCTTTCTCTCCCTCTCGATCCCTCCCTCCCTCCCTTTCTTTCCTTCTCCCTACCTCCCTCTCCATATCTCCCTCCACTTCTCCCTCTCTATCCTCAATAGAAAAACAAAAATCCAAACCCTGAGAATTGGATACCCAAATATTTATGGCTTTCCATCTAACTGCTAAACCCCCCAACCTTCCACTAGCATCCAAGGAAATGAAACTCCACCCCTTTAGTAGGGCTTCTAGACAACTGACAACATAAACACCATATCTTGACAATTGTCACCAACAACTTGGATGATGTGTTGCAGAGAGGAGTTGCACCATCTAGCTTTTCCTCAGTTCCCAAAACCTTTAATCCAGAACCCTTTTCTAACCTAATATGTCCTTGCCTCTAGATGGATAGTCCTAAGCAAGAAAAGGGAAGCTTATAGTTTTTAGCCAAGTGCCCATACCTATGGCCCCACCTACACCTAAAAGGTATTCCTTCATAACCCAATATCTGAATACACTCCACCCCAATCCCGATATTCATGCCTTCTATAAGCCCTTCCCTGAGGTCCATATTAACCAAAATATGGGTGCATCCCCATTTGTAAATATGCAGATTCATGGGCTAGATAAGATCCTAGTGAGTTACCTATATCTTTGAAAATTAGGGCGTCCCAATAGTTAGGAGGGAGACTTGGAAGATGAACCTAGGTTGGAGCCATATCTAGTCTCTTCTACTTTGCATCGAAGAGGGAAATCTAGAAATTGAAAAGGATAGGAGATGAATCAATTTTCTAAACCATTTGTTGTACCTTCTAGGTTTCTGCTACATCTTTGAAGCACAAATGAATCCAACCTTGGGCTAACAGTGACACGGACCCGACCAACCCCTTGCTTGCCCCACCAAGGATTTTTGGGACATTTCCTCAATATTTTTAATGGTGATGTTGACTCCTAAAAATATATAAAGGAGGAATTTCTTCTTCTTCTTGAAACTACAATGGATTTTCTTCTTCCTTGCTTTCTCATACTCCTTTTGAATCATAATTCCTTCTTATTCAAAAGAGTGTTTCTCCCTGAAAACCACAAGACCATTCATGATATTAGTTTAACCTTCTTCCGTTGTCGAGGAAAGGCTCTCCTTCACTAATTCATCAAAGGAGGGCGAGGTTGATGGCACTTGAGATGAAGGATATACATGAAAATAATATGGAGAGGCTTCTGAGAGTAAAGAACCCCCACTATGTTCAAAAATTTCTAAAAACCCTAAGGAAGTAGTAACACATTGTATGTCTTCCTCCAAAATATGGGACAATAGGGAAACTAAACTTAGAGCCAAACACCCCAATAAGAGTTCTCTAGCCCCTGACAAACATCCTCAGGCCCTGAGCTAGCCGAAACTAAAGGACCCGAATAGTGCATGGCTGAAGCAAGGGTTAGGGCCTTCGAACCGCTATATAGTTGCTTATTGAATTCTTAACTTTGCTTTCTAAAGATATGGTAGGCCTAGAAACTGCGGTATGGTGACCATCTAAGTTGACTTTGAAATGTGAATGGATAAAATCCTTGGGACTATACCAAATTTTTTGAAAACCCCCCTCCTCCAGTTCATAATCCACCAACTCCTCCTCCTCCATGTGGGTCCAATAGTAAGAAATCGACATCTCATTTTAAAAGCATATTTGACGAGTAGTTGTGTGTCTTCAAAGGGTTTATCATGGCGACCATCTCTCTACAAAATATATATCATGTGGATAGAAAACTCATGGTTATCATTTAATCTTATCTTGCATTTTGACAATGATATTAGAGCTTGACATTGTCTAGATCCTGTTCACTCTTTGTCAAAACTACGACCCTTTCTTTGCCTACAATTTTTTCGTGGGCCTCTAGGGTTTCTATAGTGTTGAATTCTTCTCCTATGGTAAAGATGTTGTAATGTTCTCTTTAAAATTTTGAGTCCGTCAAAATAAAATAAAAATTAAAAACATAAAATTAATAATTAAACCAATCTAGATCTATCTTAATTCTAGATCTACCAAGGGTCGAGAGGGAAGAATCAAATCTCTTGAGGTGAAAACCTCTTTAAATTTGATCTCTAGACACTTGATAAATTTGAAGTGAACATGAATCTAAATTAATCATATACAATGAAAAAAAATAAAAAGCATAAAAAAATAAAGTGATTTGCAAACTAAACATAGCATCCACCTTTCTTTTGAAAAATATTAAAATATTTACCATATTTGAATAACTTTTAAGAAATTAAAATATTTATTGTATTGGAATATTTGTCTCTATATTGTGATAAAAGTTTTTGACCCTTCCGATTAAAATGCTTTGAGTCATCCGAAAATCATTTTCCCACTCCATTTAAATTTCAAGAGGGTATTGTCATGGAGGATTAGCGGGCAAACTAAACGCAAAGCATTTTGTTACCAAAACAATAGAGCAGAGCTAGAGCTAAGTGAGGGGAGCCTTAACACCATCTCATCGATACTGAATGCATTGAAGAGTTCAACTCGAGCAAAGATGACGAAGCGATTATTCAGTTTCAAGAAGAAGAAGAAGGCCCCTCCTCCATCTGTTGAGAGGCTTATGAGAAGGTAAGAGTTTAAGAAATTATTACATGTATAATGTAGCTGTCGTGCAATGGAAATCAGAAATCAGACCATCATCTGTGCACTCTCGCAAGACAGGGAAAACTCCACAAGGAATATTCCTAAATGATGACGACTCCTGAATTTGAGCTTGGGAACCTCTATAGCAGAAGTCTCTGGTTCCCGTGCTTATCGCTTCTTCCACATCACAATTTGCTTGAGTTTTTCAACCTTCAATTCCACCTTTGATATCCCTGATTTTCTCACAAAATCAGCAACACTCTCAATAGTGGCTACACCCTTCTGCAAGGTGAACTGAAAACACTGTTGCTTAACAATGTTAGTGAACTCCATATCAAAGTTTAGCCCTGTGTACCATGCATCTCCATTTATCTTCGTTGAAGGTGTCAATTCTGCTAGCATATACACCTTCATTGCTCGGTTAGAAACACATTTCACCCCTTTTATTAAGTCACGATCTTCTAGATTTTTCAATGCTTTGTTAACCTGTGGCTGCTATAAATTTGTTTCTCTTTTCATATTTTTTGTCCATATACCCATATTTCCAGCATTTTTTATGACTTGATATATGAGAATATCTTCATATGAGAGGCGCTTAAACCTTACAGATTCTTCTTTCGTCTGTTTCTTGTAAACTATGAAATCACCTTGCTTGAAAACCTGATGTTGACAATTTTGAAGCAGGGCATTGAGTGCCTGAGCTCTAACAATGAGATCAAGATCTTTAAGATTTTCCTCCATGATTTTATCTGTCAATCCATCAGAGAAAGTATTAAAAAGATCCAATATTCTATTGATGGTAGTAGCCATTTGTGAAGCTGATGTTGCCATCTCTAAGATCTTCAAAACTATAATGGGCTTTGAACCCTAGAACAATATGTGCATTTGCAGTGTCTGATTATCCTGATTACCCCATTTACAGTATCGGCTTCGAACCCTAGCCATAGTATGTGCAATGCGTGCCCTCAAGCAGAAACAAAAAATGTATCTATATATGCTCTGCATTTTGAACATTTGTGTGGCTATTACTATGTTTTGATCACAGAAAACAAAATTATGCACAACTTAATTTTGATAATTTGGATACTAAATGTAGAATTGAGTGGTGCCTAACGCATTGTTTGAAGCATTGTTTGGTGGGGGACAATTTCTAACCAGTGGATTCAGTTTCGAACTGCTTTATGAACAATCCTAACTTATTTTTCAGTTTTTTCCATCTCAAACATATCAATGTCATTTTCCAACATATATTATTATCATTTACTCATGCAACCTACTGTGCATAGTGTTTCCATGTTTCATTTTCTAGTTGTCACTATAGAGGCAACCATGCCCTCCTTTTTCCAAGCATATCTAGCTGTAAATTTTTTCCCTATTGTTTACAAAAGGTGTAGGTAGGTGTCATTTATTCGACTCTTTATCATCACTACTCATAAGTTAATTCAATGATATCCTGCATCCCATAGATTTAATGTCTTAGCTTCTTATGATCTATCATAGCCCAAATTCTCATGGTTTTCTATTAGAACCAAACGTTTTGCAAAGATTCATCTTTTGGTGATCATCATGAAACCTTCTTTAGAGATTCTGATGTGCTCTTTTGATTTTGAGTTTACATTCTTGAATTTTAAATGTGCTTTGAATTTTCTTTAATTGTTCCTTCACATGAATTGTATTCAATTTCTTATTGTCTGTCCAAACACGAAAGAGCTCTAGATAAAAACCTATTGATGTATGTTGTATTCAGTGCATCTTTCTAACTTGTAATCCAAGGGACTTAATGCGATAATCCATTGTATATAGGAACATGGATCTATGCTTCTATCACCAATGACTGCTTCAACTTACTGTTATTATTTTGGCACTATTAACGGACCTTTTCCAGATGCTTACTTTGAGATTGCTTATGCTTGGCATGTGATACTAATTTGTTTGTCCATTTTTGTCTGGGCCAGGATTATTTTTCAAATGCATCAACTATTGACATTGGATATGTTGTACTTTTAGAACATGTGCTTGTGGAGATGGACCGAAGGTATGCTTTTTCTCCTTCTAATTCTTGTTTTAGTTTGATTCATATCCTTACCACAAGAATAAACTATGTGGTATTTGAATGAATAGTTGTTTGTGTTTGTATCGAAAGATGTGAGATGCTCCACATCCTGCTGGGGGTGGGTGGGTCCATCAATAGTTTATTTGCATGTATTTACATTTAATATATACTATGTGTTAAGTGCATCGAATATAATATCCCAAATCCATCTAATTCTAGTTTCGATAGGGTCAATATTGCATATCTTGAGTTCAGAGAAATGACTGATATATTAAATATTGAAATTTGAGATATTCAACCTCGAGCTTTGGAACATTGATGTGCATATCAAACACTCAAACACAATTTTAGATGTGCTAGTTGAAATCTTGAGAGAGTTGAATCAGTATTCCTTTCAATTAGAGCATTAGTTAATCTTCAATTATTATCAATGTTTGTACAATGATAGCAGCAAACAAGAGGAACACAAACGAACACAGTTTTTAAGGTGGAAACCCACTTCGGGACAAAAACCACCTAATGCTTTTCTAATAATTCTTTAATATTCAACTCCAATTGAAAATAAAGCTCCAACTTCCTAGAATCTAGAAAAGCATTCTTCTCCATCTCCCACTGGATGGATGCTCCAATGCCCGAAATTCTTTAGTAGTCAACTAAACAGATGCCCCAACACCCAATGAGCTACAACTCACCCTAGCACCACCCTACCACCCTAAAGAAGAATAAAAGAAGAATGGACTCACGTACCGGGGAAAATGGTCCACTTTACAATGATATAGAATGATGTAGAAGAAGAAGATATACTAGACCATAACCCCAACTTTGACACAACCACCTAATGATGATCCTAGACCTCCCAATACTGCCTCTTCAACCCTTGGCAGATAGACACTAGTACAATTTGTACAATAATGTATTTACAATGACTAAGTACAATGATACCTTTACAATGATTGTATGCAGTGCTGCCCACTTGAAGACTTCATATGATGAAATTCTTGTTGTTGTTATGCACCTTGGATGATACTCTTTTCATGCTACCCTCTGCTGCACCTTTTTTTTCTTTTCTGCCGTAGAAATTCTGGTCCTTTCCAACCCTTGACAACACATGATCTAGCTTTTTATTGCCTTCTAGGAGCTTGATATTGAATCTGATGTATCTCTATCATTTCAGATCCTCAATATCTAATTTTGATCTTGTAGTATTCCTCGAGTCATCTTTCCAATGCCACAAGTCGACCTAATTTGATTCTTCAAGAGAGAGTTATACCAAATCTCTCACAATGCCCTAATTATGGACTGTTTCAACAGAGCGCACTTGTACGGTGTGCCACGTGTCACTGTTTCTTAATTTGGATCTGAAATTTATAGAGCACAAATTAAAGACTATGCACTATCCACCACATTTTACGAAATTCCAATCTGATACTCAGAGAGAGAGTTATGACAAATTTACCAAGGTCACTTCTTTGAGATGAATTTCAGGAGCTTTCAAAAACCCTAACTTCCACAGATCATATCTCCAAAAATATTGCGCACCTTGATCTGAAATTTTTACTGTAGATTCCTCAGGATTTCGGCTTCGCCTCATAAAAATTTCAGCTTTTGAACCTTCGTAGAAAAAAAGTTAGAGCACAAATTCCACGATGACCTGTTTCAGATGGCGAAATCCCTTGCCTAAGGAGGAAATGAAGATCACAATTTATATAAATGCTTAAGTTGAGAGGGGCTTCAACAAGTGAACGTGGGAGGGATTTTAGGAGCTTAAAAAATATTAATTATGACTTTTCAATGACCCATGCCCCAACTCCATGGGGTTTTAGCCCACTAACTGGGGGTACAAACTTCAAACATGAATATCTCTCAAACCGTGAAGAATTACATGGCGTGCCATATATCAACGGAAATATCTCGAAAATTAGAAACCATCAAAAGAATTGTTGACCCAGAATATATTAATTTTGGTAGGTCAAAATTATGCAAATATTGACAGCCCCAGTGCTTGAGTTTGACATCAATGACATAGCTGATCAACAATGTTTGTGCTAGTGTATATTGATTTCCATTTGATATTAGTGTGAGTAATCTCATTTGTTGTGCAGCTGACTCTGTTTAGTTTGGAGGCTTTGCAGGTTTTTGTCATTTGGGTCAGAAATGCAAGTGTGCATTTTGATATTCAGTTTCGTCTTGCTTTGTATATTTGTTACTCTTTGGTGTTATTTATTTGTGGGAAGCATAGAGAATGAATGGAATTAATGCATGCCATTGGGTTCTTAGTCCTTTTCTGATTTGTATACTGTGAAAATTTATGAGCACAAAAATCCTACTGCTAAATATTGATTTACTTCTCCTACTTGTTTTATTATGCACAAGTTATTTAACTAAAAATATTCAGCAAAACCTTGAAGTAAACACAAATAGAAACCTACACAAATATAGATCATTTATTTAACATTGCGCACATATGACAAAGGACACAGATTTTTCGGACAAATGTCCCGGGAAAACCCAATGCGGGAAAATTGGTGCAACAGATATAAGGGTTTATTATTATTAAGCAACAATATTCTGAGTACATCTAGGGTGCCATAATCCGGCTCACCCAATAGAGAAAACCTTGGCTACAAAGAAAACGTGAGTTTTACCTCACTCCTGCAAGTCCTTGCTAATCCGGATGAGCCACTAGTGAAACCCCAGCTAGCTTTGCACTGTCTCTATGCTGCCACTGTGTAAGGTTGTGTGGCCCTGACTGAGGGACTATGTCACCCTTGCTCTGCACTGATCAAATTCTACCAGAGTCTGGTTTCAACCTTGTTAGCTTAGAAACCCTAGTCTCCAGTTGAATTTTGGACTTTCCTTGGAGGATCTGCGCTGCCCCTGCGTGGGCCTACATCACCCTCTCTAGGGATTGCGTCACACCCTCTCATGGTTGCGCTACCTCCACTGCGTCTCTGTTGCCCTTGCTTTGTGTTGTACTCTTGGTTATCCTGACCAATTAGTGCATCCACTCCTCACTGCTTCTCTAAATCACTCAGATCTGATCTTCGTCCGAGCACTGCTCCGTCAGAACAATTCGACCTCTTAGATTATGTGTGTGTTCTCCAACTGACCCCAAGCCCTTCCTTTATACTTTTCTCATTGAAAAATCAACGGATGTGATCTAATCACTAATAAATGGCTAAGATTAAAATAAGCTTGATCCACGTCACTTAGAATGTTCTCATCACATGTGTAAATTAATTCACTTTAATTTTTTTAATCTCCCTAAGTTGGACTTAGGGTCCCCATTAAAAAATTTAATTATTTGAATAACTTTTACACCAAATGGAATTTCTTCAAACACTTTCTGGGTCTTGGATATCTCATGTGTTCCAGCCTATCCACAAAGTTTTGGAGTTAGAGCATATCCGATGCTACCCCAATATCTCAACACTCTCTCTTAGCAAGGAGTGTGCTCTAGCAATATTTCCCCACTGACGTGTCACCCTAATCTATGGCATCAGTCTTCACGTTGATTCTTGGACTGTTGCCCTCAAGTCACTACGTTGTTTCTCTCTGTATTTCTGCCCATTTCACTACCAATGACACTGCCACATTTGTACTGCATCTCCCTCTCAAATTGTTGCATCATGCTACCCATAGCACCGCCACTGCTAACTGCTGCACTGCAACTCAGTTGCTGAGAAGTAAGCAGCTGAAGGACTACCACACAATCATTGACAAACAATTTAGTCAGGCTACATCTCATCACTGAAGCACCCTCTGCTGCTGCATTGTGCTGTCTCTTTGAAGCTCTATGTTTTCTGCTGCATTGTACTGCGTAAGCACTACCTTTGCACTATTGCTTGTCCTATGCGCTTCTCTAGACTTCAGCGTCCCAACACTACCTTTGCTTCTCCATGATCTTATGAACCCACTGCTCTAGTCATTGTGCTATTGTATTAAGGCTCCCATAGCTCGTATGTGATCCAAGAGTTTGGGCACCTCAAGGATCCTGCCTGCCCATTTGTAGCTACTCTACATATCTATATCGCCCCACCTCTTCTCTTGAGACATGAGCACCCATGGCCACATCATCGTCACTACCACTGTCCCCTCTAGCAGTTGCTGCCTTGGAATCTAAAGCTTCCTTGTCCTTCCTCTTTGGACAAGTGCTGGCAAAGTGTCCAATTTCACCACATCTGAAGCACCAGACCTTGGATAGGTCCTTCTTCTTCCCTTGATGCCACTGTCCCTTTGATGCTAGGGCCGCATCTCCCTCCTCCTCCTCCTTCTTCACCTTGACACTTCTGCTATTGAATTATTTCTTGGTCATCCTCTAGATCTCCTCCTGTCAAAGGATAACCCACATGTAACCCCAATTTGGGAGTTGTGCTCTGCCCAATATGCTTTGGACAAAGGTCTCCCACCCATTAGTGACTGCATTCAGGGCAATCCTCAGAAAGATCCCTTCATCTGGAGTTTCCCTCATGGCAATCAATTAATCTCAGATCGTCTGCAATCTGAAGAGGAAGGGATCAATCTCCTCTCCCTTGTGCATTTGGAACATCTGCATCTAGTTCTCTAGAAACATCTTCCATTGGACGAAGTTGCCTTGATACAACATGGTCAAATATTTCCACATCTCATCTACCATCCTCTTCTTATAAATGTGTGGGACCACGTGATCCCTCACCCCATCCATGATCAAGCGCTTTGCTCGCGCCTGATTTTCGTTGAACTTATTCAGAGTGTCCACATTGGTCGGCACAACTACGGCATTTTTCATGTGGTCTCTGTTACCATACTCCTTTAGGACTGTCAAGATTCTAGCCTTCCAAATCGAAAATTTGGACACATCATCCAACCTATCCTGATCTCTTAGTCTGCACAGGGCCATCTCTGCTCAAACTGTCGAAACAAATACTCTTCTCCCTTCTACTACTGCTGCACTCAATAGAAGACTAGATTTGGGTTTCTTGGTGTTAGAAACCCTCTAGAGATACTGCTCCCTCTGAAAATTGATTTTGCTCCCGGAAATCCTCCACCAATTCTGCTGAATGAACCCTCTACAATCACCCCCTTGATTGAATCTCATAATTCTTGGCAAAAGTCTACTGAGGAACTGTTTCTCCTCAGTTTGTCACCTTTGTTAGGCACTATTCTATACCAATAGAAGCGATTCATCACCAGAAACTTTTGAAGATACTTCCAGCCTCGAGAAAATTCACAACGTCAGTCCCTTTTGGACTGCGTCACCCTCCTAGTGTTGCGTTAGCCTCTGCATGAGAAACCTGGCTCAGCTTCCCTCTCCTGGTGCTGCATCAGCCTCTGCGTGAGCAGACTTTGTGTCACCTTTACGGATCTGCATCAGCCTCTGTGTCACCCTTGCAGGGTCTATGTTGTCCCTCTGGTGCTGCACTACCTTCTTCCGGTTCTGTGCTACTTCAACTGCCCTCCCTGAAACAAATATCTTCAACCCCTTTGCTAATGGTTCAAATTGATCTGCAATGCTCTAATACCATGAGAAAATTTTTGAGCACAGAAATCCTACTGCTAAATATTGATTTACTACTCTTACTTTTTCTATTATGCACAAGTTATTTAACTGAAAATATTTAGAAAAAATCCGAAGTAAACACAACTAGCAGCCTTCACAAATACATATAATTTACTGAACATCATGCACATATGACAAAGGACACATAGATGTTTTAGAAAAATGTCCCCAGAGAACCCCAATGCAGCAGATCTAAGGGTTTATTATTATTAAGCAACAATATTCTGAGTACATCTATGGTGCCATAATCTAGCTTACCCAACAGAGAAAACCTCGGCTACATAGAAAATGTGAGTTTTACCTCACTCCCACAAGTCCTGGTTGATCAGGATGAGCATTCGTGAAAACAGCAAACTCTGGCTAGCCTCTATCTTTGCCACTACCTCTTTGTTCTCCACTATGCTTCAATTTCTTTCTATATCTCTGTTCGAGTTTTTCATTTCACATAAATTCTTGATCAATCTTCAGGAGGTGTGAACATTGCCCCAGTGTCAAGAAGAATTCCACTATTGGGAGAACCTCTGTTGTACTTCTGGTTCTATAGAAAGATAGATTTGGGATGGGGTTGAGAGTCAATATCCGTATGAGCTCTAAGCTCTGCACTAAGCTCAAGGCTCTGCACCAGGCTCTAAGCTTTGGGGTTGAGAGTCAGGATCCCTATGAGCTCTAAGCTCTACACCAGCTCTAAGCCTTTTCACATACTGCTTCCAAAAACACTTCAGATATGCTTAGTGTTTTTAACCTTGTCACACAAGCCACAAATTTGAACTGTCCTTTGGCCACAGGTCTTTAGTGATGTCCTCAAAATACTGTTGCTCTAGAAGTTTGTTTTGCAGCCCCTCTATCCAAGGTATGTCACTAGTTCAAGACTTCTTCCTATCCACAAGGTTAGAGGAATTGTGTCACAAGTCCAATATTTCTTTGCCCAAAAATTCATGGTTTTTTAATTGATGTCTTAGGTCCGAATCTATGCCAAGATCCTTTGCCACAATCACAGGTCCAAGAGTTGCCCACATATCAGAGTACTTAAGTCAAAAATTCTCTTGAGGATGTTACAACACAGATCCAAGATTTATAAATATGACAGATCCTGAGACTGCTGGTGCACAAGTCCCTCACAGGTCTGATTTGTTGTAGAGTGTAAGCCTAAGGTATGTATCACATGTTTGAGAGGATAATTCGAGTGTTGCGATAGGTAATTCCACAGGCCCAAATATTTTCCATAATCACAGATGCACAGGTTCAAATTGAATTGTAGTGTCTCAAGTAAAAACTATAGTGCTTTAGATCCAAAAATTATAGTCCCTCAGGTTGAATTGAAAATGTGTCCAAGATGCTATAGGGTTTGCAATTGAGGTTTTCCATAGGTCCGCAAAATAGCTCTATTATAGATCCATTTAACCCTTAGTAATGTGTCTTCAAAAATCTTTATAGAACAAAGAGAGGAAGTGTCAATCTCCATAGGTCAAAAGAATGTCACAATAGGTTTGAGCTTCAATGCTTTCACAAGTCCGCAATATCTTTCAGGTGCGAGTATGTTTGCAAGAAATGTGCCAAGATGTGTGAGTATAGGTTCCTCGGATGCGAAGTATTATTATATAGAAACTTTTCCTAGAATTCGACTTCTGAACTTACTCTTTGTTGTCCACTATGCTTCTATTTCTTGCTATATCTCTATTTGAGTTTTTCGTTCCAGATAAATTCTGGATCAATCTTCAGGAGGTGTGAACACTGCCCCAGTGTCAGGAAGAAATCCATTATTGGGAGCACCTCTGTTGTACTTCTTCTTCTGTAGAAAGATAGATCTGGGATGGGGTTGAGAGTCAATATCCTTACGAGCTCTAAGCTCTGCAACAAGCTCTAAGCTTTCTACCAAGCTCTAAGCTCTGGGGTTGAGATTCAAGATCCTTATGAGCTCTAAGCTCTACACTGAGCTCTTCACTGGCTCTAAGTCTTTTCAAATATTGCTTCCAAAAACACCTTAGATATGCTTAGTGTTTTTAACCTTGTCACACAAGCCACAAATCTGAACTGTCCTTTGGCCATAGGTCTTGAATGATTTCTTTGAAATACTGTTGCTCCAGAAGTTCTTTTGTAGCCCCTCAATCCAAGGTATGTCACTAGTTCAAGAATTCTTCCTATCCACAAGGTTAGAGGAATTGTGTCAGAAGTCCAATATTTCTTTGCCCAAAAATTCGTGGTTTTTTAATTGATGTCTCAAGTCCGAATCTATGCCAAGATCCTTTGCCACAGTCACAGGTCCAAGAGTTGTCCACATATCAGAGTACTCAAGTCCAAAATTTTCTTCAGATACAACACAAATCTGAGCTTTAGTAAATATGATAGATCTTGAGCTTGTTGGTGCACAAGTCTCTCACAGGTCTGATTTGTTGCAGAGTGTAAGCCTAAGGTTTGTATCACAAGTCTAAGAGGCTAATTCAATTGTTCTTTAATAGGTAACAGGAGTATTACAATTGACCCAAATAATATTTGCCCATGATCACAAATACATAAATTAAAATACTGAAACACTATGAAGCATGATGAATCCCTTTATCCTCGATATTGAGAAAGTTGAAGCAGTAAAGTGCTTCAAATTAAAAAAAAGCAGCAAAAAACACAACATAAAAGTGAAAAGGACCCCATAAATGATATGAAATAAGGAACCACTAAATAATCTCCCTAATGGTTGCCATAAATGCCCAGTTATACTGTAGAAGTACGGTAGACCTGACCAATGAAGAAGATAGGATTCTTATAGTAGTACTTTGCAACATATTGGGTGATCAACTTCAATGCCCTGTTTTAAGCATTTTTTGGTAGAATAAATGCCCCTCACCCACAATATCCTAGTGGATACTATTGGTTTTGATTTTTCTCGCTTATCTAGCCACATTGTGGTAAGAGGAGGCTAGTTCAGATTCTCTCTTCGAGACATACAAAAAGGGATTTTTTTTTTAAATATGTTAGAGTAGTAATCTCTATCAAACTCCCTTTTCAAAATCGTAGGTCAAGCTTGTTGACTAGCTTAGGAAAACATAATTAATCTCATTGCATCTTGGACGAACTTGAAAATATTTGACTAGGTCTAGCCCAAAATAAAACAAATCAGACATGTTTAGAAACAAATTTGGGAACTCTTATTAGTCCTTTCCATAAGGCAACAGGGACTATAGTAATCGGCCAGTTGTTTATTATTTTTCTTTGCACAAGAATTAAAACATCAAACCACATCAAACCTAATGTTTTAAGGAAAATATTATAATAAATTTTTCTCCACCTATCAAATGTTGACATTTCTTTTTATTATCCAATGAAATTTTTTGTCTTAATTGGCCTCTTCTTGACGTGGAGAGGAGCAAAACTTAGAAGTAAAAAGAATATGGTAAGGAAGTTTTTTTTTTCGTAATCAATTAATGCTAGCATTACTCTAGCATTACTTAGGTTAACATCAATTGTTTGCTTGTAAGATTCTAAACGTATTGCTAATGAGTCTAGCCATGATCTCTTGAGTGCTTTGCTACACGTGGCTACCCAATTGTCCAGATTGGGCACATGTTCTTCTCTTAAATTTCCATCTGGCTTGCCTTGAATTTTATTGATGTTTCTCTCATATAGGAACTAAAGTCAGCTAAGAGCGAGTCAAATGAAGTTGTTATAGACAAAAATCCTTTGAATTGTGCAAACATTCCTTGGATAACAAGCTTAGTTGTAGGCCTAGTACCATGTATGCTAATTAGTCCCTTGTTTTTGATCTCCTTCTTTTTACATGTAAAACCAGTAAATACAACTTAGATTATGTTCAAGTCATAATCAGGATTACAAACTTATGAAATTCACTGACTAATCCAGGATTACGAGCTAGTGTGTTAAGACTGCTTGAACATATTAGCTTAACCATGGCTTATTGAGCATATTACTAGGTGGCTAACTCAAAGCATAAATGGTGAAATCCTAGTGTTTCTTTGAAGAAATCTGATTTACCATTCATTATTCTACATATGAATATATGTACCGGTGAATGCCTTTGTATCGATAAGCGCAAGTTCTAAAAAAGCACTAAAAGGCCTAGCTCTAGGGTCACTTCTTTTTGTTCTATCTAAAAGCTTGGATTCATTTGATTTTTGCCTTTGTATCAGTTGTTGCAAGCACCAAAAAGCCCAACTCTAGAGCCGCTTCTTTTTGTTATAGCTTGGATCCTGGTTTCATTGTCGAGATTTTAATTTATTGAAAGTTGTAGAATTTACTATCTATAAAGTTTCAAGTTATACTTTTTAAAAGTATACTTTTGTAAAGGGTGATAGCTCAATGGAATAGCACCTGCTTTACAAGTAGGCAGTTGGAGTTTTGATTCCATCGTGCCCTAATATTCATATGGAATGGCGACGATTAGTTTTTGGTGACGGAGGCTCTTTTGACCATCACCAATGAGCTTATGGTGGCATTTTTCGACCATCACCAAAATATGAAATGGTGACGGTAATTTAACGCCACCATATATACACATCAATAGTGATGACCATGGAATGTATGTCACCATAAATCGTTGTTGTTGATATGAAATGGTGAGGGTCACTATTTGTCATTATAGTCATTATTTGTGACAGACCTTGAAGTCACCAATGAGCTTATCATGACATTTTTTTGACCCTCACCCAATCTGAAATGGTGACAGTCAATGAACATTGCCATATATATGAACCAATAATGACGGCCATGAAAGGTCCATCACAATAAATCGTTGTTGTTCATATGAAATGGTGACGGTCACTATCCGTCATTATAATCAATATTTGTGATGGACCTTGAGTGTCACCACAACACCTATACTTTTAGCGATGCCACCTTTGCTGACGTTCAGTTTTTTGGTGACTAAGGCTATGGTCTGTCACCATTGCTCATATGAAATGGTGACGACCACTATCCGTCATTATAAATCATTATTGGCAATGAACCTTGAATGTCACCACAACACCTATACTTTCAGCAACGCCACCTTTGGTGATGTTCAGTTTTTGGTGACGAAGACTCTTTTGACCGTCACCAATGAGCTTATGGTGACATTTTTTGCCCCTCACCAATGTCATTTTTCTTGTAGTGGATGTGAAATTTCTCAAAAAAGTTGGAATAGATCCTCCCAGATACTGATTGTAGCAGCAATCAAGTGTGCAGGATCAGAGTATTAAACCATGACAGTTCATCTCAATTTTATATATAATTCATCCCAATCACTTTGAGGAGAAAAATTTGACATAAAATTAAAAATATAAAATTTTAATATAAAATTTAAAAATATTTAAATTTTGAAATTAAATTTTAGAACTTTTAGATCAATAAATGAATATTATGTAAAACTGATAATTGTTATGTTATATATAAAAAAAGCTATTTTTACTTTAAAAAAATTACACCTACCTTACATAATTGTAGTGGTGTCATAAACTTGCAATTGTACCAGATGTTGCAAATGAACTTCATAAGCCAACATCGTATAACACTAATTAATGCATTAATGTTTCTTTGAAAACTGTTGAAAGATAGAAAAATATCAAGAAAAGGAAAGGACCATGCTACATTGAAATCTTACAGCAATATTGCTTCCTTGATCCTTACAAACCATGAGGCCTATATTCAAGTTAAAGACATTGTCTTATTATGCCAATATGAATTCCTTGTAAATAAATAAATATATTATGATTTTCTACCTTGAGGTAGTTTTGGTACAATTCCTCTATATTTGTTCTTGATCACTTCCTCCTCCTATAGACAACCTTAATCAGTAAAAAGCCAATTTTTTATAGTTTGAAACATGTGTCTACAAAGGAATATAAGAATTTTGTAAATAAATTTTTAATTTCTATGTGAATTAAGAGCTTCCCTTGAATAAAATTCACATATCTCCAATCTGGAAACTACACCTCTTCTTGAGAAAATTGCCACCTCTTTTGAATGTTGAGTCACCTTTGTATTATTTCCTTCATGATCCTTGAAAATATTCAAAATATGACATTTCTCTTTACCACTAATCTTCTTGGTATCTTCCATGTTCTTATTTTAATCCAACAAATTCTGCTTATGTAAATCTAACCCATTTCATGCAGTTGAGAACATTTAAACCATTCTATCTTTAAAATCAAGCAAGTATGGTCCATAAACACCACAATGAAAATACTCTTTTTTTACATCAAAATACCAAACCTCACCTTGGTTTTAAAATAATGGTCTCAATATTTATATAACTTGCTTGTCTATCTGATTGGTTAAAACATGAAAAAAGTGATTTCAAATTTTTCATTTTAGACAAGAAACATAGGGATAAATTTGACAAAAAAAAGTTGGATGAAGAAAAAACATGCATGTGGAAATTTCACATGGTGACCTTTGTGGTCCTATGATAATTTAGTCATTGGAAAGTCTAAATAATTTTATGACATCCATCGACCATGCTACAATGAAATCTTACTGTAATACTGCTTCCTTGAACCTTAAAAATCATGAGGCCTATGTTGAAGTTAATTACCTTGTTTTATTATATGCCAACATGAATTCCTACTAAGCAAATACATAGCTCTTGATTTTATACCTTTGAAATCAAAGGTTTTTTTGGTACAATTCCTCCATATTTCTTCTAGATCACTTGCTCCTGCGATATACAACCTTAATATGTACAATTTTTTTTTTTTTTATAGTTTGAATCGTGTGTCTACAAAGGACTATAACATTTTTTTAGAGATATTTTGAATTTATATGTGAAGTAAGATCTACCCTTGAATAAAATGGCACATATCTCCAATCTAGAAATTGAACCCAAGAATAGCATTAACAACTACACCTCTACTTGAGAAAATTATTGTGTTTCTCATATTATTTCATTCATGATCCTTGAAACTGTTCAAAGCATCACGTTTCTCTTTACCACTTATCTCCTTGATGTCTACCATGTTATTTATTTAATCTAACAGATCATGCTTAAGGAAATCTAACTCGTGTTATGTAGTTAAAAATAATGTAGAGATCATTCAACATCATTTAAACCATTTTATCTTAAAAATCAATCAAGTGTGGTCTATAAGCACCAAAATGAAAATATTTATTTTCTACATCAAAACACAACACCTCACATTGGTTTTAAAATAATGGCCCCAAAATTTATATAAGCTACTCATCTATCTAATTGGTAAAAACATGAAACAATTATTTTGAATTTTTCATTTTAGACAAGAAACATAGCGATAAATTTGACAAAAAAAGTTAGACGAAGAAAAAACATACATGTGGAAATTGCACATAGTGACCTTTGTAGTCCCATGAAAAATTTTTCATTAGCAAGTCCAAATTATCTTATGATGTCCATCGAAGCCCTTCCCATAAAAAAATGGTTTTGCTTTCTCAAGTACAAGTACTTAGCTATGAAGTCAAACCCATATATTTATAAATCGTAAAATCAAATAGATATTAATTCAAAGCATGCATAATATCGAATCCATTCTCAAAATATTTTGAAGCTAAAAAAAATGCAATCTGATAGTCTACAGTTAATGAATCAGTTGTACCATGTCAACTCATAGAAATGTACGCTGGAAGTCATGTCATGAATATGCAATGTGGTATATTCTTTGTATATACAACATAATTTGGTCCATTTTATGGCTCACAATACATTTAGAGTGAATATAAAGTCTAACACACTTAATCTAAGTTCATAATATATAAAAGGTCTCTCCAGAGATTCGCATTCATTACTAACTGAGAAGACATTCCAAATGAAAAAAATATCAAGAGAATCTCAAATACCGATCACCTTCGCCAGTCAATCTGAACAGGGATTTCCTTTTACAAAATAAAAAATACAAAATATTAGCATTCAAAGAAATTTCTCCAAATAAATATGAACAAAGATAAATCTCCAAATTATGATAAAGTTGACTTCTAACCAGTGCCATGAGATCGATCATTGTTTATGTGCCCCCTGGTTGATTTAACTTGTGGCAACAATATCTGAGTCCTTGGTGATTTAGAATTGGGTTTTTCTTTAGGAGAAGTTGGACAAGAATGTCTCCATATTATAGGAGTTCCCTTGTCCTGAACATCTAGACTCTACCTTGGTGAATGACCATGAAGCTTTGCTTTTTTCGACTTAGTAACAATAATGTAACTTGAAATTTATGGAATGCCCTGAGAACCATGTTCAGTATGCTCAGTTTTAACAAATACAAATGAAATGTGTCTTATGGGTTCCTTCTTATATAAGGTCATTTCGCTTATCGTTCTACTTTAATAGTAATTTATGCCTAATAATAGTAGCATTGTGAATTATACCAAACAGAGTATCTAAATTCCCTTTCCCTTTAAAAATCATCCTCAATTATTGTACCACCCACCTCGATATCTACTCTAGAGATCCTAGGTTATTCTTAATTGATCTAGAGTATAGATGTTTTAGGGTGGTCTTATGCAATAAAATACCTGTGAAGTCCAACACCATGTATGGGGGTTCATTGCAACCCTGGATATATTATGTGATTTGATGTGATGTTTTGGTTGTGGCTAAAACTTTGTTTTGGTTGTTACCTAGTTATCATGATTCAAAACATAGTCACCATCTGATATCATTGCAACATTGGACCACAAAGGTCACTATGTGAAATTTCCACATGCATGTTTTTCCTTCATCCAACTTTTTTTTGTAAAATTTATCCCTATGTTTCTTGTCTAAAATGTGAAATTGATAATAACTCTTTCATGTTTTTAATATTCAGATAGAAGAGTAGGTTATATAAATTTTGGGGCCATTATTTTAAAACCAAGGTGACGTGTGGTGTTTTGATGTAAAAAACACTATTTTCATTGGGGTTCTTATGGACCACACTTGCTTGATTTTCAAGATAAAATGGTTTAAATGTTGTTGAATGATCTCTAAATTATTTTTAACTGCATGACATGGGTTAGGTTTTCTTCAACATAATATGGTGGATTAAAACAAGAACATGGCAGACACCAAGGAGATGAGTGGTAAAGAGAAATGTGATCTTCTAAATAGTTTCAAGGATCATGAATGAAATACTACAGAGGTGAGTCAATAGTCAGAAGAGAAACACATAATATTTTCTCAAGAAGAGGTGTAGTTGATGCTATTGTTGGGAAAATACTGAGGGGTGGGGGGGGTGAATCAATATTTAAATCTCACAAAAAAAATAATTTTCTTTACTGATTTCTATACACGAATTTACTTAATCCAACTAGCGTATGTATGCAACTTTATTTAAGGAAACTTGCATATGCCAAGTGAACTTATTATTCAGATAAATCTTCAGTAACTTTACTTAGACCAGTGCATCATTCATTCATCAAATATTTAGTAAGCGGTAAAAATGTGCAGTAAGAACAGAATAAATCATCACACATAAGCAACACACATGAACACTAGGATTTAAGGTGGAAACCCTATGTGGGAGAAAACCATAGTTGTTGTCGTCTCTGTCTTTGATATTTATTATATAGAAAATTTCTTACAATCTTGTAATAGTGAAAACTCATACCAGCATTTAGGCACCCACCTGTAGAAGACTACAACCTCCTTTCATGCTCTAGCTACTACTGGAAGGGAGCAACAATCCCCTAATCTCATTTACCAGCCACCACTGTAAGGGAGATTCGACCATCTGCTCTCGTTACTAGCCACTATTGGAAGGGAGCTACAACCCCATAATCCGAACACCAGCTCCTACTGGAAGGAGGGTTAGACTTCCTCACTAAAGGCTCAAACCCTCAACACCACCGTAGACCATGTTTCATACAATTTCACACTGGATCCACCGGCTTCAATTAAACACAAATTGTAGGCCTCTTTTCATCATATTTTTAGACTAGACCTACTAAAATTATTTAAGCCCAATACCATACATCAAATTGAAACATATAACTGTACCAATTCATTGAATGAATCATCAATCAACCAACCATTTAATCATCTTTAATCACAATCAACTAGAAACATAATCAATACTCAAACAACCCAGATCTATAGGAAGACATCATTGACATATAGAAGAAACACAACAAAACTAATCAGGCATTTCCTTCAACATTATTCAGCAAAAACCTAGCTTGCATATGCTCCTTCCATAAGACATATCCGCGACTATACGCGCTTCTTCCGAAACCAACTTGTGTATAGATTTCAGTATTTTTTACTGAATATATACACGCCTTTGTAGCACCGAAGCCGCATGTATACGCGCCTTCCTTGAGTCAAACCCGTGTATATAACTATAAATAATTCAGGACTAAGCAATACTTTAGAACGACAAACTTACTCAGATCATACCCTTCACTTCAACAAACATGCACCAGACCATAGACCTAAACATCTCATAAATAGATCATGCAAATACATAGTCATTTCAGGTCTAGAGATCCTGATCCATGATTGTATTCATAAGTGCATCATAATATCAAATCGATCTATTGATTATAGCCCATTCCATGCATATATACTTCAGATTGAAGTATTCATTCAATTCACATACTCATGCATGCTTAGCACTATGATCTTCACATCCTTATATAATTTGAGCCTTAGGCAATACCATGAGCCAAAACCACATAAGTGTCAATGCTATTCTTGGACGGGATCAAATAACCGTTAATGCGCTCAATATTGTGGGCTAATACTATGGTAAAAACCCCTGGTATTATATTATTAGTGCAATAGATCATACATGACTTTGCTTCTTTGTACCCATGTGTAGACGTGACTTTGCCTTTACTAACTCGCGTATAGTTCTTCAATTATGCACTTTATCCATATTTTGATTTTGATATACAAAGCTTCTATCCCATCATTCTGACATTATTTTCCATCGCTTTTTCACCTTTGAGCTTGTCAAGAAACCATATACTTTGTCTTTTACAAGTGCGTTGCCATCAAGGACAACAAATTCATCCTAATGCCAACAATCTCCCCCTTTGGACTTGATGGAAACCATGTTGGTGTTTGATCACCACAGCCTGTAGATACCTGATAGACACATCAACATAAGAATTATTCAAACACCAAGTTACTCTTCCCCTTTGACATCAACGGAAAAGGGAGGACCAATGTTGAAATAAGGTTTCTCTTTCCTTATATAAACGAGAGCTCGGAGATCTGATCTGCACAATACTGACCATGTTCCCCCCGAGCACATGTTGAATCTTCAGATAGATTTTCAATGAAGTACATAAATCTATAAGTCAATTGAGTATGACCATTCCTATCACCAAGAACTCACCCAACAACGTGGGGTTACATATTGGACTCAACTACCCAACCAAGTGGGTTTACACATTTGAAAAATTCCATACATGACAGAATATGAAAATATTTACATCATAGGTCTCAACATGACCTTTACATCAAATTACAGATATGAATTTTATAATCAGGACCAAAGGACACCAATAGAGAGAGATCATCGAACATAATTCAACGACCATTATAAACATAATGCCAACAATGAATTATAATCAACAAGGCTAATGCTCCCCCTAAACCTGTGCAACCTGAACATTTTTAGCAACCCATTCATCAAAGCATCTTCATCAAGCAAATAAATATCAAAGAGGAATGTGTTACTTGAAAACCTTATCAGCAGATTGTACCCATCAACACCTGATCAATAGAGCCAAATCATAACTGTCAGCAACATAAAAAGTTTGTTTTGGAGGCTGACCCACTGATTTCATGACAAAGAGATCCATATGTGACTATATGAAAAGAGACTCACGTATATACGTGACTATGCGTTAAGAAACCTGAATATCAAAACCATCCTTCTAAAATTTCATCTGAAAAACATATTAGATAAGTTTAACAACATAATGAGGCAAAGACAACTCCCAACTTCTGTCTAAGATATTCAAATGCTTTTCTAGGAAGATTTTTAGTAAATACGTCAGCAACTTGTTCTTTGGAGGGAACATACTCCAATTTAACCTTTTTCTTAAGCACTTGTTCTCATAAAAAGTGATACTTAATAGGAATAGTCTTGGTTTTGGAGTGCATAACATGATTTTTTGAGATACTAATAGCACTTGTATTATCACATAGGATGGAGATGGGTGGATAATGTTTGATTTGGATATCTTGTAATGTTTGCATCATTCAAAGAAGTTGTGTGCAACATGATGCACTAGCCACATATTTTGCTTTTGTTGTAGATAGAGCAATGGAACTTTGTTTCTTGCTGAACCGGGATACTAATCGGAGCCCCATATAAAATTCACCTCCAATAATGCTTTTCCGGTCATCAAAATTTCCATCCCAGTCTACATCTGTGTAAGAATGAAGGTTAAGATCGGTATTTTTGGGATACCATAGACCAAAGTATTGAGTTCCTTGGAGATATTTGAATATTCTTTTTACTGCCTAAACATGTGATTCCTTTGGATTGGCTTGGAAATGTCCAACAATCCCAATTGCATGCATGATATATGGTCTAGTCCCTGTTAGATAAATCATACTCCCAATCATAGATTTGTACTTTGGTTGGTTTAACATGGGAGAATCATCACGATAATTGAGGCTACATCCAGTCATCATTGGAGTACACACCGATTGCAATATTCCATCCCATACTTCTTTAGAATCTGCTTGAGATATTTTTTTTGTGAGAGAGAGATGCCATCTTTTTCTTGTTGCACTTGTAAACCAAGAAAATATGTTAGTTCCCTAAGTAAAGACATTTCAAATTCCCGTTGCATAACAAAAGAAAATTTTTGACTCATGGATTCTTCATTACTCCCAAAAATGATGTCATCAACATAAACAACAATAATTAACAGTTTGTCATCCACAAATTTTGTGTACAGGTTATTTTCTGCAGATCCTTTTGTGAAGTTTTGTTGTTGAAGATATTATTTGAGACGATAGTACCATGCCCATGGAGATTGTTTTAGCCCATATACAACCTTTTTTAGTTTTCAAACAAGTTTTCCATCATTCCCCAGAATGAATCCTTATAGTTGTTCTATATATACTTCTTCTTCTAGGTATCCATTAAGGAAAGCAGATTATACATCCATTTGATGAACTTTGAAATGTTGAAAACTTGAAAATGCAAGAAACATTCTTATGGCTTCAAATCTGGCTACTGGTGAAAATGTTTCTTCAAAGTCTATACCTTAGTGTTGAGCATAACCTTTCCAAACAAGTCTAGCTTTGTTTCTAATCACATCTCCATTTTCATTTAACTTATTTTTGAAGATCCATTTTGTCCCAATAAAATTTTTATTGTGAGGCCTTGGAACCAATTCCCAAGTATTATTCTTTTCAATTCGATCCAGTTCTTCATTCATGGCCTTAATCCAACATTTATCTTTATTATCTTGATTTACATTTTTTCGTTCAATGGTGGATAATAGTGCTAGATAACTAACAGATCCCACAAGATTTCTTCTTGTTTGTACCCTAGATTCCTTTTCTCCCAAAATTTGAGATCCTGGATGATTCTTTTGAACATACCTGGATGGAGTCTTTTTCTATATTTGACGTGTCTTCTTTTGATGCTTCATTATTTTATTCTTATTTATCATTATGATTTGATGTGGGAAAGCATTCATCATCATCTTCATCCTCTTTTGTTGTTATTTTCTTTTTGGGAGCTGTGCATGCTTCAACAATCGCAACATCAATACATTCAACAAATTTTTTAAGTCTCTTATTGTGGCATTTCTATCCTTTACTTATAGAAGAGAAACCAATAAATATTCCTTCATCTGGTCTAGCTTCAAACTTATCGAGTTTTTCATCATTATTTTTGATGAAACATTTTCTTCCAAAAACTATAAAGTGTTTCACAGTGGGAGTATTCCCATACCAGAGTTCATAAGGATTTTTATCACTATTCACATGAACATGGGCCTTGTTGAGAATATTTACTACGGTATCTGTAGCTTCACCCCAAAAGGTGTCAGGAGTTCTAGACTCATCAAGCATAGCACGAGCCATTTTCTGAACTGTTCTATTCATTCTTTCTACCATGCCATTTTGTTGAGGAGTTCTAGCTACAAAAAAATGTCTGTTTATGCCATATTGTTCACAGAAACCGAAGAATTCATCTTATATGTCTTCTCCTCCTTGGTCAGATCTGAGACATTTGACCTTTAGATCTAATTCATTTTCAACTAATCCTTTGAAGACCTTAAATTTATCAAATGCTTCATCTTTCTGTTTCAATAAACCGATCCAACACATTCTAGAAAAGTCATCAATGAATAAGATATAATATTGTTCTCCAAGAGATGAATTTTTCTTTATAGGACCACACAAATCAGTATGTATAAGTTCAAGAGGCTTACTTGTTGATTCTTCTTTGGCATTAAATTGAACTCTAATTTAATTACCGAATTGACATGCCTTAGATATGGTACTTTCTAGTAGGGTGATGTTGGGTAGATCACAAACAACTTTGAGCCTGCTTGATTTGCTTATTTGAGAGAAGCTCAGGTGTCCTGACCTTATGTGCCATAACCAAGTTTCTATAGCTTTGCCTAGATAACATTGTTCTTGAACCACACATTCTTTTGATCGAAAGACTACTTCATTTCCTTGGTCGTACATTTGACTAACACTCAACAGGTTATGCTTTAATCCATAAACATACATAACATTACCAACTTCAACCTTTTCTTTTAGAAAAATAGATCCTTTACCCTTAATGACAGTAATACAGTCATTTCCAAAAGTGGAATTCTTTTCTTTTTTCTAACGCATTGTATGAAATGAGTTTATCTTTATCACATGTCATGTGTTTTAAACATCCACTATCAATGTACCATTGATTTTCTTCTCCTCCTGCAAATAAAGCTATGCCACAGCTTTCGAATTGTAAGTCCTCCTTTTTCCAAACCTTAGAATTTGTGGATATTTTTTCTTTTGGCTGTAGTTTTCTCCTGCATTCAGATTCCTCATGTCCAAATTTATTGCAAACCAAACATTCAACTTCATCTTTAAGAGGAGCGAAATTTTTATAAGCATTCTTCTTTATTCTTGTCTCATTTATTTGTTTTCTTGCTTCTATAGTCATGATGGTTTTGTATGCAACACATTGAGCAGCTTTGTGACCAAAATAATGACATTAGAAAAATTGTCCATTAAAAAGGAAATTTCTATGATCATAGAACCTTCTACTTTTTTTTTTACCTTTTCACTGATGCTTCTGTTATTATTCATCCTTTAATTGGAACAAACATGATTTACCTGCGAATTATCTTTGTTCTTCTGCTGAGTGTTGAAGCTTTTCTGACTGGCATTTGCTGCATTTAGATAGATTCTGGTTGTGGCTAAGGATTTTTCTATCTATGAGGATTCACCAACGTATCCAAGACTTGTATTCAGAAGAGGAGAGCATTGAACCTTGATAATTTCATCTAAGGTTTTAGATCCTTTAGAAAATCTAAGATTTAAACTTTTTACTTTCTCAAGCTCCTTTCTTAGGCTTACTATTTCACATTCTAACTTCTCATTATGCTTCTCTTTTTCTATGAGTTGATTCTTTAGAGTCTATATGGATATTTTGTTTTCTTCCAAGCATATTTTGAGTTGAGTGATTTCTTCAAAGAAATCATTTTCTTCTAAAGCATCCATACAATTATCTTTAGACTCATTAGTGTCTTTTTCAAATTCCATGAGTAGTTTAAGATCTTAATCAAATTCTCCTTCTTCACTATTTGACAAGCCATCACTATCTTCATGAGTATAATAACTTTTCCTATTGTCAAATTGTCTCCTATTAACTTCAACTATATCCTTTCCGTTTTCATGATTATCTTTGTGAGGACATTTAAAAACATATTGACCCACTCTTCCACAAGAAAAACATTTGAAGGGAAGCTTATCTCTGAACCTTCTGGTGCCAAGTTGAATATTCTTTACAAAATTGACCTCATCTTCTTTTGATACATACCCCAATTCTTTTTGTTCTTCCTTTTCCTTTCCTTTCACAGTAGCTTTAAATGTGGCTTCTCTGACTTTAGAAACACCTCCTTTTCTCATTTCAGAAGCGGTCAGGATCCCATGAGGAATAGTAAGAGTCTGCAGATCTTGCTTCTCTTCAATAGCAGACACTTTTGACTCAAATTTAGGAGTTAGAGATCTTAATATTTTCTCTACTAAATTTGTGGCTTTTACGTCTTCACCCCCAGATTTCTAATACGATTTACAATCTTATATAGACGCATAAAGAAACTAGCAATACTTTCATCATTATGCATTCTAAGATTTTCATATTGAATTCTGAGAGTTTGGAGTTTAGGATTGTTTACCTTGGCATCACCTTCATAGCGTAGAATGATTTTGTCCCATATCTCCTTTGTTGTATCTAACTGCATAACCTTGACAAGTTATGATTCGGTTAGGCTTCCCAATAATGCATTGATATCTTTTGAATTGATTTCATAGGTCTTCTTTGCTACAGGATTTGTGGGAACTGCAGCTGGATATTGGTAACCTACTTCAACAATTTCCCAAACATCTGCTACAAGATACTGAAGATAGGATCTTGTTCTTGTCTTCCATAAGATTAAATTGTTTCCCTTGAAGAGTGGTGGTCTGATAGATGTTGTTCCATCTTGATTGCTCATCTTCGTAGATCTTCCTTCAATCGAACAAGATTCTTCAGAAGGACTTGCTCTGATTCCAGGTGTTGGGAAAAATACTGAGAGGGCGAGGGGGTGAATCAGTATTTAAAGCTCACACAAAATTTTCTTTTCTTTAATGATTTCTATATGTGACTTTACTTAATCCAACTATTGTATGTATGTGAATTTATTCAAGGAAAGTTGTGTATGCCCAGTGAACTTATTATTCAGATAAATCTTCATTAACTTTACTTAGAGCATTGCATCATTCATTCATCAGACATTTAGTAAGCAGTAAACATGTGTAGTAAGAAAAAATAAATCATCACACATAAGAAACACAGATGAACGCCAAGATTTAAGGTTGAAACCCAATGTGGGAGAAAACCACCGTTGTTGTCGTCTTTGTATTCAATATTTATTATATATAAAATTTCTTATAATCTTGTACTTGCGCAAACTCATACCATCACATAGGGAGCTCCAACCCCCTAATCTTGTTTACCAGCCACCACTGGAAGGGAGCTTCGACCCCCTCCTCTCATTTACCAGCCACTATTGGAAGGGAGCTACAACCCCATGATTTGAACACCAGATCCTAATGGTTGGAAGCTTTTACTTCCTCACTGAAGGCTCCAATCCTTAACACCACTGCATGCCACGTTTCATAAATTTTTACACTGGATCCATCGGCTTCAATTCAACACAACTTGTAGGCCTCTTTTCATAAGATTTTTAGACTTGACCTACTACACTTATTTAAGCCCAATACCATACATCAAATTAAAACATATAATTGTACCAAATAATTCACGGAATCATTAATCAACCAACCAATCACTAATCTTTAATCCAAATCAACTAGCAGCATACTCAATACTCAAACAACCCAGATCTATATGAAAACGTCATTGACAGACAAAAAAAACATAGCAGAACTAATCAGACATTTCCTTCAGCATTCTTCAACAAAACCTTGGCTTCCATACACACCTTCCATAATACATATTTGCAACTATACGTGCTTCTTCCGAAACCAAATTGTGTATAGATCTCAATATTTTTTCCTAAATATGTACGTGCCTTTGTAGAATCGAACCCACATGTATACACACCTTCCTTGAGTCAAACCTGCGTATAGAACTGCAAATAATTCAAGACTATGCAACACTTCAGAACTACAAACTTACTCAGATCATACCCTTCACTTCATCAAATATGTGCCAGACTACAAATCTAAACATCTCATAAACAGATCATGCAAATACATAGTCATTTCAGGTCTAGAGATCATGGTCCATCATTGTATTCATGAGTGCATCATAATATCATATATATCTATTGATTATAGCCCATTCCATGCAGATATACTTCAGATTGAAGTATTCATTCAATTCACATACTCATACACGCTTAGCACTATGATCTTCCCCTCCTTATATAATTTGAGCCTTAGCCAATACCATGAGCCAAAACCACACAAGTGTCAATTTTATTCTTGGAAGAGATCAAATAACCATTACTGTGTTGAGATTGCAACAAGATGATGAGCTTAGTGAAAAGAGTCGCCTTCACTAAGTGGGCCCGCAGGGTATTTTTGGCGCAAAGTCTATTTTCGTTATATGGATCATGTCTATGTGATTTTCTTTGGATACTGTTATGGATGGTTGGTCAAGTCGGAAAAAATAGATGGACTTCTATTTTTAGACATACTGGGCGGAATATATTTTTATATTGCCAGTCTAAAAATAGATATGTCGAATATTATTAGCTCTTAATAATATTTGGACTATAAACATTATCTTATCCTCTTGGAGCACTTCAGTTTGATGCCTGGATGTGGCACATGCAGCTGACAGAAGGAATTACGCTATTCCTAGGGTTTAAGTGAAGCTATTGCATGACGACTTCAGTTAGAACTCAGGTGACAGAGTTTGGTGGAGTTGATTGAGGAGTTAATGGAGTTGTGTTTAGTTTAATTGAGTTAAACATAGTTGAGCTAGTTGTATCTAGTCTAACTGATTGATACACTAGTGAGAGTGGTGTGAATTAATTATTAATTAATTCACTAATTAATCAACTAAAGAACACATCAGTTACCTTCAGTGCATGCACAGTTTCAGTGGAGACCAGTGCAGAGGTAGGTGAAAAAGTAGGTTGACTATCAGTTGTGACTATACTGGTGCATGAGTTTGCACCCCATATTCATGGAGATGCCAATGAGAATTGCACAATTAATACTAGTGGGATTTGAACTTGGATCTCACAATTATCCAGGTTGGATTGTGCAGTAGAGGCAGGCTAACAGGTGGAGTAGATTGGAGCATGTGATGTGTATGTTCTGAGCTTGTGTAGTGTGTAACAATTGGAGATAGTGCTGAGAGATTGTGAGGAGTTTGTACTATGATTGTTACATGATCTCTATGATTATAATATATAGATAGTTGGGGGTTTTCAGCTTTAAGCTTTTCCATTACATACTGTGTTTATATGTGTGATAGTTTATGGTTTTAATGTGCGCATGCGATTGTTTATATTTCCGCAATTAATGATCAATGGTAGAAGAGGTTATGTATTATGCATGAAGATCAAATAGTGTGTGATCAGGATAATCTCGGTGAATAAATTGAACATTTATTCAAATTTCTACATACTGCACTCAATATTGTGGGCTAATACCATGGTAAAGACCCCTGATATTATAAAATTAGTGCGCTAGCTCATACATGACTTTGCTTCTATGTACCCGCATGTATACGTGACTTTTCCTTTACTAAGTCATGTATAGTTCTTCAATTATGTACTTTATTCATCTTCTGATTCTAATCTGCAAAGATTTTGTCCCATCATTTTGACATTATGTTCCATCACTTTGTCACCTCTGAGCTTGTCCATAAATCATATACTTGGTCTTTTACAATTGGGTTTCCATCAAGGACAACAAATGCATCATAATGCCAACAATTATTCTTGGGTTCAATTTGTAGATTGCAAATATGTACAATTTTATACTTGAAATGGGTTTGTCTCCATTATTTCATTATTTTGTCCAAGAGAGGATACATAAAGTGGAAATCCCCTCAGTGATCTCACTTCCCTTCAACTTCCTATCCTCAACCCAGACCTAGTCAATGGATAAGAAACTGAGTAGCAGGGACCGATTGAACACACTGCACCAGCAAATTCCCACGGCAAGCACACACAAGCTACTCCCTCTATAAACCTTCCTGCGAAATTTACGCTTCCTCTTCAGAGGCCACCATCAGGACCAACACCAAACCATATTTAGGAGTCTAACGTTGGGCTTCCTCATCTTCCCCTACCTTATCCTTTCACCACCTCCGAACACCAATGCACAATTTTTTTTCACATGAATTGCCAACGTGAAGCTAGTAACTCTTAATTCATAACCCATTAACCCCTCACCCCTAACCCCTAAAATCATTAACTGTTAAATCCCCTAACCCCTAAGCCCCTAATCCCTAATCCCTTAACCACTATTTCGTTATTCACTTAACCCCTAACTGCGCCTAAATCCTCTAACCCATAAGCCCCCAATCTCTAATCCCTTAACCACTAACTCATTATTCCCCTAACTCCTAAATGCACCTAAATCCCCTAACCCCTAACCCCTCAATCCATAACCCCTTAACCACTAACTAATTATTACCCTAACCCAAATCTCTAATATCTTAACCTCTAACTCATTATTCCCCTAACCCCTAAATGTGCCTAAATACCCTAACCCCTAAATGCGTCTAGTTGGGACCTACGATCGGGTTAATTCCCCCTTGTTGGCAAGATTAAAACGGTTAATCTTTGGTAAAAAATGTAGATCAAATATTTCATTAAAAAGAGGGAACCATACCCTCTCTACCAGGCTATGCCTATCGGTCGCTTGGCCTCTTCTTGCTCTCACATGAATGTAGTCTTGTTTAACTGGTACATAAGAAGATTTCACATTATCAACTGTTTGTTTGGGACAACTTTCAGTTGTTTCATCACTGTTACATTCTTCAAGCTTATCCTTTAAATCATCCTAGTATTTTGTACTCTCTCCAACTTTGTAGTGCTTTCCATTCCTCTCAGTCTCATCTATTTCCTTGGTCTGTTAAGGGACAAGGTCAACAACATTAGGATGTTTTTGCAACAAACAAGGGTATTTCCAGGACACAATCAGGTGGAGAAAAAGTATAATCGCCAAATTTCTCATGAATGTTGGACACTAGAACTTAAGATTTTTTGTAGTAGTCATGAGGTGCAGTTTGGTTATTGAGACTTCATCAGATGTCCATTCTCTGGACTTAAATTGTGTGACAACACTGTCGCTGAGTTTGAAACAAGAGATTTAACATACATTTGGTTTAATTGCAATAGACATTTTCATCAATAAATGTAAAGAAATGGCTAACACATACTAGAAATTAATAAATAGAGAAGACATGGCAAAAAACAACAATACCTACAAATTTGTTACATTGAGACACAAAGAATAAATAACTATTGTGCACAAATAGAGACCAACAAAACTATCATCTTAATCCCTAACCCCTTGAACACTAATTCCCAACCCCTAACCAGGGAAAATTTGAAGGATGGAAAATTATGTTGAATTTTAAAAAATTGGCGAATCTCACTAGTCCCTCATATGAAAACTATAAAAATTTTATGGATGTATTTGTAAAATTATTAAAATTTATTAAGATTTTATATATATTCTCTATATAATGTTGGCATTTTTTAAGGTAAAATAATTTTATATTTTAAAATTTGGGCGAATTATTTTTATAAAGAATGAAGATTGGCGAATATTTTTTTTGGAAAAATCATGGAAAATTAGCCCACCTATGAATATTAGCCTCTAAAATTTTCCATGCCCCTAACCCATTCAACCCATAAACCCTAAACCCCTAAACCCTTTACCCCTAACCCCTAACCCATTTAACCCCCTAAACTCCTAAACCCCTAACCCATTTAACCCCCTAAACCATAAACCCCTCACCCCTTAAACCCTAATTACCGACCCCTAACCCATTTAACCACCTAAACCCCTAAAACCCTAACTTATTTAACCCCCTAAACTTAACCCCATTAACTCCTATCCACTAACTCGTAAAATCCTTAACTGCTAAATCCCCTAACCCCCTAAACCTCTAAACCCCTAACCCATTTAACCCCTAAACCTTAAACCTTTAAAACCTTAACCCCTAACCCATTAAACCCCCTATTGCAGCAAGCAGATGCCAAGCCAAACTGCATTACCTTTTCACTCACAATGATGTTATTCATTGACAAAATTTATTCAAACCAAAAATTTTGCCATGGTGCATGGTGGGGATTAACTCGAAATCGATGGCCTTTTAGGTGCTAATATGTCTTGGTTGATCATACCACGCTTGCCATGTGTTGATTTAGAGAGAAACCACTGCAAGTAATGAGATGGTCCCCAAAACACAAAAGGACCCATGAATGCGACTCTGTGTGGCGACTCTGTGTCTGCCATGAGAATGATGGAAACCCTTTAAAACACGCTATAAGAAAACACGTGGAATTGAAATGTTAATTGAGGATAACATAAAAACGTGGTTGTAGAGCATTTAATGAAAGACGCAGAAAAAAAATGCTATAGTGATGAGGCATCCTTGTGAGTCTTTTGGGAAAATAAGTTTAAGATGCTCGAAACAACTCTTGGAGTCATGTTCAATGAGTGACCATAAACTTAGGGGTGTTAGGGTGGCTAATAATCATAGTTTATGGTGGATGATATTCACCATACATAAAAATTTTCATTTAGATCATTTGTTTGGTGGTCAATGTTGGTGAATCAATGTATTATATCATGGTCCATATATTTCTTTTTTAAAGGAGAAAATCTATTGAGCATGAAATAAGTTGCATCTCGTGTAAATGTTTAATGTCATGATGTTGTGAATGGTTTGCACATTATATGTATCATATATTTGTAATCACTTCTTTCAAGTTTACTTTAAGAAATAAAGGAAGAGGTGCAGGGCCTTACCATAAGAAGGACTTTCACTAACTCATCTCCTCATATCATTCAAACATTAGCCCATAAATCAAACACATACCCTAATTTCTCTAATATGGAAACCCTTGGATGAATATGATAATGAACTCCTCCCAACCGCTAGTTCTAACCCAACTATTGAATTTCTTTGGTTATCATGTGTAAATGGCTTTAATGGATCCATGGAAATGTATGAAATCCAATTTTGCATTGAAATTATACAAATACCCAAATTAACACGAGGTATAGAAATTTCAACCTTACAACTCTCTCATCCAATATTACATACTTCACTAATTAGTCAAGGGGTAATCTACTTAATTGTATATTAAATATTAAAAGAACTCATATTAATACAAGAAAGTAATAATAGTATTTAATATAAAGTTATAATATAGATATATGCTAAATTGGCATGTGAGACCCCCTTGTTTGTGGGACAATGGATGCCCTTCATGCAATGATTTAACTATTTAATCCATGGAGGTATACATACCTTAATTTCCCTTGGATTCAAACCTGTGACATTTAAAGGGGAAACACTTTAACACAATTCTAACAAGTAAATACAAAATTAATTTGTATATGTATCAAAGTTAGTCTAAGAGTTGTATGGCATGCTTAATTTTGCACGAAATCAACAGAACTCATGAAGGGTTGATCACAATAGGCATGTATGGTCGATTCTGATTATCATAAGTATGTTAGTTTGGTTTTCCCAATCCATAAATTGCACACATTGTTACTATTGTTAAAGGTATGTCATGTTGGTTTACTTGTTCAACATCATGCACATTTGGTTGTGTTCATTAAAGGCATTTTAGTTCATTGCAAAAACCAATAGTTTGTCAAGGTGGTCAACTTAGCGAGTTGTGTGTCATGTCAATCATCTTAATAAAAAACATGTCATGTCGATTAGTTTATTTATTGACATGTGCATTCCATTGTCACTTTTAGTGATGTGTTAGGTTGGTTATTAACATCTATTTTTTATTAGGTTAGTTATTAACATCTATTTTTTATTAACACTATCTTGGAAAAAACTAAATAAATTACAAATACAATTGCCTTTCTTTTTGAAAAACATTAAAACATTTATAACTTTTAGTAACTTTTAAAATAATTGAAATATTTATTATATTCAAATAATATTTTTTTCACATTGACCGTTTTCATTTGGAATTTCATTTTCCCGCCAAAGAGGATTACCATGAAAATGCCCACAAAACACATTGATTCAGAATTGGTACTGCTATTGACCTTGGTACCTGCATCATCAACAACTTGCAGCGAGTGCAAGCGAGGCCAGTGGAACGAAGCTCTGGGTGTACTCCATCAAATGCACCAGAAGGGAATATCAGTTGATTTCAATATCTATGTATTTCTTTTGCAGGCCTGCGGTGATGCCAAAGCACTAATGCAACGCTACGCCCTACATGGGTTTCCCGTTCCTGTCACCGAATTGGTTAGTATTTTACATTTGTCTCCACTTCTATTGGTTTCTATTCATTAACCTATGGTCATATCCATGCTGGGCTAGCTTTGATTAGTGCCCTCTGATTAGCGCCCTCTCTGGTTTTCTGGGGTTTACATGGTGGTTGGTTGTTATAATTACAAAATCCCAATTTATATTCGTGGAAATCGCTGCTATTTTTATTTTGTTGCTGATTAGCCTCAGGTTAAATATATTCTAATGCATGGCACTCTGTTAGAGTTTGGAATAAGGGGAAAATTTACTTAAGGTTTGATTAAATTATGCATTCTCAAAGAATGTTTCTCAAGCTGTCTTGAATGTCGCATGTTTGGGTATTTTCTTTTAATGACTTCCTGCTGATGGGATTATATGTGGAAACCCCTGCTCTCCAATGGTTTCCAATTATACTTCTTGTAGTAGCTTTAATACTATTCAAAGATTCAGTACTAGGTCTTCTAAACCTCCAACAATTTCTACAAGAGATCTTCAGTAGATCTGCTTCAATAAGACATCTTAGGGTTTCTTCAATAAGCTATTCTACTATCTTTTTCAACAAGATAAACTGTCTCCAATGCTATTCTTCAAGAATGCTTTTGTGGTTTGCTTAAGAATTGTTCAACTCCAAAAATATAAATTCTGTAAGAACACCAATCCTTATGCTTCCATGGCCTTTAAGTAGATGATGTCAACAATTCTTTCCTTCAAAAAATGCTCTAATACTACTACAAATTCCCAACCAAGTTATGCAGCCAATTACTTTGGGAGTGCTCTAAAAATATTCGAATCTGGTGTTTATTTGCTGTAGGTTGGGCTGATTGGTTAGGGAAAGATGACTATCCACATCAGCGTACTTAAACTCCTCCAAAGTGCCTCCTAACTGCTGCAACTGTCTTCCACTTTAGTGCTGCTCCAATGTGCTTAAGTTCTGGACTGATTTTAGTCTTCCAAAAAGACCTGTGTCTCCTCACAAATGTGACTAGGATTATATCCTCCTCAAATTGTATGCTCAGTGGAACTGGAAAACCAAAAAACTATTCGACCACACTTTCTTGTCACATATTTGGAACAACAGTTGTATTACCACAGTTACAATAGCTTTCTTCAAGTCCGAGATTGGGTTTTAGAAGAAAACTATGTTGCTTCCTGCAGTTAGAATCACTTTGTTTTAGTGCAAGAAATATGAGCTTTTACAGTAGTTCTGAGTCACAAAGGTCTGAGTCATTAGTCATCCTATTTATCTTTTTCCCATAAGACTCATCCTATTTATCTTTTTCCCATAAGTACTGTATTTATAAGTTAGGGATTTTATTTATCATTTTCCCACCATCCTTGGACACCATTTTCTATAGCACCATTGAGTAAAAATTTCTAATAAATTTCCTTTGACTCCAGAAGTGTTTCGTCATACTGTTGCAAAATTATTCTCGTGAAAACAAAAGAATTATTGCAAACTTCAAAAAGCCTAGATAGAAAGACGGACAGACACTTGAAACCCATGTCTCAGTTTTTCAACATTTATAGAAATCAATACATAGTTTCTCTAAAAAACATGTTTGATATAATTATGACAAGTATTGAAGATATTATTATTTTTATAATGCTCAAATTTTATTTCCCAGACCTATTTTTTACCAGATTTATTTTCAAAGTAACATGTCCATCAAGTTCTCCTATGGTAGTCTGGTAGCTCTGCTTGCAATCATAGCCGTGATAGTTGGTGAGTTTCCATGTCTATTAGTCGTTACTAAATTGTCACATGACAGTCATCTACTAAATATTATGAAGATACAAGGAATACTACAACTTTGACAAGAATATTCGACTTGTAATAGATACAGAATTTCATAACCAACTTAAATCACACCGGAGACAGAAGGATTGTCTAATACACATCAAAATCAACTTATAGGCCAAAGTGAATCATTTTTCTGTACAAGAACAAAGTTGAAGGAAAGTTCGCATTGCCAAGCCAAAAATTTGGTTAAAAGAATGCAGTTGTTGTTAGTCAAAGCTGCATCTGAAATATTTGACCATGCTATAAATAGGAGATATTAGATGGAAAGAAATTAGAATGCATTATGTAACGGTATCTTCGGGCAGATGGATTGTTTCTGCCAAAGATCCTTCATCTTTTGTCAAGCCTTTTCACAGAAGTAGACTCTACGACATTATCCACAGTTCACCGAATGGTGCACGATGAAGATAAAGAAGCCACAAACAGGGACATAGTAAAATAATAAGAGCTCAAGCTCTGAAGCCACCTAAAGAGAGTGTTACAACTCCAAAAATATAAATTGTGGTTCGCTTAAGAAGTTTTCAACTCCAAAAATATAAATTCTGTAAGAACACCAATCCTTGTGCTTCCATGGCCTTTAAGTAGATTATGTTAACAATTCCATCCTTCAAAAAATGCTCTAATACTACTACAAATTCCCAACCAAGGTATGCAGCCGATGACTTTGGGAGTGCTCTAAAAAGATTCGATTCTGGTGTCTATTTGCTGTAGGTTGGGCTGACTGGTTAGGGCAAGATGACTATCCACATAAGCGTACTTAAACTCCTCAAAACTTCCTCCTAACTGCTGCAACTACCTTCCAATTTAGTGTTGCTCCAATGTGCTTAAGTTCTGGACTGTTTTTAGTCCTCCAAACAGACCTGTGCCTCCTCACAAATGTGACTAGGATTATAGCCCTCCTCAAACTGTATGCTCAATGGATAACCAAAAAAAAATCCGACCACACTTTCCTATCACAGATTTGGAACAACAGTTGTATTACCACAGTTACAGTAACTTTCTTCAAGTCCAAGATTGGGTTTTAGAAGAAAACTCCGCTACTTCCTGCGGTGAGAATCACTGTGGTTTAGTGAAATAAATCTGAGCTTTTACAGTAGGTCTGAGTCACAAAGGTCTGAGTCATTAGTGATCCTATTTATCTTTTTCCCATAAGTATTGTATTTATAAGTTAGGGATTTTATTTACCATTTTCCCACCATCCTTGGACACCATTTTCTGCAGCACCATTGAGTAAAAATTTGTAATCAATTGCCTTTGACTCTAGAAGTGTTTCGTCATACCGTTGCACAATTATTCTCATGAAAACAAAAGAATTATTGAAAAATTCACAGAGCCTAGATAGAAAGACGGACGAACGCTTGAAACCCATGTCTCAGTTTTTCGACATTTATAGAAATCAATACATAGTTTCTCTAAAAAATATGTTTGATATAAACATTACAAGTATTGAAGATATTATTATTTTTATAACGCTCAAATTTTATTTCCCAGACCTCTTTTTTACCAGATTTATTTTCAAAGTAACATGTCCATCAAGTTCTCCTATGGTAGTCTGGCAACTTTGCTTGCAATCATAGCCATGATAGTTGGTGAGTTTCCATGTCTATTAGTCGTTACTAAATTGTCACATGACAGTCATCTACTAAAGATTATGAAGATACAAGGAATAGTATAACTTTGACAAGAATATTCGACTTGTAATAGATATAGAATTTCATAACCAACTTAAATCACACAATAGACAGAAGGATTGTCTAATACACATCAAAGTCAACTTACAGGCCAAAGTGAATCATTTTTCTGTACAGGAAAAAAGTTGCAGGAAAGTTCGGATTGCCAAAAATTCGGTTAAAAGAATGCAGTTGCTGTTAGTCAAAGCTGCATCTGAAATATTGTACCATGCTATAAATAGGAGGTATTAGATGGAACAAAATTAGAGTGCATTATGTAATGGTATCTTCAGGCAGATGGATTGTTTCTGCTAAATATCCCTAATCTTTTGTCAAGCCTTTTCACAGAAGTTGACTCTACGACATTATCCACAGTTCACCGAATGGTGCATGATGAAGATGAAGAAGCCACAAATAGGGCTATAGTAAAATAATAACAGCTCAAGCTCTGAAGCCACCTAAAGAGAGTGTTATAACTCCAAAAATATAAATTGTGGTTTGCTTAAGAAGTGTTCAACTCCAAAAATATAAATTCTGTAAGAACACCAGTCCTTGTGCTTCCATGGCCTTTAAGTAGATGATGTTAACAATTCAGTCCTTCAAAATATTCTCTAATACTACTACAAATTCCCAACCAAGGTATGCAGCCGATGACTTTGGGAGTGCTCTAAAAATATTCGAATTTGGTGTCTATTTGCTGTAGGTTGGGCTGACTGGTTAGGGCAAGATGATTTTCCACATCAGCGTAATTGAACTCCTCCAAACTACCTCCTAACTGCTGCAACTATCTTCCACTTTAGTGTTGCTCCAATGTGCTTATGTTCTGGACTATTTTTAGTCCTCCAAATAGACCTGTGTCTCCTCACAAATGTGACTAGGATTATAGCCTTCCTCAAACTGTATGCTCAGTGGATAACCAACAAACTATCTGACCACACTTTCTTTTCATAGATTTGGAATAGAAATTGTATTACCAAAGTTACAATAGCTTTCTTCAAATCTAAGATTGTGTTTTAGAAGAAAATTCTGTTGCTTCCTGCGGTGACAATTACTGTGGTTTAGTGCAAGAAATCTGAGCTTTTACAGTAGGTTTGAGTCACAAAAGGAATGCACCAGGTCTAAGCCACTGTGCCTAAGTCTTCCATAGGGATTGCAGTGTGGATTTAAGCCCAGTCAAAATTAGAATGCATTATGTAACGGTAACTTCAGGCAGATGGATTGTTTCCGCCAAAGATCCTTCATCTTTTTTCAATCCTTTTCATAGAAGTAGACTATATGACATTATCCACAGTTCACCAAATGGTGCATGATGAAGATGAGGGAGCCACAAACAGGGCTATAGTAAAATAATAAGAGCTCAAGCTCTGAAGCCACCTAAAGAGAGTGTTACCATTTACACCTTTTGGAGCTGAATCAAAGAAGATCGCTAGGAGTGTTGGAAGTTTCAGGTACAACGTGCAGTTTCCTTAACAAATTTCCACTGAAATCCCACCTACTCCACTTTCACTTCTAGCAATCTCCCCTCGAAAATAAATTAGGATTTTCACCAAATGCAGATTTCAACCTTCCAGGAGCACAGGGAAGAAACCAAGCTGCACTGCCAGCATTTACATCATGAACAGAAGTAGGATCAAGGACTATAGTAAACCAAAAATCGACTAGATTGTGTGGACGATAGGAAAGAAGCCAGGGACAGGTCAATAGTACAATATTAAAAACTCAAGCTATGAAGCTACCTACAGAAGCTGTTACCGGCTGCACCCTATCAGAGATGAAGAAAAGAAGATTGAAAGTAATGTTGTAATGTTTCAGCCACAACTTGCAGTCTTCCTTGAATAACATCCATTGAACTCCCACAAACTCCACTTCCACGTCCATAAATTTTCACTACTTTAGCTACTCTCTGTTTATAGAGTTCTCAATCCTCAGTACAAGGCCCACTGGCACATCCACGATGACTACCTTCCATGCTTAGAAGAGACACGTTTATATTTTCAACAAAAGCATATTTCAATCTTAAGGAAACACATTGAAGCAACCCACCTGCATCGTTGGTAGCATCTACACGAGAAAAATAAGCAGGATCAAGGAAAACAATGAGCTCAAAATCCACTGCATTGTGTGGGCGATCATAATGAATGTAGCTCTTTGACAGAGCACTGGCTGCTTTATTTGAAAAATTCAAATCTGCATTGTCTACAGACATTATTGCGTAAGAATTCATCCGTAAGTGACTGTCTAAGCATAATTCAACAAGGGGCCTTTCTGAGGGAACTGTATCAGCACCCTGATCTTGAGCTATCCCCTGCTTCCATGCAATAAGCTTCAAAAGTTCTTGAAGAAGTGATATTGGAATCAATAACAAAGTGACAAAGCAAGCAATTTTAAATGCATCATATGGTTCTGATACAACTCGCCTGCTAAAAAAGTCACATAGTTCACCAATTTCCTGAGAGTTTAGTTCATCTTGGCTATTTGTTTTCTTTCATGGTAGTGGTTGGTGTTGCTACTGCACTAGTGTGTACAGGTTATAATTCTCCACACTCAAACCTTGCATATGAAGTTGAATTGGAATTTTATTTTGTCGTCCTAAATCAGGAAAAATTACTTCATACTCATGGCCCCTACTAAAAGAGTCACATAGATCATCAATTTTCTGAAAGTTTAGTTCATCTTGGCTATTTTTTTACTTTCGTGGTAGTGGTTATTGCAGCTGCTGTGCTAGTGTGTACAGGTTATAATTCTCCACACTTATACCTTGCATACGAAGTTGAATTGGAAGTTTATTTTGTCCTCCTAAATCAGGAAAACTTGCTTCATACACATGGCCCCTGACACGAAAAGTCAACGCTGGATCACAAAATAAGTAATCAACCAATTCTCCATCTGCTTTCATAATCGAGCACAGAATGTCTAGTAACTGGTAAAATGACCATAGAATTCCAAGATACTTCACAATGCCTCGTAAAACATTTTGAAGAGAAGCAAGAGGGACCCAACCACCTCCATAACCACTATCATTCCCAAGTTGAACATAAATAGACCTCTCTTCATCCTCATCCACTGTCAGACCAGTTCCTGCAGTCTTAGGAAACTCAACCAAAGTCATTCCTGCTTTATGTGCCACCAGACATTACATTTCCAATGCATTTCTTATGTTAGTTACTCTATTTAATATAGTGTCTTCCCTTCGGGTTAATGGTGCTGCTTGAGAAATTCTAGGAGAAATGGTGCCTACTTCATTGGCACTGCCGATGGGAGACTGCCCAACATTCATACTTAAATTATCTGAAGTTCCTGGGACCCCTAAATGTTGATTAAGATGAGTTTCCAGAGTATTTAATTTGGCATCAACATACCTCACGATAACTTGCTGAAATTGTGGATAGAGCATTGAGTCTCCTTCAAGAGCACCACTCTTAGGTGGTATAGCTGGCTGAAGCCATACTTGATCACTAGCAAAGCAGCACATATCAACTGCAAACTTCTTGTGATAAATGATATGAATCCAATAGGGACTTTGTAATACAACATGAACATCAGTAGGCAACAAAGAACTTGGCACCATGGCTGGCCCTCTACCTGTACTCGATACAATGGATCCATTTTGTGTATTTAGATTGCTAGGTGCTCCACCAAATATACCCCCAATAGCTTGAGGGTCAGAGGAAGATTTAGTGCTTTGAGCCAGCCCTTGAGACACCATCAATTTATTTGTTTCGACAGTTATTGGAAATCCTGACGGTACTAAACTTACGCCAGTGCTCTTCTTGTCCATCAAAGAATTAGGATGTCATCATGATCACTTCAAAGCTTAATTTAGCATATGAACTCCAACTACAATACGTATGCATAAAATAAAAGCCTAATAAAAGACATGACATGAGCTTGCATAATTAGTAAACCATGCTATAAAATGATTGTTAATCTATCTGTATCCTAGATGACCATGTCTCTAATAAAGATAGCTGGTTCTCTCTTGGCTACATGGTCATATTTGGAGGCAAATTATTTCCTGTGAACATTAGTAAGCTTCCCTTCCCTACCTTCTGATGATAACGCACCATCATCTTGGTAGATTCCCAAAGTTGCATTCAATACTTCCATTCCAACATGGAATTATTTTCAGGGTACATTGTGTAGTATAAACTGCGGCCGCCGCAAGCATAGAGTGTTGATATCTCAACATAGCATACTCCACCAGGAAAAGCTCCATGCAGAAAAAAAACAATCTCTCTGTCTCTTCATCAGATTGAGTTACCTTCAGCAATCTCTTCATGAAGACATAAGGACTTGGCACTGCCATATTGAAGTGCAGAGTACTAAGTATCAAACTCTCCATTTGTAAAACTTATCCTTTAGTGTACACATTGTCAGAGATAAGAACGAAGTCATCAACCACAAGAACATAGACCTCCTCATACTTGCATGCCAAAAGCATGGTGGTGACCCCTACAAGCTGCAAATGCTTCTCATCACTTTCTATCTTGAAAGTTATCTGTCAATAATGTCGACAGTAAAAAATAGAGTTTCATCCATGAGCTCAAACTTCATGTGCACCTCAATGAGCTAGTCAATTAGGATAGCCCTCATTCTCTCATTTATGTCTGATTGCTGGGACATGTAGTCATGTTGAACACAACTAAAATTCTCCCTATTTTTATACAAACTGTAAATGTCTTGTATATATTCTGAAACAGCCATTGCGTCTCATGCATCAGCTTCGTCGATGTCTGACATCAGATCAACTGAATCTACCATTTCCACTTCACAACTTTCCTCATTCTGAACCATAGAAGGTATAATGTCATATGATCTTCCATATCAACTTCATGCACAATTTGATGTTTATTGTTCCCTGTAAATGAGAGTGTATTTTTTTTCTTCGCTCCCACCAACAGATTCTCATCAGGTCTATTCAAAGGTTGGGAATCCTATACAAAATGTTGATTGTTTGCTAATGTGGCAACATATTTCCTTGTCACTAGACAATTGAACATAACTTTTTTTTTAGAACCAACAACACGTAGATTCCTTTGGGGCATGGCAGAAACAACATTCCCAATGTCACCTAGAACTTGACGACCATTTGCTTGTCATGATGGCGCTGTTGGTTTGTTGCCTTCCATTTCAGGAGGACCTTTATTAGTGGTGGGTTTGGCCAATCCAGGTCTGTTTTCAGCAAATCCTACCATTTGCTGCTTGGTGTAACATTGTTTTGAAGAAGGGTTTGATGGGTTTTCTGCTTGAGTCCAATAGAACATATAGACAGATCTAGACTCTACAAGGAAAATTCCTTGGACAAAAAAATATGAAGGAAGAATACTGTATTTACATCAAAATGGGGAGAAGCCCAATGATTGCATTTTCAATGGGTGTAATCAAATATATTAGTCTCATAACTCAAAGAACAGAGGGATTGCACATCATGGTCGATCTTATAGACATTCTTCAGCCTTGCAACCTGAATCACATTTACATCCGCCTAATGCCAAACTAGATGATCTCTGTAGAGAAAAATATAGATGATGATCGTATGGTTAACTGTCAAAAAGGGTTCCATTCTTGTGTTGTTATCGCCCACTTGTATTGGCCCATCATTATTGCATGAGTTCAAAATTATGGACTATGTCCCTTGTCATTTTAGTGGAATTGATATTGCTCGGACTTGGCACCATAGTATGTTATTTGCAGTGAAGCTCCCTATACATGCTTGTTTGTCAAAGCTTTTTTGAAAAAAGGGCGTATTTCCATGATAGTCCCTTTTTTTTGTTTTCTAAATGGGAACCTCTATGTTTACATATGATAAACCCCCCAACCCTTCCGCACTTGCAAATAATGGGTTGCTGGTACCTTGCCAATGGTTATTGCAATCATCTGCTGTAAGGCCTAAACAATACAATCATTAATTGGTACAAGGTCCATAGTTAATAGGCATATCCAGCATACCCCATGCAGGGGAGGATCATTCCTGTGAGGATTTTCAGAACAACTGTTCCAAGTTGCCAATAGATCACAAACTAATGTGCATTATTATCCTTTTGCACAAAGTTAAACATATTAAGGATTATGCTTTTTAATACACATTATATTTCTCTAAATTTCAACTTCTTATTAGAAGTGTGTCCCTTGTTTGAAATTCGGTTCTTCCTTGCTATTCTCCCTTATCCCCTTGATTATGCATACTGTGTTTTCTTAAAATATTTATGAATGAGATAGTCAATGCTGCATTACATTCTAGTCATCTCACAGAATTTTGGGGCTTTTAGTTATAAACAGAGAAAAGTTTAAATGTTCTAGGAGTCTTTTTAGAATTATTAGCGAAACATAATTTAAATATTTTTGGGGTCTTGTGCATTTTATTTCTGTTTTCAAAATATACAAAAACATTAATGCCATTGCCTGAAAAATCTAGAGTGCCTCATATTTTGGATGATTGATTTAGATTGACATTCTTGATTTCCAAAGTAGACATAAGAGGTTCATTGTTATGTTTTTATGACACTTTATAATGTAAATTATTTGCAAAGATGACTAGCTCTTGCCTTTAAGATTGTACGAAAGGATAGATTTTTTAAACTTGTTGTAAACAATTTGGCTGAATAAGAAACTTGACTCCTTGTTACAAAACTTAAATACATCCTACTAATGGTATTAATGATTGTAAAATACAACTACCAAAACTGATACGAAAGATGTATTATTAAAGATATTAATGTTGGAAAATTTGACTACAGTTGCTGGAAGTGATATCTTGTTTCTTACGGGTTGACCTAATTTCACTTTTTTAGGATTGTAGTTTAAGGTGTTCTGAGAAGTTGAAAAGAGGATTGAGTTTTTGTTACCTAATTGGGCCATAGGTCAAGTTGTTGTAGTAAAGTTCCCTTGTTCGTCTATTAGTAGCATTTGCATATGGTGAATGTGGAATCATTCAATGTATATGAAATCAAAACAATGGAATGAGGTAGGGTCTAGCCTTCGAAAGATAAGAATTTGAGTGTTTAGGGTTTTTGTAGGGTGATTACCATGGTGCTATTTCTACTATCATTACTATAATCCTTTTCTGTTTTCTTGCAATTTCTATTAGTTTATACCTGGACTTCTTGGCCATTGTTCTCCTCTAGTGAACACACCAGATATACTATGTGGCACACTCATTAAATCTAGCGCAGTAAGGGCAGTTTGGATGAGAGTTCATAAGAGTAGTTTTATTGATATTGGCGTGGTACAAGGTGGATGACAGTAGTTACAGAGACAGCATCATGGTATGTGAAAATTTCAAGCCCAAGCCCTAGGTGACTAATATTTTTGTGACCTCAATCTAACAAGTAGATCGCTAAATTCAATTAATGATAAAATTAAATTTCAAACCATAACATCGATCACCCAATAGTTATAAATTAAATAGTGGAATCCTAACAATTAATTTCACACATACATAGGTAATTACACCTCCAAATCAGCCTTTCATTCTTTATGAGAAACTTCCACAAGCTGCCCACAAAGACAACACTACATGGATATGCAAAAAACATTCCAAACTTGAGTGGAACAACTGCGAGTAGTACGTCATGATATATAGACTGCCTACAGTCTATTTTTAAGATTCCTCCAAGTTTAAATCATGCATGAGGCACAATTTTAAACTCAACTACTAAATACAAGACACTTTTTTGCTAAAGTGAATTACAAATAGAATTACTTTTCCAAACACAATATTACATTTTTTAAATATTTTGAACTATTACTTGCACATTAACACTGAACTTGTGCATAAGTTCCTATCTAATCTATAATTCTCAACATACAAGTAATTCTAGATTTACCTTTTATAATTTATTTTTTTATAGAATTTTCTTATCTAATTTTAACATTTCTTGAATTATCAAAGTGTAGACCACCAAAGATGAGGTGATGCATGCTTTTATGCATTACTCTCTTAATGGACGCTATTTTAGGAATTCACTCATGCACGATTGGGTGTGCTATTCTAAGCATCTTTTCACACACAAGATGGGCACACTTCTAGGAGACTACGGTTAGGTTTTAGGCACTTTTCTTGGTATGTATAGATGAATTAGAACCCTAGCTATCTTTATCTATAGAAAAAACAAGCAAGGTCTTCCATTAATATATAGATTTTTTCAAAAAGAGATAATGACCTATCACTTTTATCCAAACATCTCTTTTCAAGGTCAAGCACCGTTTTATGAACCAAGGCATGTTGATGTAGTCTTATATCTAGAGGTATTTTTCTGTTAAGAAATTGAGGGAACAAAGGCACCCAAATTGTAGAGGAGACAAAGTTTTCATAATTGCCAAGAGAACTCTTTCGATATGCATCAAATCTCTCATATAACTCAACATGCTCCCTTTCTACGTGACTCAAAAGCTGCAAAGATTTTCCAGCAAAAAAAATTTCCGTGGCTATGGGCAGTATAAAAATTGGACAAACAAGAACTTGTTGATCATGAATTTTATCTCTACTTGTAAAGTTAGTCAACTTTCCATACAAAGATGATTCATTGGGTGAATCATTACCCTTTCCTCCTTTACTTTCATTATTTTCCAATGCCCCATTGAGGCTAGTTGAATGAAACATAAAATCAACCTTTCCAAATTCCCATTGACGCAGAAAATGGCCTTGTTCCCAAAAGGTTGAATCTTCAACAACAATCACACCGTTAACGCAAAAATACAATCACCAAAAGGATCACTCAAAGTGCCTTCATGCAGCGAAGAATCCAAGGACTCAATCAATGGGCGCAAACTGCCTATGAATAGGAGAAATGATGTGTGGTAAGGTTCATCCTCCCCATCTTGAACCAAACATAATTCATTTAGGTTTTCATAGAGATAGTCAAGAATGTGAGTATCCATTTTTGCAGCCACTACTTTACAGTGAGGTTATTATGATGTTTGCAAGATAAACATCTTTCCTCACTCACATATGATTTCAACCTATATATTTTTTTTTTCAAAAAGAGATTATGGCCTATCACTTTTATCCAAACATCTTTGTTCAAGGTCAGTCACCTTTTCACCAAGGCTGAGCCATGTTGATGCAAGAGGTATTTTTCTGTTATGAAGTTGAGGGCAAAGGCACCCAGATTACAGAGGAGACATAGTTTTCATAATTTCCAAGAGAACTCTTCCCATTAGGGGAATTTTGAGGTCTAAAATGGGCCTCCTAAGAAAAATGTAAAAATAAAATAAAATTTATAAGAACCAATAGGATTCAAGATGATGATGTAAACCATGGGGGATGATTCACCATTTTTTAAGTAAAAGGGTAAAAATATTAAAAAATAATAAAATAATAAAACTACTTTTTCAATTCATATTTTAAACTTATCTCCCAAAGTTTTTACTCAAATTTCGAGCGAGAGTACTCATTGGATGCAAAATTTAATTCCTCATCCAAAGAGTACCCATGTTGCATACTTCCAATGGACCCTGCTACACGAAAAATGAGAAATGCATAAAAACACGTGATTGCAATCACATTTTTCATGTAGAAGGACCCATCGAAAGTATGCAATATGGGTACTCCTTGGATGAGGAATTAAATTTTTCATCCAATGAGTACTCTCGCTCAAAATTTGAGTAAAAATTTGGGAGATAAGTTGAAACTATGAGTTGAAAAAATAATTTTTCTTTTTTCCCTCTAAAATTTGATGATGTAATCAAATCTACTTTATTATTTCCACTATTATTTTATAATTTCCTTAGGAGGCCCGTTTTAGACCTCAAAATTAACCTAATGCGATATGAATCAACTCTCTGAGATAGCTCAACATGCTCCTTTTTTACGTGACACAAAAGCTGCAAATATTTTCTCGCAGAAACAATTTCCCTGGCTATGGGTCGTATAAAAATTGGACAGACAGGAACTTGTTGACCATGACTTTTATCTCTACTTGTAAATTTAGTTGACTTTCCATCCAAAGATGATTCATTATCCTTTCCTCCTTTACTTTCATTATTTTCCAATGCCTCATTGAGGCCAGTTGAATGAAACATAAAATAAACCTTTCTAGATTCCCATTGAAGCATAAAATAGCCTTGTTCCCAAACGTTGAATGCTCAATGACAATCACACCATTGGCACAAAAAAATAACTCACCAAAAGGATTACTAAAAGTGCTTTCATGCAGCCAAGAATCCAAGGACTCAATCATTGGGCGCAAACTACCTATGAATAGGAGCAATGATGTGTGGTAAGGTTCATCCTCCCCATCTTGAACCAAACAGAATTCATTCAAGTTTTCATAGAGATATTCAAGAATGTGTGTAACTAGTTCTACAACCATTACTTTATGATGAGGATATTATGATGTTTTCAAGATAAACAGCTTTCCTCAGTCACATGATTTCGAGATATATAGATTAATGGCCTATCACTTTTATCAAAAAATATTTGTTCAAGGTCAGACACCTTTTCACGAACTGAGGCATGTTGATGCAATCATGTATCTAGAGGTATTTTTTGTTAAGAAATTGAGGGAACGAAGGTACCCAGATTGTAGAGGAAATATAGTTTTCATAATTTCCAAGAGAACTCTTTTGATATGCGTCAACTATATTAGATAGCTCAACATGCTCCCTTTGTATGTGATGAAAAATTTGCAAAGATTTTCCAGCAGAAGAAATTTCCCTGGCTATGGGCGGTATAAAAATTGGAGAAACAGGAACTTGTTGATCATGAATTTTATCTCTAATTGTAAATTAGTTGACTTTCCATTCAAAGATGATTCATTGGGTGAATCATTACACTTTCCTCCTATCCTTTCATTATTTTCCAATGCCCCATTGAGGCCAGTTGAATGAAACATAAAATCAACCTTTCCAGATTCCCATTGATGAAGAAAATATCCATGTTCCCAAAAGGCTAAATCCTCAACAACAATCACACCATTGGCACAAAAAAACAACTCACCAAAAGGATCACTCAAAGTTCCTTCATGCAACCAGGAATCCAAGGACTCAATCAATGGGTGCAAATTACCTATGAATAACAGCAATGATGTGTGGTAAGGTTCATCCTCCCCATCTTGAACCAAACATAATTCATTTAAGTTTTCATAGAGATAGTCCAAAATGTGTGTAGCCAGTTTTGCAGCCACTACGTGTTTGCAAGATAAACATCTTTCCTCGATCACATATGATTTCAACATATATCGTTAGGTAAAGATTGCTATAAAAGACTGACCAAATGGGGATCCTATTGCTACTCTATCATGTCATTTGGGCTAAACCAACACATCTGTTGTTTTCAGTAGGATCATGTTGGACATCTTCAAATATTTCATTCACATTTTCTTGGAAATTTAGTTGGATTACTAGCTTTTGTACAGGTTCATCTCTGACCATGTCAAATGTATGATAAATGTTATAATGTTGTAAAGTTCTTAACAAATACATTTTCTAGCCCAAATTAACCATATATTGCATTCATGGAAAAATGCAACAATTTTTTTCGCTGTCCACATGCAAACCATGAACCTTGGAATGTGTTCTTTTCCCTTGCTAAAATCTCTATGAGAATTGGCTGATGGTGTTTGAATGTATTTTGAGTTCTTATTTATGGGTTTTATTGTAACACAGGTAACATGGGATGAGCCAAATTTATTACAGAATGTGAAGCGAGTGAGTCCATGGTTGGTTGAAGTTGTTTCCAATGTGCCTTTGATCTAATTGTCGCCTTTCAAACTACCCAAGAAGAAGCTCTGAGTGAGTCAACACCCGAAGTTTCAGTTTGAGGGGCATGGAATCATGGGAGGACTTCAAATGGCTACACTTACTAATAATGTGCTAGGGCAGATTCACCCTTGGCACAGTCTTTCAGAAAATGTTCCTGCATGCATGGAGGGAGCCAGGCATGGTCATATTTATGGGGTTTCGTTGTCAGATTTTCATCCAAAAAAACTGCAATATGGGTTGTCATTAGATAAATTCCACTAGCTAGAGCAAGGAGCACTCTCATCAACTCCTGTTTCCACATACCTCAACATTGGTTGTTTCTCCCAGTTTGAGCGTTCTAGTGTACATGACAACTTATCTTGTGTTTTAACAATGGAAAACTCATCGCAAAGTGAATAGAAAGCAACTAAGCCGAGGTCCACTAGCTCAACCACAAATATTGCACCCTTTATGTTGTTTGGGAAACCTATTCAAACTAAACAATCTCCCAAATCTGAACAACAACGTCATTCAGGAGTGATCTCTTTAGATGGTCTGGGTTTTCATGTGGTGAATGACTCTAGCTCACCTAGGATTACAAGCAACAACTCAACAGATGAAAATCCAGAAGTTGTAGACAAATTACAAAGGGAAATGATTGGTAGATTAGATACATCCAAACTCTCTAAAAACTATGGCTTAAGGCTTTATTGTAGGGATATGTTGGACTCTAGAGTTAACAATGGTATGTCGACTTTTCTAAAGTCTAAATTTTTTCAAGTTCCTAAACCTCAACCAATATGGCACATGTCTAACCAAATGCTCAAAAACATTGGCAAAAACTGATTGGGCTACATAGGAGTGTATGGGAACTGACTTTCTATTGGTTTTCCTTTCCAACTTGAACTTGATCCTCTAGAAGTGTAAGCGTCTGTGTGTAAATGCCAAATTTTTTTATTTTTAATTGTTTAATTCAAACTACTAGGAATTGAGGAGCTACAAGAATCAACACCCTCTTCGATTTGAACCTAAATATTCTTATTATCTTCGAGTATTTCCCTATTCACAATGATCAGTAGATGTTCCTCATGGATTATTTCTCTCATTATATCTATTAGTAAAATCCACAAAATGTATCCCTACATTTGAATCTTGGGAAAAAACATGATTGTTATCATTTAAATTATCCATATCTCTTGGGGCCCAAACATCCAATTGATTTGGATAAGCTTTATCTATAACCTCAAAAGCAGCCCTATTATAAGCTGAAGGACCATTATGTCCTCTTGAGTCTTGACAAAGTATGATGGAATGAAACTAGGTGAGGACTAGATCCAGTCTTACCATTTTAGAACCTAGGTTCATTAAGATGATGACCTTGGTTTGAAGATATGCACCATGCAAACTAGGAGCACCCATACTTATCGTTGCCATCTCTCTTTCATCATCAATACTAACATACTAAGGACCTGTAACCCGTGGAGGCCCATGGTAGTCATTGCAATGCAATTTATTAGAATACATGTCACGTCCACAAGTTTTTATATTTAATTTCTACATCCAATGTGGCCATTTCTTATTATGAGATTTACCACATCCGAAAATGACATCATTTGTTGAGAATTTGGAAGGCTGTAGGTTAATAAAATTATCTTCTTGATAATTACTTGTGAACATACTTATGTCTTCTCTTTTTTTAGTTATGTTAATATTTCATCAAGTCAATTATCAAAACACAAGACACAAAGGTTAGGCTCCTAGAGCCAGGGCAAAACCTCTCCCTCTTGGACAGGAAAACCCGCAAAGAATTCTTCTTATTGATCTTCAAATGACAAGTACCAAGACCAAAAATTATACCCTAGACCTATATTTGATTTCAGAACTTCAATATTCACCTTGTGTATGCTTGTATTTGAATAGCCTGAACTGTGGGAAGGTAAATCAAGGATTTACCTTCCTCACTATTACTGCTACTTCTCCTTATTGTCACTGTCTCAGCCTTTGCTAATTTGATCTTGATATCCAAGTCCTTGATTATGTATATCAACTACTTGCTATTACAAACTGCTATATCGGCAGACTATCCTCTTCCTTCAATTACACATATATAGGTTAATGCCCTAATTCATTTATTTGGGCATTTATTTGTTGCCCTAATTCTCTGTCTGGTCCACACTTAGTTTCTGTGGTGCATGCGTAGATTTACCTATGGTCAATCTGTTCAGGTGTCCACACTATAACAATTTTGTTGCATATCCGCAGTTCAATATAGAAACAGATCCACATTCACCTGGTGGATAATCTGCAACTCTTATTTCAATTAGTCGTGGCACTTATTACAACAAGATATCACTAGAATGTATATCTCTTAAACTAGCATGTAACTTGTCAGAGATCTGCATGAAAGCCTGTCCAACATCCGCCTTAAACTCATACTGTTATCCACATTAAACTTCAGAGATGACCAAAAACTTGTTGCTTAGAATGATCCGTAGAACAATGGTATTTATAGAGACATATTGTCTTGAGGCCAACCATACCTTTAGTTTGAAAACCGGCTTATCTAGTTGTTGAAGGCCGACTTTAGTATTGTGCTTATCTTCCAGTGTGTATTGAGAGCTAAATAAATCATCCTTCCATGATTTCTTTGACAAGATCTTGGAGCATATACTAGACTAGTTTCTTCATACACATATGACACTAAATTGCATTTTTTTACCTAGAAGACAAAACCCTAGATAGACATCAAGAAGAATTCGATTTAACCTATAAAAAATATTACAAAATACATTTTGTTATCTTTGTCTTCTTCCTTACTTATAATTACATAGTCAATATGAAGACTAACCTAGTTACGCTTTTCAACACTCCCTCTTAACTAGGGAGGTATTCATATAGGTACATGGTCTCTTTCAAACTGAAGAATCTCATAAGAAGAATCAGATTGGTAATTGCGTCTGTATAGCATCATATCAACCAACATTTTCCTAATGCAAGGCCTTGACTAACAACCCCATCTCTCAACGAGACAATGCGCTACAATGTTGGTGAGACACATGACTTATAGACACCTTCGTCATTGTCTCTCCAAGGTACATACTCCACCTGGTTGTTTCCAAAGTATGACCTTCTTGGACTATTATTCTCTTGGGTAGCTAGCCCTCAAAGAATATCGATCCTCGACTACAGTTATCTTGAATTCCCTAACACATTATCAAAGAGTATCGAATGCTAGATGATTACCCAATCCTCCATTTTGTCTTCCCAAGACCAGAATGATGTTTCTATCTCTCCCTCTCAACCACAGAGGACCTATTCCGCAAGGGAATGGACTCATTTTATACAAGGAATGCACCTAAGCTCATTCTTAGGAATTACCAAGTTTCTTCCAAGTAAGAAACTTATCATCAGGATCCCTCTTAACCAGGGACCTCCAGCAACAATGGTGAGAAACCCAACTACTCATGAAGAATACCTATCCTCGATGTCATGGATTTCAATATTGAGGAATCTCCAACTTTTAGCTTCATAGGGCACATATCATCCATCAATTTCATCCTAAGTCATGTCAACTATCAGAAAGTGATTCGTCAATCTTTCTTATCTGGCCCACTTTTATGCCATGCTGCTTTCCTTCGAATCATCTCCAAGGATCAAACATCCTTTCTCATGATTAGCATCCCTGCACAAATTCATCCAGATAAACATATACATATTAACTTTTAAAATTTACCTTAGTGATGATATTTCACCATGAAATCTTCATGTAGGCATCGACGTCCTTCATACAGATTGACACATCTCCTAATGATATGTTTTTCCAAGGGTCTTCCAGACATCCATTAGAGTCTACATATCTTTCAAGGAGATCTCCTAGTCACATCTTCTTGGCCTCTGGATGATAACTTCCTCTTGACATTGTTGCATTTCATGATCTCTTCCTCTCTGCACATTCTTGATTCCTAGGAACATACAACTTTTATAGTTTCTCGTTCATATACAACTACCTCATATTCCATGAGGACATATTATATTGATTTCATCTATCTGTGCATTGAGAGTTACTCCTCCATAGATCATACTTCTAAGTATAGAAGTCCATTACCGACAACCACATGTTATGAGTTCACAACATCCAATGTCAGCATATATATACATACCTCATACCTTTTTCCCTTGAGTCATCCTGTAGCAATTTTTCCTAAAAGAAGAGCTTCATTCCTTTGACATGCTTCAACAATATGTCATCACATCACAAAATTCCGTCTCCATGATGACCCTTGATCTGATGACTGCTTTACTTTTAGTAGAGAGGTTTTCCAGAAGCTTTTTCACCGAGAGCTCCTTCCATGCTTTTATCGAGATGCTTCTCAATGTACATGATATCATATAATTTTACAACTAGTCAGAGATCATTTACAGAGGAAGATGATCTCAATCATAATAGAGATCTCTTGCTTCTTCCTTCTTAGATCTTTTAGCGTCAGCTTCTTCTCTTTCATAAGTGACACGGGCTTCTTCCTTTTTCCTCTTGTCCTTTCCAGATTTAGGACAATCTCTTTTATAATGTCCAAGCTCATCACATCCAAAGCATCACACGTTGTCCATATTCCCTCTTTTATTCTGAGGGCCAAATATTCCTTTCTTCCTTTCTTTCTGTATGATGCTGCAATGGCATGATTCTCTTCACTTGGTCCTGTATCATCTTTGGCCTTTAGTCTTGTTTCCTCTATTTTACATAGAGACCATAAATCATGGAATGGAGTGGCTTCTTTCTTCCCATATAAACTAGAATTGAAGCTTCCCCATTCCTCTGGTAGAGAATTCAACACCACTGTTGTCATCTTAGTGTCAGAAATCACTTCTCCTATTTCCTGCAGTTGATCTCTTATTTCAAAAATCCTCATAAAGTATGGAGCGATTCCTGCTTCCCTTGATAATTTCATTTTGTATAGTTCTTGTCTCAGAGAGATTGCTTCTCCAGTAGTACTCATAGAGAATAGCTCCACCAATTTCTCATATGTTTGTTTTGTAGTCTTTAGTTTTGATACTTAAGGAATGAGAGAGTCTTTGATGGATTCTATGAGAATCCTTTGGGCTCTAATTTCTCCCTTCATGTATTTGGCATGGGCTAAATTATCTTCTTTTGGAGGTTGAATAATAGATCCTTCGATATAGTCCATTACTTTGTCTTCAATTAAATTCAATTCTGTTCTATTTTTCCATGCACTGAATTTTGATGACCCAACCAATTTGTTGCTTTCTTTACAATAAGGCATCTTGATAGATAGGGTCATGAATACTTACCTGAGTGAATTTGCTTGCAGCTTCCTTGATGATGATTGAGAATGAAGTCAAGGGTTTCCTTTCTTCAATGTTGTTGTACTCAAATCCTAGATTATAATGACCATCTTCAGAAGTTGAGATTTTCTTCAAACAATGTCTTGAGTGCAAATCTTTTGATGCCAAAGATTAATTTCCTGAATGAGTTGATCTTTTGAATGAGATAGGAGATCTCACATGAAGTAGTTGGATAGTCTTCCTTGCAAACTGGTTTGTCTTTCCAACCCAAAATTTGATCTTTGCTTCTTTGATTGACTTTTTTGACAAGCAACCCTTATGTTCAGCACCTTAGCTTTGATACCATGCTGAGAATTTGGAAGGCTATAGGTTAATAAAATTCTCTTATTGATAATTACTTGTGAACGTAATTATGTCTTCTCTTCTTTTAGTTATGTTAATCTTTCATGAAGTCAATTATCAAAACACAAGACACAAAGGTTAGGCTCCTAGAGCCAGGGCAAAACTTCTCCCTCTTGGAGAGGAAAACCCACAAAGGATTCTTCTTATCGATCTTGAAATGACAAGTACCAAGACCCAGACTTAGACCCTAGACCTAGATTTTCTTTCAGAACTTCAATATTCACCTTGTGTATGCTTGTATTTGAATAACTTGAACTATGGGAAGGTAAATCAAGGATTTAACTTCCTCACTATTACTGCTGCTTCTCCTTATGGTCACTGTCTCAGCCTTTTCTAATTTGATCTTGATATCCCAGTCCTTAATTATGTATATCAACCACTTGCTATTACAAACTATTATATCCGTAGACTGTCCTCTTCCTTCAATTACACATGCATAGGTTATTTCCCTAATTCATTTATTTGGGAATTTATTTGTTGCCCTAATTCTCTATCTGGTCCGCACTTAGTTGCTATGGGGCATCTGTAGATTTACCTGTGGTTGATCTGTTCAGGTGTACGCACTATAAAAATGTTGTTGCAGATCCACACTTCAATATAGAAATAGATCCGCATTCACCTGGTGGATAATCCGCACTCTTATTTCAATTAGTCGTGGCACTTATTATAGCAAGATATCACTGGAATGTATATCTCTTAAACCGGCATGTAACTTGTTAGAGATCTGCACAAAATCTTGTCCAACATCTGCCTTAAACTCGTACTGCTATTCACATTAAACTTCAGAGATGACCAAAAACTTGTTTCTTATAATGATCCGCAAAACAGTGGTATTTATAGAGACAGATTGTCTTGAGGCCGATCATACCTTTAGTTTGAAAACCGACTTATCTTGTTGTTGAAGGCTGACTTCAATATTGTGCTTATCTTCCTGCATGTATTGAGAGCTGAATAAATCATCCTTCCATGATTTCTTTGACAAGATCTTGGAGCATATACTAGACTAGATTCTTCATACACATATGACACTAAATTACATTTTTTACCTAGAAGACAAAACCCTAGATTGACATCAAGAAGAAGTCTATTTAACCTATAAGAAAATCTTACAAAATACATTTTATTATCTTTGTATTCTTCCTTACATATAATTACATAGTTAATATGAAGACCCACCTAGTTACACTTTTCAACATCATTCACATAATTTTGAAGAAGTCTACAAAGGTAAACATAATTTTTTTCACATTTACAAATTCCGTCACATTTGTTGGTTCCTGAAGCTTGGGCAATTTCATAACAAAATCAGGCAATGTCAAGCAACAACAAAAATGCCCCACTAGTCTGTTTTCATCTACTGATATAAAAATGAAGTTTTATCATAGGCACTGTTTGTTTGTTTATTTTGGTTAGAAAAGGGTTTTCCCTTGGTTTTATGTGACTCTCAATTTATCATATGTAGCATGTTGAGAAATAGGAAAGAATAACATCTGACATTTATCTTGCAGAAATTGATGTTGAATGAAGGGATACAGAGTTTAACCAAGCTACAATTTTCTTTGGTGAAGGTGGAGGAACATCTGAAAAAGGATGTCTGGGAATACATGATATACATAGTTTGAAAATAAGAAATATATGGATTTTTCTTCTGCAGGTATGTTATTTTTTCTACCTAAGATATCACAGCAAGAAAAATATTGATATTGTAGAATTTGTTTGAGGACCTCATTGAAGTCAATTTTTCTGATGTCTTACTTGATTGATACCTTATCATATGTCAAGAAGACTTTAAATATGAATTAATATGTTCCTAAAACAAATAATATTTAATTTTAATAGATATAAAAGATAAAAACAAATGTCAATGCCTTCGTTTGATTGTTACTTTGACTTTGTTGTGTGCAGATTACAGGAAATGTGATTGGAAAAATGATGGGGAGACAATGCAAAGCATGTCTTGGAGATGATTAAATTGCTATTAGAGATCCTTCAGGCACCTGAGCCATCCACTTTGGAAATGTTTTTAGTAGGGATTCCTATGGTTTTTAATGTTGTGATTATTTCACCTCATGGTTATTTTGGGTAAGCAAATGTTTTAGGAATTCCAGACAAGGCATCAATGGACAGGTAAAGAGATTTTTTATAATTGCAATGTTTATTTCATGATATCCTCTCTTTATTGTTTGATTGTATTTTGAACGTTTCTTTTGATTTATTTTTTGTCTTTTAACTATGAAATTGAAAGTACTTGGTATCATGTCCATTTTAACAAAAACCAAATCTTAAAGATGAAATTAGTATTACACAATATTGATTGGAATCTTTATAAATATTGTGTTAAAATATTTTCATAACTATTAGAAAAGTTTAATTTTTTGTTGTTATTTGAGTACATGTTGTTTATATACTTGACCAAGTTCATGCGTTAGAAAATGAAATGTTTTTGTCGAATAAGATGACAAGGATTAAACATCACACCTCAGATTATTTGTTTTCACAAGTTATCTACAACTTGAGTTTTTTAGCATGTAACTTATAAGTTGACATGATTGTGCTTAATATTTTCCTGAAGGTTGAATACTAAGTTACTAAGGTGTTATTTTCTATGGTGAAATTTTATTTGCTTTGTTTATACAAATCATCTGGCCACATAGTGACTAGTATATCTCAACTGAAGAAAACTTGTTCGAGTTTCTTGCTTGTATGGGGAAAAATAGCTTTAACATTGCTGATGTTGAGGTATATATCGTATAAATTCTTTATAGTCTACTTTAGTTTATATTATAATGTTCATTGTCTTTCATGTCTTACACTCTGCATTGTATATTTTTTTTCTTCATAAAATGAACTCAATATTGATGGCAAGAAGTAGGTATTGAAGAAAGAGGAGAGTAATAACACGGGAGCGACGAATGCAAAAAGAGAGAGAAGAGAACCGGTCTAGTGATATCCTTAGAGCCAATATACTGCATAAGACACACACAAAGGCTGATGGTCAAGTATTCAAAGTTAATGAATTCACCTGCAATTCCTTGACAACACAATGTTAATGTTTTGAAGTTATGAACTATCAATTCATGTGTAAATTTTAGTCCAACCAATATTAAGTTGGAAATTCATATTGTAATACTTTAACATTTCATATAATATAATTTATATAGTTGAAATTATTTATAGTTTCACTTGATAATTTTTATTATTGTAATTAACATATGCAACTTTTCATTTTTATATTAGATGAACATACACATTGTATGACATTTTTTTAAATTTAGTTGTAAAAACATACTACTTAATCTATGTTGATTAATAATGAATACATAAAATCAATCTAAAACTACTAAATTAGTAGTTTATATTGATTAATGATGAACATAAATAAAATGAGCATATAACTAAATTAGTCATTTATAATGATTATTAATGAAAGTAAATGAAATTAATATAAACTACTAAATTAGTCGTTTATATAATGAATATGAAACTACCAAAAAATATATATATGATTACTGCTAATGATAAATTTGTGATTACAAATGACGACTAAATTTTGCATATATACAACTATTAGTAGCTAATTTACAGTATCTTATAACACAACCAAAATTTAGTCATATTTCTTTGGTCATTAATTGGTTTCAAACAATGACTAAAATTTTTTCTATGTATGTGTTGGCAATATGATGCAGTGTGTTGTCCTTGATGGCAACCTACTTGATGAAGTTGTCCCTGATGGAAACCTACTTGAAAAGTTGCCTATGATAAGCAACCTATTTTTTAAAGATGTAAGAATGATGTATTCATATAGATATGGGTTGTTTGAATATTGATTATGTTGTTGGTTGATTATGATTAAAGATCAGTTGTTGGTTGATTGGTTGATGATTCAATGAATGAATTGATGGGGTTATAAGTTTCAATATGATGTATGATTCTTTGAGCTTAAATGTGTGGAGTGGGTCCAGTCTGAAAATCTGATGAAAAGAGGCCTACAAGGTGTGTTGTGTGGAAGCTGTTGGATCCAGTATGAAAATTGATGAAATGTGGTCCATAGTTGTGCTGAGGGTCGGAGCCTTCAGTGAGGGGGTTGTAGCTCCCTCCCAGTGGTAGCTGGTAAATGAGATCAGGGGGTAGTAGCTCCCTTCTAGGAGTGGTTGGTAAATGAGATCAGGGGGTTGAAGCTCTCTTCTAGTAGTAGCTGGAGAATGAGAGAAGGTTGCAACCTTCTGCAGGTGGGTGCCTGCGTGCTGGTATTAGTCTGCGCCAGTACAAGATTGTAAGCAGTTTTCTTTATAATAAATATTGAAGACATAAATGACAACAGTAGTGGTTTTCTCCCGAATTGGGTTTCCACCTTAAATCCTGGTGTTCATGTGTGTTGCTTATGTGTGATGATTTATTCTGTTCTTACTCCACATGCTTGCTCCTTACTAAACATCTGATGAATGAATGATGCATTGATCTAGGTAAAGAATTATATGCATAATAAGATCTCTGGTAATACGTAAGTTTGCTTAAGGATATCCGTGTATATACGCGATTTGGGTTCATTAAAGTCACGTATGGAAATTAATAAGGAAAAAACAAAAGTTTTGAGTAAGCTCTAAACACTGATTCACCCCCCCCCCCCCTCTCAGTATTTTTCCCAAAAATTGGTATCAGAGCAGGTCCTTCTAAAGGAGCTTGATCGCTTGAAGGAGATCTGTCACAATGGGAAGGAAGCAAAAGAAGAAGGCTACTCAAAGAAAGAAGATATCTCAGAAAACATGTACAACAGAAAATGAAGAAGATGAAATAGGTATTGATTGTTGTTCTTGTGATTCACTTTCTTGTGCATGCAATGGTGAAGATAGTGAAAACCAAAGTGAAAGTAATGTTATGGATCTAGAAGCAGTAATTGCAAATCTCAAGATTAAAGTTGAAGCTCAACAAAGATTATTTAATGAGAGGGAATCTATCTACAAAGATACGATCTCTAGAATGAATGGATAGATAAACAAGTATCAAAGGCTGCAGGGTGAAGTAACCAATCATAGTGAAGGACTTGAAGCAGAAATCATCTCTCTTAAAGTAGATCTAGAAAAATCAAATAAGAAGAATGAAGAACTTCTACAATCATTTGAAGAACAAGAAAATGGGTTGAAAGAAGAGATTCTAAAATTGAATGAACAAGTAGAAGAAGGAAGAAGGGTCGAAGAAACTATGAAGAAGCAATGCCAAAAATTGGAGATTGAGGTAAACATTTTAAAAGGTAAATTAGAACAAAAGGATAAATTGTTGAGGTTTCAAGATAGTACTAAGATTCTGGATAATATTCTTAGTAGTCAAAGGTCTCCCTTGATTAAATTTGGTCTTGGTTTTCATGAAACTGTGAAAGGAGAATCTAGTTTATAAGACAAAGCTAAAGATTCAAAGGATATCAATGCAAAATCTGAAGTGTTTAAAAAGACAAAAGGGCAACCAACAATCATGAATTATCAAAGGAAATAATTCGCTCCTAAATATAGAAGTATCAATCAATTCTCTCCTTTGATCAATAATGTTGAATGCTTTATATGTCATAATTATGGACATGTTGCAGCCAAGTGCAGAAGCAAATTGTTTCCGTCAAAGACAGATAGACACTACATAGAAAGACAGTCAGCTTCCAGTTACTCAGGTTTCTTTAAGGGAAATTGTTTTTCATGCAGTAATTTTGGTCATAAAGTAGTTGATTGCAATAGAAGAAAGATTAGAAAAACATATTATGATCCCTATGCTCCCTTTTCTGGTCACATAAGATGTTATGCTTGTAACAAGTATGGGCATGTAGAAAAAGAATGCAGATTAAGTATGATGAACAGATCTGAGAAATTGGAGAATTTCCAAAAAAGCTGGAAAAAGAAGAAGCCCCAGTAAAAAACGTAGGGTATGTTGACCCTACTGCAGTCATCTGCTTCTAAAGTTTACTTCTCATAATGACTGCAGGAGTGATGTGAGATACATTATGGGGATCAGTAATGTGTCACCATAGGGGGAGCAATATATGGTGATTCCCATGGTTGGTTTGGTAATTCTGGTTGTGTTTATTTCTAACAGTGCATCTGATGTGAAGAAGACAGGTACAGGAGATACAAGTTCAGGAGGAGATGAAGGTGTGAAATTTTTCTGTGTTTCACTTTCTATACGCAGGTTTCATGAACTAAAGCCACGTATACACGCGAGTTCCAATGGTGATAGTTGCATATGTTTTTTGTTTCATAAGAAAAATAGTGAGGAAGACTCAAAAACAATTTCTGATACGCTACTGACAGTAATAAATTTCTTGATCTGATGTTGATGGTTATATCTGCTGATATGATTTTAAGTTTTGATTATCTACTTGATGAAGATGTTTTGATGAATTGGTTGGTGAAGATGTTCAGGATGCTCAGGTTTAGGGGGAGCATTAGCCTTGCTCAGAGTAATGCATTGTTGGCATTATAATGGTTCTGAAATATGATCTCTCTCTTGAGGTCTTTTGGTCTTAAAAAGTCATATCTGTAATTTGATGAAAAGGTCATGTTGAGACCTATGATGTAAAATTGTTATATTCAGTCATCTAAGGACTTTTTCAAATTTGTAAACCCACTTGGTTGGGTAGTTGAGTCAAAATTTGTAAACCCACTTGGTTGGGAAGTTGAGTCAGATATGTAAATCCACTTGGTTGGATCATTGATGTAAGTATGAGTCCCTGGTGATAGGAATGGTCATACTCGGTTGAGTTATAGAGTCATGTACTTCATTGAAAAATATCTTTCAAGATCCAACATGAACTCAGGGGGAGCATGGTAAATTCAGTGCACTTCAGATCTACAGAGCTTATCTTTCTACAAGGGAAGAGAAACCTTGTTTTGGTTTTGATCCGCCCTTTGCCCTTGATGTCAAAGGGGAAGAGTATCATGGTGTTTCAATAATGGTTATGATTAATGTATCTATATGTTGTGGCGATCAAACACCATCGTGGTTGCTATCAAGTCCAAAGAGGGAGATTGTTGGCAATATGATGCAATGTGTTGTCCTTGATGGAAACCTACTTGTTGAAGTTGTCCCTGAAGGAAACCTACTTGAAAAGTTGCCTATGATAAGCAACCTATTTGTTAAATATGTAATAATGATGTATTCATACAGATCTGGGTTGTTTGAATACTGATTATGTTGTTGGTTGTTTATGATTAAAGATCAATTGTTGGTTGATTGGTTGATGATTAAATGAATGAATTGATGGGGTTATAAGTTTCAGTATGATGTATGATTCTTTGAGCTTAAATGTGTGGAGTGGGTCTAGTATGAAAATCTGATGAAATGAGGCCTACAAGGTGTGTTGTGTGGAAGCTGTTGGATCCAGTATGAAAATTGATGGAACATGGTCCATAGTTGTGCTGAGAGTCAAAGCCTTCAGTGAGGGGGTTGTAGCTCCCTTCCAGTGGTAGCTGGTAAATGAGATTAGGGGGGTGGTAGCTCCTTTCCAGGAGTGGCTGGTAAACGAGATCAGGGGGTTGAAGCTCCCTTTCAGTAGTAGCTGGAGAATGAGAGAAGGTTGTAGCCTTCTGCAGGTGGGTGCCTACGTGCTAATATGAGTCTGCGCCAGTACAAGATTGTAAGTATTTTTCTTTATAATAAATATTGAAGACAGAAACGACAGCAACGGTGGTTTTCTCCTGAATTGGGTTTCCACTTTAAATCTTGGTGTTCATGTGTGTTGCTTATGTGTGATGATTTATTCTATTCTTATTGCATATACTTACTGCTTACTAAACATCTGATGAATGAATGATGCACTGATCTAAGTAAAGAATTATATGCATAATACGATCTTTGGTAATACGCAAGTTTGCTTAAGGATATCCGCGTATATATGCGAGTTGGGTTCATTAAAGTCGCGTATGGAAATAGTTAGGAAAAAACAAAATTTTTGAGTAAGCTCTAAATACTGATTCACCCCCCTCCCTCACCCCCCCCCCCCCCCATCAGTATTTTTCGCAACAGTCTGACTATTAGTAGCTAATTTATAGTATCTTCTAATGTGACCAAAATTTTGGTCATTAATTGGTACAATATATTTTGGTCATTATAGTATCTTCATATAGTAATATATTTTGTTGTATATTTGGTCATTAATTGTGACAATTAATGACTAAATCAATGACTAAATTAATGACCAGATTAATGACTAAATATACTACTAGATGATAAAATTGAGACAACCAATTAATGACTAAGCTTAAAATGACTAAAAGTTGGTTGTGTTATAAGATACTGTAAATTAGCTACTACTAGTCACCAACTAAAAATGGTCGTTTATATGCAAATTTTAGTCATTTTTATAGTAACTAATTAGCCATTTTGTACTAGTGGAAGTCCCTATCCCATCACATGGCTTTGTTGTTGAGAAGCATTGTAACAATTCTTCATTTTATCCTCATCTTCAAGTTATAGAGAGAAATAAGGGTAAGAAAAATGCAACTCTGCATAGTATTTCTTACATACACCCTTGGGGTCATATATGTGGAAAATTATTTCACTGAACCTGAGGCTTGTAAGTTCTTCAACTTCTTTTTTTACCTTTACACTCTTCAACTCATAACACCCCACTTGCAAAGGAAGAAGAGTCTAAGGTGCCTTCTTCTTCTTCTATAGAAAATGTGATAGCCTTGAGCAAAGCTGGTATTTTATTTCCTACATGACCACATTATCAGTCACATACTTTGGTAAAATATGTCATGAATTTTGGGAACTAAAGAATCTAATGTAGCTTCCCTGTGAGGAAGCGAACCAATATTCAACTTCACTAACCAATTCTTTAGCTTGATCAAACATGTAGGGTTCCTCTTCCCCAAAAATCATCTAGTAGAGCACAACAAAGAAGTTCTCATCCAATTCGGCATAGTCTCCCCTATAACTAAACTATGAAAGTAGCCTACAATGTACATTGACATAGAGGGACTATTGATACCAATTCCATTCTATACCTGGAAATGTGTTTCTTGCACTGATTCTATCAGGCAGCTTTATAGACATGAAAAACCTAGTCTGTCCACTTTCAACATCGTTATTTTCCTTTGATACATTGATTTGAAATTATTGGTAAAATATCTCTACCCAATTGAAGATATTCCCCTCTGTAGCTAGTGGGTAAAGCATGAATACCAATCCTTCATCAAAGAACTCAATTATTTCATTCCAATAAAGGCTACAACACATTTCCATGAGGTATTTGCAAACTGTCATTTGTCCACTTTCAACATCGTTATTTTCCTTTGATACATTGATTTGAAATTATTGGTAAAATATCTCTACCCAATTGAAGATATTCCCCTCTGTAGCTAGTGGGTAAAGCATGAATACCAATCCTTCATCAAAGAACTCAATTATTTCATTCCAATAAAGGCTACAACACATTTCCATGAGGTATTTGCAAACTGTCATTATTTATGTGGAATATATATCTCTTCACATTCACATATATTTCCTTATCTTCAAGGCCCTCCGAGAACTCTTTCTTATTGAAAGCATATTTGATATTCAACCATGATATAGAGGTGGACTTATCCACAAAGAATCTGGTGTATGCTAAGATGGGTGGACCTAATTTAGAACTCGCTCCATGACCTTTGCTACTACTTTAAGTGACCTCCTTTGATGTTTCTTATCTTGTAATGAGATGCATTATGTATGTGGAAGATGTGAGCCTCATAGGCTCCTAGTTAACAACAACTGCAAATGAAGATGGACTCATGGCAATACAAAGTTAGTTCCTTAGATAACCACCTAATTTATCAAGCTATCACGTACACAAGTGAATCATTGGGAGGAAATATTTCATAATATCTAAACACAAGAGACACCATTGAGGAAAAATTGACTTGAATAACCATTGGAAGTGTGCACTATGCAATGAGAGAGAAGAATACACAATCTTGAGAGCCAAGATTAACAGTGTGATGCTTATGATTGCATAGTGTGTAGTTTTTGAGGGAGAGAGGCTAATTGACTGCACAATTCACAATAACATTTGGAAATGGTTAGTATATTTCCGACTAGAACTGTGTAGTGTGTAGTAGAGGCCGAGGATTGCACAATGCATAGTCATTGAGGGCAACAAGGGCATCAATAGTGATTGGAATTGCACAATTTGTAGTTAGATAAAGAGAGGCCTTAAAAGATATTCATGTGGATCAATAGAGGACAAGGCATAAATGATGCACCATTGCAGTGATGAAGAGGAAGATCAAGTTGAAATTTAGCTAAGTATAGATTGACAACAAGAAATGAGGGTTGCAATAATCTAACATGCATAGATATATTGAACATCCATAATTACAAGAATGTGAAAGGACTTAGAATCCGAAGCACATTAGAAAAATAACATGTAAGAGAGGAATGACACATGTAAAAAATAAATATGGAAAAATTGACACTTCTTATTAAAAAAGCAGGGTAAAACAACACTTACGAAAGAAAAAGTGACAAAAGCAACACTAAAAGCAGCAAAAATTGACTATTATGAAACTTACCCAAACAAGCAGTTTACATGCATGCAAAATCTTCCCATGCTCAAGGAATGAGAAAATCTCTAAGGATGAGTGTGAGAACGATCTCTAGGCTAGCTTGTTATATATATGATCACTCATAGATTTAGGGTTAGGGTTTGCACTATGTCAAAAATCTAGCAGCTAAGGTTAGAAATTGCCACTTGTGAGTGAGTCAACTTAGCAAATAGTACCACATTTTTTATAAGTGTTACATAGTTTCTATCCACAAGGAATGAAAAATTTCTATCCACATTGATTACATTATTGATTGTCTCTTGAAATGATATTGTTGACTAGCACAAAGAATTGGGCAATCAACTAGCGCATGGAACTGTGTACTTTCCTGTCACAAGATATTATGTAGTTATCTATTAGAGATGATTGCATAGTCGCTTGGGTAAAGGCATTGCACAATCGTTGAAAATAGGGAGTGTAAAGTTGAGATTGGCAAGGAGTCACTGTCAACCTAAAGTTCACAACTAAGTGTTATAAGCTAGGAATAAAATATTGGGAAGTTACAACACTTGATTTAACTTAAGAGATAACTTGACACTTAGAAAAATAAGACCAGGAATGACTTAAATAACCCAAGATAAGTTCACAAGACAAAAAGGACACTACAAAATTAGAATATAAGAAAATTTTTGGAAGGGGGTTGTAGCAGCTACAACAAAATGAGTGATAGGTCTGGTAGTGGTTTCGTCGTGTGTGTATGTGGATCAATTTTATTAGCATTGTATTTTTTTTTAAATGGTTTTACCTATGAATTTTTTTTAGTTTGGATCAAGATGTGATCCAATTTCAATTGGTTTGCGACCTAAATAGAATTTTGAGTATGTTAATTTGATGGCGAACACACAAATTAAGATGATCTAGGGTATGATGTTTACTGATTGGATAGATTGGGAAGCTGAGTCAATTTGTTGAATGATTATGCAACTATTGAACCAATCAATCGTAATGTGCATATGAATGGATAATAGTAAGTTTAGAATAATAATGCAGAGGCAAAGTGTATGATGGAAGCTTTGTGTGTAGTGATATGATGTTGAATGGTGTGTGTTAATATGTAGTTGAGCGAGTGTATGATGGATTGCATTATGCATTAGATATGAGTAAGAGAGATGAAATACTTAGGGTGATGTGATTCACTACAAATCCTTGATGCTTATAGCTCATGTGTTTGTAACTAAAAAGTGTTATGATATATTTTTGTGGGCACAATAGTGACAAAGGTATTTTGTGAATATATTGGGCCAAGTAAATGATCAGGTTATGAACCATGCAAGGTGTTTTGTATAGTGACAGAGAAGTGTTTTGAGGTTGTTGTGTATTTTCTTGGTGGTGTGTGATCAAGTTGAACTATTAATAATTATTAATCCTATGTGATATTATGAGTGAAGCAGTGATTTGATATCCTTTATAGAGTCGCAATATAGTGTATAGGATTATCTTTTGTATTTCCTAAGGGAAGAAGGACTAAATTTTCAATCTGTTAGGTGGCATTGGTTTGTGGTCCGAATGCCAAAAGTGTCTATTGTGACTACGCGTGTGTATTGAAGGCCTGGAATTTCTATTACAAGTTTGAAAACTATGTTGTATTATAATTCGATACCCATTTCCATAGTCCTAGTGAACATATAACTCAGTTGCATTATATTGTAGGCCCAAATGATATATGGTCTATAGCTTTGTACCCTAGTCTATTCTTTGAGAGGTTGGTGGTGTGTTTGGTGGTTGTGAATGTGATCCACATTACGATGAATCTATTATGGTATGATATAAAGGAGTTGTGTTGAGTATGAATTCATTCCACAGAGTCCAATATACAATGGTTCCATATTTTTTTATATGTAATTTCAACATGTGATTGATATAATGTTAATGCTTTGTGAGATAAATTTAAAGAAGACTAGTTTGTCTAAATCATTATCCTTTGTAATGTGTTGAGGGTTTAAGTTAAACATTTTTGCTAAGACCTTGGATGATTTTGATGGTTGTTGAGTGCACTTTTATGGTTTAGGGTCTATAATTTTTTAGTATACTAATGGTTAATGTGTTCACTTCTCATGATTGAGTTATAATAATGCAGAGTGATGAGATCACCAATGAACCAAGTTTCGATTATGGAGTATGTATTGATGCTACTAGGTTTATGACATTGTGAGGAAATTGATGATGTGATGCTAACTAAAAATATTTTTTCTAGATATAATAACTTTTTTGTTGTGTGTATTGTACTGAAGCATTGATGAAATAGTAAGTGTGATGTTAGTGACTATTGACATCCTGACATTATAGATATTGTATGGAAAGATTCTGTTATATGCATGGCTTACCATATTTATCTATTTTTACTCAAACTCAGAATTGGATATACTATTATTGATGAGGATAATGAGTTTCCACAAAGATACTGCAAGCATGAAATTCTTTTAGTGATTAAGTATTGTTGTTAGGGATGTATTTTTGTGCCACTACTATGTGTTTAGAGCAATTGATTCTATGACTAGAGACTTCAAGTGTATGTATGATTATATAATGACATATTTGATGAATAAGGTTTTTGGTGATAATATGACAAGGTATTATGTTGCTAATGTTAAATTTGTTGAGCATGTGGTGATCAGAGTTTTGACAGAGGGTCTGTTAATGATGTGTTGTTCAAAGATTGCATTCCAAGATTGATAACACAAAAGCTCAAGAAGGCATTATGTTCCATTAATGATAGTACTATAGTGATATTTCATATATTGTGATAGTATGACCAGAGTTTATATCACAAAGTATTGATAGTGTTGTGGTGTTGAGAAGAGATGATATTGTTGATGATATGTTTCTAATGTATAGAGTTCCATGAATGTTTTTTTGATGATTATTTGAAGAAGGTTTTGTATTTTTTTAAGTATGTACTAAATTTTGTGGATATAGTTTTAAAATGGATGAACCATAGGTCCTTGGTGACTTTGGGCTCAGTTCCTCTAGTTGGTTGGTGTCATAGAACTACTCTAAGGGAGTAAGTGCTTCCTGCTTGTGGGTTCAAGTGAAACTGTGAAGGGAGTGAGTGCCTCCTATTGGTGATTTCCTACGAAACAATTTATGGGATAGGAACTTCTGAATAGTGGGCTCTAGAGAAACAATGTATGGGAGTGGGTGCTTGTAGTTGGTGGGTACCAAGGAAATAGTGTAAGGGAATGGGTGCCTGCTACTAGTCAGTTCTAGTGAACATATGTGAAGAAAGATTTAATAAGAGAAGAGGAGGTATGGTGGTTTTATCTCTTTATGGGTTTACACCTTAAAAATGTGTGTTATTTGTGCTTGATTTTATGATGTGATTTTCTATTTTATCACTTTTCAGATACATTATTTTGATAAATAAACTGAAAATATAAATTTGTAATAATTCATGAAATATGGGTTCAAAACCCTCAATACTTCCAACATGCTTTTTGCTTTTGTTAAGTGTGGGTTCTATTGTTGATCTGAGCCACAAGGACTGACCATGGTTTTTTATAATTGATGTGAGCCACAAGCCTCACCATGCTCTTGTATTTTTGATTCAAGCCATGGGTCTCACAACTATTTTTGAATTGATTCGAGCACCATTGATCCAAGATGCGAGCCATGAAGGCCTCACCATTTTTTTGTGTTAATGAGAGCCACAAGCCTCACCATTATTGTCTATTGATTCAAGCATGAGGGATATCCCTATTGTTTATTTTTACATAGGGAGGTTATGCAGGCCTCACCATTGTTTTGTATTAGTTTGAACACAAAGGGTTATCACTAATGACAAAGGTACACCATAGATGCCTCGCCATTATTAAATATTTATTAGAGAAGAAGGGATATCGCTATGATTTATATTGATAGAGGAGGGCCATAGGGACTCACAACTGTGCTATATGGATTCAATCATGGAAGGATATCATTATTGTTTATATAGATAGAGGTTGTTCTAAGTGTCGATCCATAGGGTCCTACCAACATACATACAATCCTTGTGTCACAATGATTATGTTTCACTTAGCCTAAGTAATCCACGTAGGATTGGGTTACCATAATGGATGGATGTGAGATGCTAAATGTATTTATGTTATGTTAAATAAAGGTTGTGCCAAAAGTATAGCAAGTTAGACTAGGGATTAGAGTTTGTAGAATGTGTGTACTATGGATGGTTGGTCATGAGTTCAACCCTCAGTGACAAACATATCTTTTTTATTTATATTTTCTATTTTGTCACATTTTGTATAATATCTAGTGATTGGAATTGGAATATGGCAATACTTTTTAAGGGAGCTCAGAAAATTCTAATTAGTAGAAAATTTAATTGAGTATATAGTTACATATGGTTATTTTTATGTTTTGGAGTCATTATTTATCAAAATTGAGTTTCGAAAGAAGTTGGGAAATCTGATTTCATAGATGAATGTAACCAAAAGGGTTTGATATTCTATTGACTCCTATTTTATGGCTAGAATATATTTCATTTATTTTGAATTTTTATGATCATATTGCAGGTGTTTTGGATACATGAAGTATTTAGGTTCTGAGAATGGGTTTGAATGACTAGATTGAAGAATTGGTTGATGCAAAGAATGGATAGTGGCATGATGGAAAAAAATAGTGATTTTTATTTGTAGTGATAGTGATTTTGATAAGGACAATGCTTGCAAGTTGTAGTGACAGTGATTGCAGTAGAGATTTTGTGCAAGTTAAGTTCATGGCGCAGATTCTGATGGTGACATATTTTTGCACATTATGATATTTATTATAATTTAGTAATATATCATATTAGTGTATCTAGTTTGAAAATGAGATGAAATATAGGTCCACAAGGAAGATGAGGGAGGAGTTTGAAGCCTCAATCAGGATGTATCCTAGAGTAGGTTGGAGCCTCAATTCGATTGGATCCTAAAGAAGGTTGGAGATCACTTATCATAGAGGTTGGAGCATCAATAATGTTGTAGCCTACAATGAGTAGTTTCTTACATATTATGTGGTTGGTACCTCAATCAGGTTGTATCCTACCACAAGTGGAAACTTACATTTCTGGAGGTAGTTTCCTCCAATATGTTGAGCACTGCAAATTGATGTAATGAATTGAATACTAAGAAGAATAATATATTTTGCTTTCTCTTGAATTGGTTTCCACCTAAAATTTTTTTGTACCTTTTCATGTGATGTATTCTTGTGTTGATTGATGGCTTCTTGTCACTCTACTTATATGATGATGCAATATTATAACTTATGATGATGCACTAATATAACTTATGACATAATGTGGATATATATTTATGTCATTGATAAAATATTTTGAAATTATGAACTGACCTCACACTGATTCACCGCCCCTCTCACTGTGACTTTTGGGCCAACAAGTGGTATTAGAGTAGGTTCCTTTAGTAGAAACTAACTGCTGGAAGGTTGAATATGAAGAAGAAATGGCCACTACCCATTAGAGAAATTTTGAGGTCTAAAATAGGTTTCCTAAGAAAAATGTACAACCAAAATAAACTTTATAAAACCAATAGGATTCAATATGATAATGTTAACCATGGGGGATGATTCACCATTTTTGGGGTAAACATGTAAAAATATTAAAAAATAATAAAATAATAAAACTACTTTTTCAACTTGTATTTTCAACCTATCTCCTTAAGGTTTTACTCAAATTTTGAGCGAGAGTACCCGTTAGCTACAAAATTTAATTCACCATCCAAGGAGTACCCATGTTGTATACTTTAAATGGAACTTACTACACAAAAAATGAGATATACATCAAAAAATATGATTACAATCACATTTTTTCATGTATATCTCATTTTTCATGTAGTAGGGTCGATCGAAAGTATGCAACATGGGAGATCCTTGGATGAGGAAGAAAATTTTTCATCCAACGAGTGTTCCCGCTTGAAATTTGAGCAAACCCATAGGGAGATAAGTTGAAAAAGTAGTTTTTTCTTTTTTCCCTCTAAAATTTGATGATGTAATCTAATTTTATTTTATTATTTCCACTATTATTTTATAATTTCCTTAGGAGGCCCATTTTAGACCTCAAAATTCCCCTAGTGAGAGTAGTGGAGAACCCCCCATGGTTCAATCCTTTGAAGGGATTGCAAATTTTACACCTCATGCTAAGTGCCTTTGCATCAATTTTGAGACTTTCACACTTGATTGAACTATTTAAATGAAGGTTTTTTCAACTAATGCTGCATAGGCTCAAAATCCTCAGGTATTTAATCGATTGGGACTACTATAGATAGCATATTGTGAAGCACTTCGGAATATGATGAATATAAGCGAAAATCACATAGCTATATAACCATAATTAAATTAAAAATAATAATAATAGAATAAATGTAACTAGAAACAAATATTCAAGAGACCACAACGAATTGGGTTAAATAATAATATTCATAATTTAATGAATCAAATCTATATAGGAAAGCATTGAAGTGACATTTGCAGGCTAGTATTGTAAACCCAAAAATCAATTCCTTGTGAAAGACACCATACGTGGACTAATATAAAGATGAGGAACATTGTTAAGAAATGAATCTATGAAAGAAGCAAGGTTAGATACAAAATATATATTTATTTTAAACATGACATAAAATAGAAAGAATCTATTTTTTAATTTAAATGAAAGAACATAAATATCAGAAAATGTTTTCCCCATTTTTGGAATGTCAAAATAACAAAACATAAAATAAGTAGATTTTATTTTTTCATTTAAATGAAAGAACACTAATATATGAAAATGACTTTTTTTCGTATTTGGAATGTCAAAACCATGCAATAAAGTATAAAATGATGATTATAGAATATTGTAACCAAATTAAATGAAAAATAAGTGTTTTTTTAAGAAAAAACATACTTTTGATATTTCATAGGAAATCAAGAAGTACAAACCCTTGGCTACATAGAAGAAAACTTGATAAATTAAAAAATAGGGTTGAGAACATAATCCCATATATATATTAGACCTTAAACATATCATGAAACTTAACTAAATCATATTAGAATAGGATAAAATAGTTTAAAAGACAAAATAAACAACACATTACCATTATGCACGTATGAGATGGAAACTAGCATAACATCTAATAACATGGCTTCCTTGGATAACATATCTACCATGGAATTATGTTCCGTGTATGTATGAAGAACTTGCACATCATCATATTCTCTTGTAGTTGGTGGATTTTCCTTTGCCATGACTCTAAATGAATGACCATTAAGTCAACTCTTCCATTGAACCAATCCATGATAACTTTTCAATCCCCATACAATTTTAATACTTTTAACTCCTTCCAAACATAAATATTCATGACACACCACATATCAAGTTCAAATATAAAATTTATTCCTTGGCCAATACCTAGTTTTCATTTAATCATCATCTTTTGGGAAAATAAAATGACTATACCTACACTACAAGCATCCCTTTGAATCGCTCCATAAAAAATCTCCATACTACACCAATTGGTATCTCCACATCTTTGATTATAATGATCTTCTTCCTTTTCAATGGTTTCTTTATCAATATAAGACGATATTGAATTCTGTAAAATAACTTCAAATTAAACCATATTCTTCAAACAAAAAATGATTTTTCCCTAGCCGAATTCCCCACAATACAAATAACAGAAGGAATTTAAGGGAAATGGAAATAAACCTTTGATTCCAAGTCTAGAGACACTCTTCAACTAAGCTTCCATTCCACATGGAATAAAGATTGAAGCAAGATAAAACTACCTTCCAAATAGAAATTACAAAAGGAAAGTGAATAGATAAATTAGAAATAGAATCCCAATTCATCCAACATAGAACAAAACATCTAGGACCTACCAATTTACTTGTTAGTGATATGTATTGTTTCATGGAGATACATTCCCTAGGGTGGGGGTGTGATTATAATTTTTCCATCCTCCACTAACAGGAAAGGGTACCCTTGGGAGTGGTCCTAATTTTCCCACCCTCCCTGGAGGGGGATGGGATACTCAGGAAACATTTTCCCGCATTTTATTTTTGTGAAAAGTCAAGGGATGCTCAGGAAATCCCTATGCAAGGCGAAGGAATTATGTCCTTTGAACTAGTTGATAAATAATTATGTTTCCATGGAAATAATTACTAATTCTCTTGTGGAATCAGGGGCTTCTTTGGACATGGGTCATTCATTTGAAGAGATGTATCTCTTGCTCCTCATACTAAGTGCTTCTGCATAGTATTGGGACTTTGACCCTTGATTGGACTATTTCAATGAAGGTTGTTGCAACCAAGGATAAGAAGGCTTAAAAAATTTGGTATTGAATCCAATAGCTACAGGAGCTTATACATATAGAATATAGAATTTTCTATAGCTTGTTGATCTTAAAACCACAACAACATCAAGAAATTTTTTATAAGTCTTGCTCTTAGTTGGTTTTTTTTTGGCTGGACTAAGATAACTCCTCAAAGCTTTCGTGATATTTAAATTCTTTTTAGGTGGTTTTTTTTTTGTTACAAATGATTAAAAGGTTCATCCACATTGTCATGAATATGCGTTTGAAATGTTTTCTTGATGATTTACGTCGAAATAGTTTATTGAACTATGATACAAGGGACTAGAATCTATGGTTTCTTTTTCTTGATTGTTGATGGACAGAGTAGTTTTGTTGTGGATGTTTGAACCATATTAGTTTATATTGTGGAAAATAATGAAACAAAATTCTTTTCTTGTGGCTATTCCTTTTAAGAAATCGTATGAAGATCACTCAGAATCTTCACAATACCATTAATGAATCTAGTTTTCAATTGCATTTTATAAAGGAAACTTTTAGAAATTTTCACTAATTATCTAAAGAGTTGAGATAAGAAGCCTATCTAGTTAGGAAAAGGGTGACACGTAGTTACCAAAGTAATGAACTCTCATCCAAAGAAATTTGATCATCCCTAATATATATTATCCCAATTTGATAAATCAATTATGTAAGTCTAAGTACCACATGATAGTATAAAATAAGTTTCTTTTATGTGGTTCTAGTTAGTCGTGGGGAAAAGTTTTGGGGCTAATATTTGAAGTTGGACTAATTTTCCATGTTTTTTCCAAAAAAACTTTTTTCTATTTTCCATTGTTTCTAAAACTGGTTTGCGCAAATTTTATTGTATAAAATTATTTTACTTAGAAATCACTAAAATTTTATAGATACTATATAAAATCATTACAAATTTGAGCATTTTTACCAAATTTTCTCCAAGGATTTAATAATTTGCATATTAAGGACTAAGATTCGCCAAGATTTCTAAACTTTGAAATAAATTTATATTCTTAAATAAGATTCATAACTTTGTATTTGTAAAATATTGAAGGATCTTAACCAGATGTTGCTTCATTGGTGTTGTTGATATAATTTTAAGCCATCCACTAGACTTCCTTTGTTTTTGTGATCTTCCTCATCTACAGGGCATACTTTTTAAAGGAATCAGGTTGGGTTTCAATTCTACATGGTTTTGGAAGTTTAGATAATGGTGAGAACTTACACATAAACCAAAGGAATTTTGCACTTTGTGTTGTATACCCATTGCTGTGTTTCTTGGGGCACTTCCCCAACACCTATTTAATAACAACAATCAAGTCGTAGTTTTTTAATAGTATGTATTATGTTGACTATCTTCTAGTAAATCACTGAAATGAGCTTATGATTGCAATTTTGTTTGGACAATGCAACTTTGGAGCCAAAATATGCCTTCATTTTCTCCTTTTTCACCTCAGTAATAATGTATTTTAATATTTTTCCTGCACCATAGAGATAATTGGCATGCCCTTCGCATGACTACATGAAGCTAAAGCCATGGGGGCGTCACTGACAAACCAATATTATATCACATGCATTCATATTGGGGTAAAAAAAATTAAAAAATAAAAAAACATTATATTGCCTCTATAACTAGAGGGGAGGGGGTTTTTTTATTTATTATATAAAATATTTATAATTTGGGGTATTTTTTTTAATTTTTCTGGCCAAGCGGAGTTAGGAGGGTCATGGGAAGGCAAAGACCGCGTTCGAATGTTGCAGGTTTAGATCAAGGAGGGTCATGGGAAGGCAAAGACCGCGTTCAACTGTTGCAGGTTTAGAGAAGGCAAAGACTGCGTTCGACTGTTGCAGGTTTAGAGCAAGGAGGGTCGTGGGAAGGAAAAGACCGCGTTCGACTGTTGCAGGTTTAGAGCAGAGAAAGGACCGCGTTTGACTATTTCAGGTTTAGAGCAGAGCAAGGTGGGAAGGCAAAGACTGCGGAGAAAGAAAATGCGATTTTGAAGAGTTTTGGTTCGACTGGTCGTGGACTGGTCTAGGGTTCCATCAACCATGAGGAGCAGAGCACATGAGCCATTTCACCATTAGGAGCAGACATATCTATTATTTTTTCTTGCTCAGATTTAGATATCCCGAGCCCCCCTCAGCTGGCCAGCTAATGCAATAGTCTGTCTTCGTAATCAGAATGGGTCGATCCTCCATTTCGTTCGTTTTAGCAACTCATCCTACTCCCTCCTCAAGAGCTTCCCACGCATGACAGAGGAAGGAACCAACCCGGCCGCTTTGTGGAAGACCAGGACGATTATCCCTGTGAACCTCAGCTGCGATTGCTTCAACTGGCCTTAGTGTTAAGCATGGATTTTGTCGAGCAACCTAAATTTGTGAGTTCTTTTTACTGGGTTGAATCTAGGTTTTCTAAGCTTCATTTGCGTAATTATGTATTGGCTTGGAACTTTTATGTGAGAATCCATAACATTTGAAGTAACGTTATGCTAAATATTAGGTTTATTTAGTTCCTCTGCGAGAAATACTTCACTGCGATTTTTTCGTGAGGAGGTGGCTAAAATCCATGAAGAGATTCAATCTAAGTCTCCTGTTTCCACAAGAGGAAAAATCCTAGATATAAAGCATATGACGGATGTTATAAATCGTTTCAGAAAATGTATAAATATCTGTAGAAAAAATGAGAAAATCACCCGAAGTGATAGGGTTGGCTTGGTAGGTTTGAAGTGGCTGTAAGGGCTGCGTAAATGGCCCCTGGAGTGAAAACCTCCAAAAGGAGGTATGTGGTCCCTAAGTTGGGACCTGTGTAGCAGACCCCCGCGGAGAAGAGGGGTGGAGGGTAGGTGGGTGCTCTACAGAGCAAGGGAGATCTGGAAAGCTCCTACGAGTCATGTCATGATAAGCCCCCTGGAGGCTAGTGAGTAGGCCTTAGGAGCATTCAGTCACATTGAGAAGGTATAAATTAGAAATACTGCCAGCACAGTCAGAAAAGTTGAAATGCATCCAGTCACATAGAGAAGGTGTAGTCGGAAGTTTAGAGCCATTCCTGCAACCAGGCTGTAGGAAGTTTAAAGCCATTCCTGACCAGGGCGATTTGCGGAAGAAAATAGTCATTGTTTTTTGTAAATCCAGTTCACCAGCTGTTTTGCAATGTTTGGGCATAGCAAGACTCGAACCTGCGACCAAAGGCTCTACCAACTGATCTATACACCCATTTTTATGCTTTTCTAATGATTATTATATTTACCCACTATTTACGCTATATTTCTAGATGTGTACTTAGGCTTCATGTGTGCTTAGGCTTCATGAATGAGAATTTTGATTCAAAGTGGTAAATTAGGGTTTGAACGTATATGTGTTCCACTGGAGATTCTTCCATTTCTTTTGTCATTTTTGAATGCTCACAAAAACCAGTAAGAAAACAAATTTTGAATCACTGTAGTACTAGTTTTTTCTAATCATTCTAGTATCAGTAACTTGCCAAAATTCAGTCACAAACATTATAAAGTAAGATGGTAAGCATTACTAAACATTATAGCTATTGGTATGGGTATTGAATATTTGAGTCCCCTTACACAAATCTATAGCACAAAGTTTGTTTGAGAGAGTCATGCAGCTTTTCAATCAAACCAGTTCAACTAAAGCAAAGATAGTCATCGGTCTACAGAACAGAGTGATCTTTCTAGGTTACAACTTTTCTAAACAACAAAATGCATATGAAGATTGTGATATCTAGGAGTCACTGAGTGGTCACCACGGGAGCGTCACTGACAAACCAATATTATACTGTGGGAGTGATCTATCAAACAAATTGATACATTCATCCATGTAAACCAACTACATTCCTAATACATGAAAAGCGAGTAGGGACAATTTAGGAATGTGTGCATAAAAGGGTGGCATGTTATCCAAAAAATAAGTTAGAACCATATGCCTTCTTCCATAACGATGAATGCATATCCAAGAAGTGTGCCATGGCACATGTGAACACACTAGCAATAGTCAAGACACTCATCATGCTAAACAAAACCCTTAGCAAACATGTAACTCCTCCAAATCCACATACATTGGATGATGTGACATGTCTCCAAATATGTCAAAATGAATGGATCCATGTGAGAGAAACATCCAAAGGTGGAATTTGCACTAGGATACCTCAAAAAATAATGCTTAGTGTTTAAGGTAAACATCCTAGCAATCCTCCAAATATGAAATGAAGATCCTAAAAGGTGGTGGTCCATTAATACATATGCATGAAAGCAATAGTGTATTAGCTCCAAAACAGAACTTCTTCCAAACATGATTTTCTTGGACAAGGCCTCGTGTTATGTGAGGGGTAACACTCTCCATAAACTCTCAAACACTATGGATTGACCAAATAAATGTATATATTCATCCATGTAAACCAACTACATTCCTAATACATGAAAAGAAGGTAGGCCAATTTAGGAATGTGTGCATAAAGGGTGGCATGTTATCCAAAAAATAAGTTAGAACCATATGCCTTACGGCATAACGATGAATTCATATCCAAGAAGTGTGCCATGGCACATGTGAACACACCAACAATAGTCAAGACACTCATCATGCTAAACAAAACCCTTAGCAAACAGGTAACTCCTCCAAATCCACATACATTGGATGATGTGACATGTCTCCAAATATGTCAAAATGAATGGATCCATGTGAGGGAAACATCCAAAGGTGGAATTTGCCTTGGGATACCTCAAAAAATAATGCTTAGTGTTTAAGGTAAACATCCTAGCAATCCTCAAAATATGAAATGAAGATCCTAAAAGGTGGTGGTCCATTAACACATATGCATGAAAGCAATAGTGTATTAGCTCCAAAATAGACTTCTTCCAAACATGATTTTCTTGGACAAGGCCTCGTGTTATGTGAGGGGTGACACTCTCCATAAAATCTCAAACACCATGGATTGACCAAATAAATGTATATATTCATCCATGTAAACCAACTACATTCCTAATACATGAAAAAGCGAGTAGGCCAATTTAGGAATGTGTGCATAAGGGTGGCATGTTATCCAAAAATAAGTTAGAACCATATGCCTTCGGCATAACGATGAATTCATACCCAAGAAGTGTGCCATGGTACATGTGAACACACCAGCAATAGTCAAGACACTCATCATGCTAAACAAAACCCTTAGCAAACATGTAACTCCTCCAAATCCACATACATTGGATGATGTGACATGTCTCCAAATATTTCAAAATGAATGGATCCATGTGAGAGAAACATCCAAAGGTGGAATTTGCACTAGGATACCTCAAAAAAATAATTCTTAGTGTCTAAGGTAAACATCCTAGCAATCCTCCAAATATGAAATGAAGATCCTAAAAGGTGGTGGTCCATTAACACATATGCATGAAAGCAATAGTGTATTAGCTCCAAAACAGACTTCTTCCAAACATGATTTTCTTGGACAGGGCCTTGCGTTATGTGAGGGGTAACACTCTCCATAAACTCTCAAACACTATGGATTGACCAAATAAATGTATATATTTTAATCCCTGACTTCTTTCATGATTGGTCTTACCTATGTTCTTCCATTCCACTAAGGGGATACGCTAATTTTTTTTTTACATTTCCACAAATCCATGAGCATTTGTTCTTGATATTTTACAAAAATCCTTCTAGGATAAGCCAAGGAATGCTAGAGTACTACAATTACTACCAATATAGACTTCAAAATGTCAATTTTCCTCTAACTAACAACCATATATTACATTAATGCTTTGTTTAATCTTTAATATTTTCTAATAACTAGAACCAATCCCTCTTCCCATATCCATTTGGATTTAGAAAGATTCCAGGAATTTGAATGCTTCCTTGAATTCAATGATGAGGGAAAAAAATTGTAACTAACTTTCTAGTTTAGTTTCCAAGCATATTGCACATTTCTTGAAATTTAACCTCCACAATCATAACAACACTTTATATCTCTAGAATTTCGTATAGTTTTTTGTTGCTTCTCTTAGAGATCCATTACTTAACAAGAGTACATTATCTACTGAATAAAAGATGAGATGAGGATGATACCCTTGTAATCTTGGTTTGTTAGTTGGGGTTCTAAATTTTTTGTTAGAGTTTTATTGAGAAGTGTTGTAGCTCAAATGTTCGGTGGGTTGGGATATCGAGAACCCATGCGACGGGGAAAAAGTGTCTACACTAGGCTGAAAAATCCCCTAGGAAGCAAATGCCGAAATTGAAGGCAAGTCCCATGCAGAGCAACGTGTTGGGATCGTAAAATAACCTTGACCTCAACTTTTGGAGTTGGTTATATTTTGTATAATTTGTGTGTTGATTTAATTGTGTCTGAGGTCACTTTCGACCCGTTGATATTTCACTGTGGGCCTTTCTTTTTGTGTCCCATTGAAGTTTGAAACAACTGATCTTGATGGGGTGATTGAGCTGTGGTTCGAGAAGTTTTTACGAACCGTAGATTACTTTTGTTGAGTTAGATGGCTTGTCAAAAAATGAGTATGATCTTTAAATTAAAATTATATCGGTGTTCAGAGCAATGTATTGATCTATTGCTCTATTGGGTAGACTTACATTAACATCGATGTTAAAAAGGAGATCTTGTTTGAGGAATTTTTCCGAATTGTAGTATAATTTGTTGAGTTAGAGGTTTTTTTTACATACAATTTTTAAATAAACAACTACTGTTAATATATCTATATATATACATATATATATATATATATATATATATATATATATATATAATTTTGTTATCTTATAATGTATGTGTAGGTTGTAGGTTGGCCTTTTCATCACGCTATCAAAAAGTTACATTTGATATGTCGTTGTGTTCTTGGGATTGCACCGATTGATTTGCCTACATGGGAAACCGGACTAGTAGAACAAATGTATAGTCTTTAGATTGCTGAAATTTTGCATTACAAGAGCATCCGACATGACAAATACTGCCGAGGATAGGCACACGAGGCCTTTTATTACCGATTTCCCTTCCATGATATGCATTGACACAAAAATTGAGTACTTAAGACCCAAGACTATAGAGTTGACTATAAAAGCCATGCTTTTATGGTTCAACGCCCTTGGCTAATGTTCCCATATCTTGCTCTATCCCCAAGCACGTTAGAGGGCTTGTTAAAATTGAGTATGAATTTAAATTAAAATTATATCAATGTTACTGCAATGTATTTTTTGTTACTCTATTGGGTAAAACCTACATTAACATAGCGGTCAAAAGGGGGTATTTGCGATGCATTGCATCAAAAGAAATTTGAGAATCACATGGCTATGTTCAAAATCTATTTATAATTTGAATGCCTCATTACATTGTTTCTCAAACATAGGAATCCTCTGCAAATGGTCTCCAATCTATGTATCGGGTTCCATATTCTAGATGATCCGAAGGAATGAGAAATGATTAGTGCATTGATTGATTTAGATTTTTTACGTGCATAAGATGTATCTTTGCTATTATTTGATTTTATTAGTAGTCTCTTTCAAAGCTCGGGCCTTGTTTTAAACGTGGTGTTCGTTCACCTTTGGTGATATTTGCTGAAATATTAAGAAGTGGCTTTGGAAATCACTCTGTTATCTCGCCCTATCTAAATGATATGAGTTTCAAAAGGGGCGAATATGTTTACAAAGCGAGGTCCCAAGTCCATGTTTACGTCCTAAAACCTGGTGTGCACCGGATGGAAACACTTACAAAAATAAAATAAACCAGGCTACATAAATTCTCGTCATTTTGGCAAGAGTTGGATTTTGAAATCTCAAGGTGGCCTTATTCTCGTTGTAGTGCAAAACACCTAGAATCTGGTTTCAAAACATTCGATATTTTCTTGTTCCTTCTTTTTTTTGCATATCCTCCAATGGTAGTAGGTCCAATATAGTGATTTCTACATGATGGGCTAAGTGTTTTCTCGGCACTCGGCTTTTGGGTATAAGTTATTGTGGTGTTAAAGACTTCCCAAGCTTTAATGGGAATATGAGTGCTCAAATAGTAAGGCATAACGTTTTGTGTTTTCCACGAGCATCTTCAATTCAAAATAAATATGGGGCCTACCGGTGTCACAAAAAATTCAATATGTATTTGTGACAACTATATATTGCTTGCTAATAAGTTAAAAGACAATACGTCTATCACGCAAGCGTGCACTAAGAATGTTCTGTTGGTTTGGTTCGTTAGATTGCAATTATACTAGAATATGAATCGAACTAGTTTCTTCAACTCCATTTATTCCCTAGCCTTTAGATAGTGGTACCAACTAAAGCTGTATAGATGAAATAATCCACTGGATTCTATCTTCTAAAAGTGAAATAAGTACTTATCTATACATTAATGATTAGGTATGTGCATATAACATGTCCATTTCATACATTTTCCTCTTTCAATGTGAGATTTTGCACGCCATAAGTTCACATTCATTATGTAACTTTACATGTAGCACGAACATAATTCACAGACTTCTCTTTTCAGGCGTTCCCTTGCACCTCCCGGTGCAATTGCTAATTATTACTTCATAATTTCAAGTTATGTGCATAATGGCTTGCACACCACAAGATTTGACATTAAAAGTTTTGATTATTTGCTTAGAGTGACACAACATACTAAAGGATAAACATGTAATAGACCTTCTTATATCCAATAATTTGGATCATGTTGGATTAGGTAATGAATCTTTTTATATGCAATCATTTGCATTGTGCTATGTTAGGTATTGATTCGGACGATCAAAATTACTATTATAAATGTGATATAGATAAGAGAGATAATACATTTTATTAATGTCCAAGAATAAACCACAAAAGTATGTCGGAAGGACTAAAGATAGTATATCCATTGTCGGTACAAAGTGTTTGTGCCAAGTCAATATGGTACGCAAGAGTAAGGATTATCAAGGAATGTAAAAGTCTGATTCAACTTAACAATTTACATTAGGTCATCGCATGCATAAATGAGCACTTAATCTTTGTATCTTGCCTTTCTATTTCTTTTATTCTCAATCGGTAAGATACGAAGAATTTCTTTATATATCAAAGAAAAATCGAGAATTGGGAAACTAAGAGCCAAGACCTAGATGAGCGAGTCTCGAAGAATTCAAAACTTTAGAATCCATTTCATACCAACGGCACGGTAAAAGCTATGAAGGTTTGGTTTTGACATTGTTTTGACCTCTTTAGGACACAAAAAAATGATGTAAAAGTAAGGCCAAAATTGAGATGAGTTAGGGCTTAAGCTTGCTTATAAGTTTGTCAATGTTTGACTCAATAAATCAACTCTCAAATGCGTTTTAGTACTGCTGTTTTATTTCTGGTTTTAGTTCCATTTGAGGAATCCATCGATAGTACATTTTGAATCAAAGTGTTTCATCGCAATAGTAAGAGTGTTTCATGTTTTTTGGAGTAAAACCAATATGTTTGTGGAATTTTACTTACTTTTTTCATTTATTTATGTGCAAAAAACAGAGATGGACTTGTCTTATAAAATTACTATCGATGAAGAGGAAACTGTCATTGGCATTGTCGAGGGTGTCGAGAAGGTTGTACATTTCGCTGAAATCCATGATGAAATTGTGGACGATGGAATCGTTGAATACCCTTTTGATTTTATTCATGATGGAGTAGCTCTAAATCCAAAGCAAGAGAAGAAATGGAAAGTTTATACAACACTTTTAGGCATCAAGAGGAAACTAGACACATTTGATGTGGAAACAAGGTGTCCAAATGCGAGTGGAAGCAATACCAATCTTTGAAAACATTGAAGAGAATGTGGAGGAGCCTATGCATAAACAACCAAGAGTTGAACATATGCCTTTGTCGAGTGGAAGAAGCCACAATTGTTGATTCTTGTGTATAATTGGCATCTTGGGAAAAAAAAGTGAAAAGTTTAATGGAAGAGTTTGTCAATGAGAAACTTACTCTCAAAGTATATTTCAGAAAAAGGGAGAATATAAAATAAAGATCCATTGTGAAATTTGTGGCATTGATTATGGAACATGTGATGTATCCTTGGTAAGCGCGAACAATGCGCAACTTCAAAAACCATCATATGAAAACAACATCCCATCAACAACGCTTTTCAATGCCAAGTGGTAGTGAAATTACTTCATGTAACAAAGTAAAACAAACAACGGTGGTTGGAGATCGATTTCATATTGATCAGGAAATCAAAATTCTAGATGATTTCAACAAGACACGAAAGAGCCTAATTTGTTCAAGGTGGTGGAAGCAACACTTGCGGGACTATAAGGACATGAAAAAGTGAGAGTTGAATGTACACGATGCAATAAATGGTTTTGTTTGGTTCGACAAAGTGGTAATATTGTCGAGTTCTTTAAATGAACACATGAAATCAAAGAAGCACACTACTACTACGACAAATGAGGCTTCACATCGGGAGATTGGGTGAGGAGTGGCATAGTTGGGAGACCTAAGAAGCCTACCAATGATAAGTCCCAACAAAGTTTGACTGGAGGTTTCTTAGTGCCATCATCACCATCGATATTACATAGGGGTTCTATGCAAGTGCAACTCCTACTTCGGGTGTGTTAATTAGTGGTTAATTAATAGTTTAGACTAAAACTTGAATATGAATTTGTATATTATTTTATTTATCGTACTTCTAATTATTTATTTATTATGTTGTCATCTTATTATAGCTCAATTGTCTCCCTTGTTACTACAATGTTGGGGGGTATTGGTATCCTTATATTGATAGAAATGGGGAGAGATTGGAAACAAAGGTCCTAATGGATGATCAAAGGGGTGGAAAATTATGGGCCATAGAGAAGCATACCAAGATCATGCTATGTTATGAGGATATTGAATGTCGTATTGATGGTACATATAGGCATATTCATTGCCGGAGGGTTACTGAAGTAGGGACCCCTTTTGATTCATTAACATGTAGATTTTGTAAGTTGGTTCCGTAATGTAATGACTTCGTGGATGCGATTATATCGTGAATCAAGGTGCACCAATAAAAGAAGTGAACGAGATACATGAAAAGGTAGAATATTGGACTATTTGACTCAAAATGAATTGAAGTATGCTGACAGAGGGTTACAAATGCTAACCATAGATCTACAATGCGAGCTCTTTTGTGGGAGAGGAAAAAAGGTTGCTACACTCTCTATTAGAATGAGATCTCTAAAGGAAAAGTTGTTTGAATCGGTAGAAAGGAAGGATGTCTTTAGGTTTTGTAAGGATGTTTGTGAGGCACATAAGCAAGGAAAATTACAAGGTAAAGATGCGGTTGAGAATTTTTTCAAGGATATATTTCATAACTTGATTCATGAAAAAGTAGGGAGAAGGTATAGTACATCCACAAAATCCCTTTTATAGAGATGATCAAGTTATGGGGAGGTCCTAGATTACATAACTTTATTAGCTTGAATATGGCATGGTCCTTCAATATCTAAAACTTTAAGGCAAGTTAAAAAGTCATTGACATATATTCCGGGGAGCACGAACACATTTTTGAGGCATTTGGAAAAATTTATGCTTCTTATAAAGCCAAACATGGTATATATGGACCAATTCCTGTATGCCTTGCGAAGATGAAACAATTGTAAAAAAATATGTTAGGTGGGTAGCAAGAAATCGATACATCGGGTGGGGGTTTTGTGGTTTGAAAGAAGAACATCAATGCAAATCACATTTCTTGGTGATCAGTTGGTGAGGGAGATGCGAGTGCTATGAGATTATAGCAAATTCTTTTAAAAACAATGTTATTGGACATTATGCACGTGTTATTATTGCAAACCCTTTACATGAAAAAACTTCCCTCGTTTGGTTGTGGTTGTTCATCCAACATGCGATAAATTCAATGCAAATTTTGTTTTATCAACAATGGGAAAAGGTAGAATTTATGTGGAAGAAACACATAGAAAACAATTTGGGACCTATTGTTGCTCATTCCTCGGATGGAGATAGCGAAGAAGACAACTTATGTTGAAGGATTATTCTTCAACATCAAAGGTCTTCGATATCAAATTCCTTGGGAAGGGTGGAGGGTTAGCTGGGTTTGTACAATGGTTTTAATGTAATAGGATTGCATGACCAAGATTACATCCACAACGGCAAAAAGCTAGTGAATCCTTTGTTTAGCAATCGACGAGAATTGGTTTTAGGAAATGAGTACATAAGTTTTGGCCATGTCTGAATGGTTTATCACACTTTTAAAGTGGATGATCACAAGCTTAAGTGTGAAGATATAGAGAGGATGGATCGAAAAAATTGGGGTTTCGCACAATGAATTGCTTCAAGGCATGTTCGCAGGTGTTTGAAAGAGTTGAGAAGTACACCAAGTGGAAAGTTAGAGAGGACACTAGCTACGAGAGACTTACCTAATGATTGTTGTCGACTACATTGACATCTTTATGTCTCATAGTTTGAGCCTCTCGGAAAAGAGTGTGAAATGCTTCATGAGTTCATCATTTCTTCGCATTATGGTTATGTTGGGTACAAAAAACAATCTCATACTAATGTCAACATAAATTTCATCAGCATGAGAGGCATATCAAGATGTGATAATTTCTTGTCATTTTGCAGTTTTGTTGATGAGATTGTTTCAAAGTCAATACTCTAACTTGCCATGTGTTTTGCACTGACTTGGGTCAAATGTATGTAGAGAAATTCTTTAGCAAAGTTCGTGGGATGGTTGGAATGGAGAGGGCTTATGATTTCACCGACTTGCTTCATGCTCGTTGGAACCCTTAATAGAGTTGTTTAAGAAGAATCAAATTCCCAAGGGCTTCATTTTAATAAATCCCATAAGAAGCAAGAAAACATTTGGAATAAATTGCACCAAGAAACAATACAAAATACGACATATTGTTGCAATATGATTCAATATCCTCGACACGCTAAAATTGTAGAAGCCCTTAAGAATGGATTGAAGGATGCACAAGAAATTTTATCAACTCTTGGAATGAAACCAAAAAATTACACTCAATGTTCTTGGTGGGTTAAACCATGGATGAGAGGATAAAAGATTATTCAACATTTCAAATTTTGGATGAAGTAGTTGATGATTCTCCACCGAGATTTTCCAACTCTATATTTTAATCTTCATCTTCATTGGTACACAATGAAAGTGAATTGAAAATAATGGAAAGTGAGTGGAGACATGAGTTGGATGAAATTTTAGATTCCATTGATGAAAATGTAAGCAAAAACTATAAAACCCGAGTGGTGAATCTCGATGGTAAGGATATGTTCAAAGCATGTTTGGTTAGTCGGTTGAATGAAAATCCAACATTATCCAAAGATAGGTTGACAAAAGTGAGAAGTGGGGTATACTTTTAAAGGCGAGATGGGAATAATCTCACAAAAGGGTGTTTCTAATTGGCTTTGGAATTGTATCGGTTATGGGGTGTTGTTTGAAAAAAACTCAATTCCTCCCACTAAACGTCACTGCAAGAAAAGGTGTTCCTCGAAGTACAAAACAAGGTGTTTCTTGTGTGAATGTGGTACATTGGAAGGGTTCAAAGAATAAGGAAGAAGGATTATAATAGGGTGTTTGATTACCATAATGACATCGACCTTTTGGATAGATTAGAAGGAATCAAGCTTCAATTATGTTGGTATAGTAGAATGAAGGGGGCAACGCGTGTATAAGTATGATTTGACTGATCATGATTTTGTACAACTTGAATCTATTATAGCAATCGTAAACTTATCGTAAAATGCTAAGAATGATACATATAAATTAGAAGAAAGTGATTACAAAGTTTTTTCAGCATTTTGTGAAAAATTTAAACAAGGTTAATTTTCAAAACATTCTCTTTCACTTTCCTTATGTATTTCCATATGTTGGATTATTTATAAATAGTTTTTGGTTATATTTTTTGTTGATTTGTTTGTATGAATCTGATGTTAATTTTGTACTTTTTGGCTTTAGGTATAGTGAATACTTCAAATGGTTAATGTTCGAGATAACTCAACCTTTTTTTGCTACCTACTTTTTGGTGTAAGTTTCTTTCACTAGTCATTTATCTTTTTGTAGTTGTGTTTTCATTCAAACATTGATTTGGTATTTCTTCCATAAAAAAAATATAATTACATACCTATATAACTATATGTACCCCTTACCTTAACACATATATACATTTTTGAATATAAGGGCATCACTTACCTCAACATTTATGTTGGATGCCTTCTCTCGTGGTTCTTCCGAAGTTGGTCCATTTAATCACGAAAAGCAAGAAGAATTGGTTCCTTTTTTATGAATATGTTTTGAAGAAATGTGATGTGGTTCTTCTCACTAATGTTAATGTTTTCCTTGAATTTTTAGATTAATGGTTCGCTTGCTAGAAAGGATATCAAGGATCTAATGGCACGAGGGTTCAATCGGGATGGTTTACTGTTCACTCAAGTCAATAAATTTACACCGTAGCAATGGCTAACACATGAAGTGCATTTGATTTTGAATGTTTTTTGTGGTAGTTGGATTTCCTATTTTTCAAATTGGACATATAAATCAGAGTTTGTGGCTCAAAAAATGTGCCATCGAGTCTTTTTGCAAGTATTTATATTTTGGCCACCTTGATATCATTTTTTACTTTTATTTTTTCAAAAATACATTTATTGCTTTTTGGAAAAATAGGCCCTTGTAATTTGGCCTATAAAAAAGAAATGTTTTTGTAATAGAGGGGTTTGATATTGGATATATCATAGGAGAGCTATTGTACTTGGAGTTTTTGATAATACGGGCGATTTGCGATGTAAGAATTTTTGGGATTCATGTGGTATGGCTTTATAGCATTGTATCTCCTTCGTGTTTCATTTCATCGAATGTCTTCTCGGTTCCATTTCATATCTTATGCTTTCACCCGATTGTTCTAAAGAGTTATAAACAGAATTAATAAATCGATTTATGCTCGTTTTTTAAGAGAAATTATGTTGTGTTACTTTCTTCTTATAGAATGAGTTAATTATCTAAATGCTCATTCTAATTCCGTTTCTCATCCTACAATGCAATGACAAAGCCTGAAAGCTATCAAAGTCTACCTATCTTGCCCCATTATCGCTACCAGTAATTCATTTAGCTAACAACTTTATAACACTATCCTTGCTAGCAACAATAGGTTTGAATTGGTGTCATTATCACCTGCAAGGGAAAACACCTAAACTTGATGCTCGATCCCAGAGATTTTTCAGATTGTTGAACACCATTTCCACAAATTTTTATTGAGTTGTTGAGGCTCATAGTTCTATCATAGCTCCATGCTTATTAAGCACCCACAGTCTCACCGTGGTTTGGGAAATCCTTATTAGTCGCCACCCCTGGTAGGTCCACACGGTCCCCAGTTACAAATATGTTGATTGTTGAGTCCATATGTGCGGGATGCCTCCACCTCCAACACAATATATGATTGTGGGACATAATAGCTCGATGTTAAGACCTCGTTCGGTGTGACCATGCTAATCGAGTAAACAATTTTAGTTGATGCCATAGGTGATATTTTTTTCCAAACATGTTGGATAAATACCATACGTGAGGTCGAGTAAACGAGGTCTACCTATTACATGCACAGAGTCAGGTGCCACAAAATGATATGCACTTTCTTAAGTGTAATGGTCTTTGAAGAATGTATCCATTTCAAAATGAGGGAATAAGCCCGATCAAAATTGTGAACTGCAGTCAAAAAAGTGACTATGATGCATTGATGGTATTCAAGGCTTGAGTTGATCCAAACAACAAACTTCGCTCTTGGAAAACCGAGGGAACCATGCACGGGAAAATGGATCGATGTCATCTCTCTAAACAATAGGGTTATTCGGCTTGGCTGTAGAGCCTTGACCTCACGTGGTCTCATAGAATCCTTAAGCGATTTAGACCAGTTTATCGTCTTAAGCCTCGAGGGAATTCGTTTGAGGATTGATGTATGTGGCTTAGATGGTGGGATAAGAGTTGTAAAATTAAAGTGGCAAGTCTGAGAGCTCCCAAGCTTGGCTCCCCCTTTTGTTTAAAGATTGGTCTATGTTGCTTAGATGTTGAAATATGAGAAATTTGCTTGTAAAATTCTAGATGTTGTAAAGTTCTTAAGTGGTCGAGTGTAGAGCTCCTAAGACATTATGAGATCATGGGTGCTGAAAAGGCATGAAAATCTGTTAAACCCAGGCAGCTTTGCCAACCCGAATTGGAAGAAAAAGAACCAAAATTACTACTGGGCAACTTTACATTTCTTTAAACTTTTTATGTTTGGATAATTTGATTATTAGAGTATCTTATATTCTACAATACGAGGGGATATGATTATATGTGTGTATTTGCAAGTTTGATTTTTTCGTATGTTCCTTTCTACCACACAGTGGGGATATCAATTTATGTTTGCATTTGGGGATTTGATAATTGGATTATATTCTAATTTGTCAAGTCTGGGGAAAGCCAAGCATTATGTATTGGACCAGTTCTCTTTGAGTGCATCACGGAGATTCGCAGCCGCTAGCTCTTACACGAATGGGTGAGTCTGTCTGCGAGTTGCACTACTACGACCAAGCTTGCCCAATGGAGAATAGAAAATTTGGCTTCTTATACTTCCTACGGGAGTCCGATCCCTTTCAAGATAGGGGTGTGGAATTGGTAAGCATCTTTATTATGGATTTTTTAAACGATCGTATTGATGCTCAACATACGGATGGGGGAATGGTCGGTAGAAAAGGTTCTTCAAGTCATAGTTGCTAAGAGTCTGGTCATGCCGGAGTGAAGGGATGAAGGTATAGAATCGGCTATGACATGGTAGAAAATGACGATAGTAATATGAAAAAAACTTTGTTTTGAAAGAGTCATGTTTCGAGTATTTGAATTTTGCTTTTATTATTCTCTATATTTGTTGTTAGTGGTTTGATTTGTCCTAATTATAGATGGTTTGTGTGTTTTTAGATGTTTACCGCGTTAAAATTCACCTATGAGCGGGAACTTCACCCCGAGAAGAGTTTTTTGTTCCATATGTGTGGAATTTAGTTGTATACGCAGAGTATAGTATGAGATACATTCTTAGGATTTATAATCTTTTCGATCTCCCCTCTTCGCTGAAGTTTTTCTGTTCGATGAAATAGTGATTTACAGCGATTGTTTTCTTCATTAAAAATGAAAATGGTCTCAAAACTAACATGTTTTTTAGCTAGTTCATTATATGTTAGTGGTCACTAATGCAAGGTAAAAGTGGGTATACCCCTCAACAATTTTGTAATTTTCTAGAGTCCAAGATTGCACGCAGAAATATTTCATAGATGATATGTTAAATTGTTTAATACCATGCCTCGCTTTTATAATTCGTGACTTGTTGAAAGCATCACTTTTCTACATTTATTTACATGGTGATCCGTGTATTGTATTCGATGGGCGTGGATTTCAATCTCAACACCATTCACTTATTTCAAGCAAGGTCACTGTCGAGAGGTGAGTATTCATTACAACCTTTGCTTCAAGATAGGTGTGGAATTTGGCCACCATACTCTATTTGACCATTATTCTTTAGACTTTCTACTCTTCTTCTTGATTGCCACTTGATTTGAGATCTACAAAATGAGCAATTCTTGTTTCGAGTGTCATGGCTATTGTTTGAAAAAAATGTGACATATACATTTTTAGCGAGGGTCTCCTATTTGAAAATCTAGGGGCTAGTAACATACTTGGGTCATTGTCTCCCAAATAAGGTTACATGTTACCAATGGCCTTGCAACATTCATGGGATGATGAAGAAGTGCTAGAACATGTGATTCCTTTGGATTGGCTTGGAAATGTCCAACAATCCCAATTGCATGCATGATATATGGTCTAGTCCCTGTTAGATAAATCATACTCCCAATCATAGATTTGTACTTTGGTTGGTTTAACATGGGAGAATCATCACGATAATTGAGGCTACATCCACTCATCATTGGAGTACACACCGAGTTGCAATATTCCATCCCATACTTCTTTAGAATCTCGCTTGAGATATTGTTTTTGTGAGAGAGAGATGCCATCTTTTTCTTGTTGCACTTGTAAACCAAGAAAATATGTTAGTTCCCTAAGTAAAGACATTTCAAATTCCCGTTGCATAACAAAAGAAAATTTTCTGACTCATGGATTCTTCATTACTCCCAAAAATGATGTCATCAACATAAACAACAATAATTAATGAGTTTGTCATCCACAAATTTTGTGTATGTAGTTATTTTTCTGCAGTCCTTTTGTGAATTTTTGTTGTTGAAGATATTATTTGAGACGATAGTACCATGCCCATGGAGATTGTTTTAGCCCATATACAACCTTTTTTAGTTTTCAAACAAGTTTTCCATCATTACCCGTAATTTGAATCCTTATAGTTGTTCTATATATACTTCTTCTTCTAGGTATCCATTAAGGAAAGCGAGATTATACATCCATTTGATGAACTTTGAAATGTTGAAAACTTGAAAATGCAAGAAACATTCTTATGGCTTCACAAATCTGCCATCGGTGAAAATGTTTCTTCAAAGTCTATACCTTAGTGTTGAGCATAACCTTTCCAAACAAGTCTAGCTTTGTTTCTAATCACATCTCCATTTTCATTTAACTTATTTTTGAAGATCCATTTTGTCCCAATAAAATTTTTATTGTGAGGCCTCGGAACCAATTCCCAAGTATTATTCTTTTCAATTCGATCCAGTTTCTTCATTCATGGCCTTAATCCAACATTTATCTTTATTATCTTGATTTACATTTTTTCGTTCGATGGTGGATAATAGTGCTAGATAACTAACAGATCCCATAAGATTTCTTCTTGTTTGTACCCTAGATTCCTTTTTCTCCCAAAATTTGAGATCCTGGATGATTCTTTTGAACATACCTGGATGGAGTCTTTTTCTATATTTGACGTGTCTTCTTTTGATGCTTCATTATTTTATTCTTATTTCTATCATTATGATTTGATGTGGGAAAGCATTCATCATCATCTTCATCCTCTTTTGTTGTTATTTTCTTTTTGGGAGCTGTGCACATGCTTCAACAATCGCAACATCAATACATTCAACAAATTTTTTAAGTCTCTTATTGTGGCATTTCTATCCTTTACTTATAGAAGAGAAACCAATAAATATTCCTTCATCTCAGTCTAGCTTCAAACTATCGAGTTTTTCATCATTATTTTTGATGAAACATTTTCTTCCAAAAACTATAAAGTGTTTCACGATGGGAGTATTCCCATACCCGCAGTTCATAAGGATTTTTATCACTATTCACATGAACATGGGCCTTGTTGAGAATATTTACTATGGTATACGTAGCTTCACCCTCAAAAGGTGTCATGAGTTCTGCACTCACTCAAGCATAGCTACTGAGCCATTTTCGAACTGTTCTATTCATTCTTTCTACCATGCCATTTTGTTGAGGAGTTCTAGCACAAAAAAATGTCTCATTTTATGCCTATATTGTTCACTGAAACCGAAGAATTCATCTTATATGTCTTCTCCTCCTGAGGGTCGGATCCGAGACATTTGACCTTTAGATCTAATTCATTTTCAACTAATCCTTTGAAGACCTTAAATTTATCAAATGCTTCATCTTTCTGTTCAATAAACCGATCCAACACATTCTAGAAAAGTCATCAATGAATAAGATATAATATTGTTCTCCAAGAGATGAATTTTTTCTTTATAGGACCACACAAATCAGTATGTATAAGTTCAACGAGGCTTACTTGTTGATTCTTCTTTGGCATTAAATTGAACTCTAATTTAATTACCGAATTGACATGCCTTAGATATGGTACTTTCTAGTAGGGTGATGTTGGGTAGATCACAAACAACTTTGAGCTTTGCTTGATTTGCTTATTTGAGAGAAGCTCGAGTGTCCGACCTTATGTGCCATAACCAAGTTTCTATAGCTTTGCCTAGATAACATTGTTCTTGAACCACACATTCTTTTGATCGAAAGACTACTTCATTTCCTTGGTCGTACATTTGACTAACACTCAACAGAAGTTATGCTTTAATCCATAAACATACATAACATTACCAACTTCAACCTTTTCTTTTAGAAAAATAGATCCTTTACCCTTATATGTCATGAATAATAAGTCATTTCCAAAAGTGGAATTCTTTTCTTTTTTCTAACGCATTGTATGAAATGAGTTTATCTTTATCACATGTCATGTGTTTTAAACATCCACTATCAATGTACCATTGATTTTCTTCTCCTCCTCGCAAATAAAGCTATGCCACGACTTTTCGAATTGTAAGTCCTCCTTTTTCCAAACCTTAGAATTTGTGGATATTTTTTTCTTTTGGGTCGTAGTTTTCTCTCGCATTCAGTATTCCTCATGTCCAAATTTATTGCAAACCAAACATTCAACTTCATCTTTAAGAGGAGCGAAATTTTTTATAAAAGCATTCTTCTTTATTCTTGTCTCATTTATTTGTTTTCTTGCTTCTATAGTCATGATGGTTTTGTATGCAACACATTGAGCAGACTTTGTGACCAAAATAATGACATTAGAAAAAATTGTCCATTAAAAAAGGAAATTTCTATGATCATAGAACCTTCTACTTTTTTTTACCTTTTCACACGATGTGTCACGTTATTATTCATCCTTTAATTGGAACAAACATGATTTACCTAGCGATTATCTTTGTTCTTCTCGCTGAGTGTTGAAGCTTTTCCGATCGGCATTTGCTGCATTTAGATAGATTCTGGGTTGTGGCTAAGGATTTTTCTATCTATGAGGATTCACCAACGTATCCAAGACTTGTATTCGAAGAGGAGAGCATTGAACCTTGATAATTTCATCTAAGGTTTTAGATCCTTTTGAAAATCTAAGATTTAAACTTTTTACTTTCTCAAGCTCCTTTCTTAGGCTTACTATTTCACATTCTAACTTCTCATTATGCTTCTCTTTTTCTATGAGTTGATTCTTTAGAGTCTATATGGATATTTTGTTTTCTTCCAAGCATATTTTGAGTTGAGTGATTTCTTCAAAGAAATCATTTTCTTCTAAAGCATCCATACAATTATCTTTAGACTCATTAGTGTCTTTTTCAAATTCCATGAGTAGTTTAAGATCTTAATCAAATTCTCCTTCTTCACTATTTGACAAGCCATCACTATCTTCATGAGTATAACAACTTTTCCTATTGTCAAATTTGTCTCTTTATTAACTTACTGCTATATCCTTTCCGTTTTCATGATTATCTTTGTGAGGACATTTAAAAACATATTGACCCCACTCTTCCACAAGAAAAACATTTGAAGGGAAGCTTATCTTCGAACCTTACGGTGCCAGAGTTGAATATTCTTTACAAAATTGACCTCATCTTCTTTTGATACATACCCCAATTCTTTTTGTTCTTCCTTTTCCTTTCCTTTCACGGTAGCTTTAAATGTGGCTTCTCGACTTTAGAAACACCTCCTTTTCTCATTTCGAAGCGGTCGGGATCCCATGAGGAATAGTAAGAGTCTGCGTAGACTTGCTTCTCTTCAATAGCAGTACACTTTTGACTCAAATTTAGGAGTTAGAGATCTTAATATTTTCCTACTAAATTTGTGGCTTTTACGTCTTCACCCCGGCATTTCTAATACGATTTACAATCTTATATAGACGCATAAAGAAACTAGCAATACTTTCATCATTATGCATTCTAAGATTTTCATATTGAATTCTGAGAGTTTGGAGTTTAGGATTGTTTACCTTGGCATCACCTTCATAGCATAGAATGATTTTGTCCCATATCTCCTTTGTTGTATCTAGCGCATAACCTTGACAAGTTATGATTCGGTTAGGCTTCCCAATAATGCATTGATATCTTTTTGAATTGATTTCATAGGTCTTCTTTGCTACGGGATTTGTGGGAACTGCACTGGATATTGGTAACCTACTTCAACAATTTCCCAAACATACGCTAGCAAGATACCGAAGATAGGATCTTGTTCTTGTCTTCCATAAGATTAAATTGTTTCCCTTGAAGAGTGGTGGTCTGATAGATGTTGTTCCATCTTGATTTCTCATCTTCGTAGATCTTCCTTCAATCGAACAAGATTCTTCGAAGGACTTGCTCGATTCCGGTTGTTGGGAAAAATGCGAGAGGGCGAGGGGGGTGAATCAATATTTAAAGCTCACACAAAAATTTTTCTTTTCTTTAATGATTTCTATATGTGACTTTACTTAATCCAACTATTGTATGTATGTGAATTTATTCAAGGAAAGTTGTGTATGCCCAGTGAACTTATTATTCGAGATAAATCTTCATTAACTTTACTTAGACCAGTGCATCATTCATTCATCGGACATTTAGTAAGCAGTAAAAATGTGTAGTAAGAAAAAAATAAATCATCACACATAAGAAACACACATGAACACCAAGATTTAAGGTGGAAACCCAATGTGGGAGAAAACCACCGTTGTTGTCGTCTTTGTCTTCAATATTTATTATATATAAAATTTCTTATAATCTTGTACTTGTGTAGACTCATACCATCACGTAGGGAGCTCCAACCCCTGATCTCGTTTACCAGCCACCACTGGGAGGGAGCTTCGACCCTCCTCTCATTTACCAGACCCACTATTGGAAGGGAGCTACAACCCCATGATTTGAACACCGCGATCCTAATGGTTGGAAGCTTTTACTTCCTCATCGAAGGCTCCAATCCTTAACACCATCTGCATGCCACGTTTCATAAATTTTCTACTCGGATCCATCGGCTTCAATTCAACACAACTTGTAGGCCTCTTTTCATAAGATTTTTTAGACTTGACCTACTACACTTATTTAAGCCCAATACCATACATCAAATTAAAACATATAATTGTACCAAATAATTCACGGAATCATTAATCAACCAACCAATCACTAATCTTTAATCCAAATCAACTAACGAGCATACTCAATACTCAAACAACCCGAGATCTATATGAAAAACGTCATTGACGGATGACAAAAAAACATAGCAGAACTAATCGGACATTTCCCAGCATTCTTCAACAAAACCTTGGCTTCCATACGCACCTTCCATAATACATATTTGCAACTATACGTGCTTCTTCCGAAACCAAATTGTGTATAGATCTCAATATTTTTTCCTAAATATGTACGTGCCTTTGTAGAATCGAACCCACATGTATACACACCTTCCTTGAGTCAAACCTACGTATAGAGCTGCCAAATAATTCAAGACTATGCAACACTTCGGAACTACAAACTTACTCGGATCATACCCTTCACTTCATCAAATATGTGCATGGACTACAAATCTAAACATCTCATAAACGAGATCATGCAAATACATAGTCATTTCAGTGTCTGAGAGATCATAGTCCATCATTGTATTCATGAGTGCATCATAATATCATATATATCTATCGATTATAGCCCATTCCATGCGAGATATACTTCGTATTGAAAGTATTCATTCAATTCACATACTCATACACGCTTAGCACTATGATCTTCCCCTCCTTATATAATTTGAGCCTTAGCCAATACCATGAGCCAAAACCACACAAGTGTCAATTTTTATTCTTGGAAGAGATCAAATAATCCATTACTGTGTTGAGATTGCAACGAAGATGATGAGCTTAGTGAAAAGAGTCGCCTTCACTAAGTGGGCCCACGATGGTATTTTTGGCGCAAAGTCTATTTTTTAGACATATGGATCATGTTCTATGAGTTGCGGGATGCTATTTATGGATGGTTGGTCAAGTCGAAAAAAATAGATGGACTTCTATTTTTAGACATATAGGGCGGAATATATTTTTATATTGCCGGTCTAAAAATAGATATGTCGAATATTATTAGCTCTTAATAATATTTGGACTATAAACATTATCTTATCCTCTTGGAGCACTTCGCTTTGATGCCCGGATGTGGCACATGCTAGTGACGAAGGAATTACGCTATTCCTAGGGTTTAAGTGAAGCTATTGCATGACGACTTCGAGTTAGAACTCGGTGACAGCAGTTTGGTGGAGTTGATTGAGGAGTTAATGGAGTTGTGTTTAGTTTAATTGAGTTAAACATAGTTGAGCTAGTTGTATCTAGTCTAACCGGTTGATACACTAGTGAGAGTGGTGTGAATTAATTATTAATTAATTCACTAATTAATCAACTAAAGAACACATCGAGTTACCTTGATGCATATAGCTTTCGATGGGAGACCGATGTAGGTAGGTGAAAAAGTAGGTTGACTATCGGTTGTGACTATACTTGGTGCATGAGTTTGCACCCATATTCATGGAGATGCCAATGAGAATTGCACAATTAATACTAGTGGGATTTGAACTTGGATCTCACAATTATCCGAGGTTGGATTGTGCAGAGAGAGGCAAAGCAATGGTGGAGTAGATTGGAGCATGTGATGTGTATGTTCGAGCTTGTGTAGTGTGTAACGATCGAGATAGTGTTTGAGAGATTGTGAGGAGTTTGTACTATGATTGTTACATGATCTCTATGATTATAATATATAGATAGTTGGGGGTTTTCAGCTTTAAGCTTTTCCATTACATACTTGTGTTTATATGTGTGATAGTTTATGGTTTTAATGTGCACATGCGATTGTTTATATTTCCGCAATTAATGATCAATGGTAGAAGAGGTTATGTATTATGCATGAAGATCAAATAGTGTGTGATCGGGATAATCTCGGTGAATAAATTGAACATTTATTCAAATTTCTACATCTTGCACTCAAATATTGTGGGCTAATACCATGGTAAAGACCCCTGATATTATAAAATTAGTGTGCTAGCTCATACGTGACTTTACTTCTATGTACCCGCATGTATACGTGACTTTTCCTTTACTAACTCGTGTATAGTTCTTCAATTTTATACTTTATTCATCTTCTAATTCTAATCTGCAAAGCTTTTGTCCCATCATTCTGACATTATGTTCCATCACTTTGTCACCTTTGAGCTTGTCCAGAAACCATATACTTGGTCTTTTACAATTGGGTTTCCATCAAGGACAACAAATGCATCATAATGCCAATAGCTATTCTTGGGTTCAATTTGTAGATTGCAAATATGTGCAATTTTATACTCGAAATGGGTTTGTCTCCATTATTTCATTATTTTGTCCAAGAAAAGATACATTAAGTGAAAATCCCTTAAGTGATCTCACTTCCCTTCAACTTTCTATCCTCAACCCAGACCTAGTCAATGGCTAAGAAACTGAGTAGCAGGGACTGATTGAACACACTGCACCAGCAAATTCCCACGGCAAGCACACACAAGCCACTCCCTCCATAAACCTTCCTGTGACATTTACGCTTCCTCTTCATAGGCCACCATCAGGACCAACACCAAACCATATTTAGGAGTATAATGTTGGGCTCCCTCATCTTCCCTTACCTTATCCTTTCACCACCTCTGAACACCAATGCACAATTATTTTTCACACGAATTGCCAACATGAAGCTAGTAACTCTCAATGCATAACCCATTAACCCGTCACCCCTAACCCCTAAAATCCTTAACTATTAAATCCCCTAACCCCTAAGCCCCTAATCCCTAGTCCCTTAACCACTAACTCATTATTCACTTAACCCCTAACTGCACCTAAATCCTCTAACCCATAAGCCCCCAATCCCTAATCCCTTAACCACTAACTCATTATTCCCCTAACTCCTAAATTCACCTACATCCCCTAACCCCTAACCCCTCAATCCATAACCCCTTAACCACTAACTAATTATTACCCTAACCCCAATATCTAATCTCTTAACCTCTAACTCATTATTCCCCTAACCCCTAAATGTGCCTAAATCCCCTAACCCCTAAACGCATCTAGTTGGGACCTACGATCGGGTTAATTTCCCCTTGTGGGCAAGATTAAAACGGTTAATCTTTGATATAACTCATTATTCCCCTAACCCCTAAATGTGCCTAAATCCCCTAACCCCTAAACGCATCTAGTTGGGACCTACGATCGGGTTAATTTCCCCTTGTGGGCAAGATTAAAACGGTTAATCTTTGATATAAAAAATGTAGATCAAATATTTCATTAAAAGGAGGGAACCATACCCTCTCTGCCAGGCTATGCCTATCGGTCGCTTGGCCTCTTCTTGCTCTCACGTGAATGTAGTCTTGTTTAACTAGTACATAAGAAGATTTCACATTATGAACTGTTTGTTTGGGACAACTTTCAGTTGTTTCATCACTATTACATTCTTCAAGCTTATCCTTTAAATCATCTTAGTATTTTGTACTCTCTCCAACTTTGTAGTGCTTTCCATTCCTCTCAGTCTCATCTGTTTCCTTGGTTTGTTAAGGGACAAGGTCAACAAAATTAGGATGTTTTTGCAACAAACAAGGGTATTTCCAGGACACAATAAGGTGGAGAAAGAGTATAATTTCCAAATTTCTCATGAATGTGGGACACTCGAACTCAAGATTTTTTGTAGCAGTCATGAGGTGTAGTTTGGTTATTGAGACTTCATCAGATGTCCATTCTCTGGACTTAAATTGTGTGACAACACTGTCGCTGAGTTTGAAACTAGAGATTAAACATACATTTAGTTTAATTGCAATAGACATTTTCATCAATAAATGTAAAGAAATGGCTAACACATACTAGAAATTAATAAATAGAGAAGACATGGCAACAAACAACAATACCTACAAATTTGTTACATTGAGACACAAAGAATAAAGAACTATTGTGCACAAATAGAGACCAACAAAACTATCATCTTAATCCCTAACCCCTTGAACACTAATTCCGAACCCCTAAGTTCTAACCCATTTAACCCATAAACCCTAAACCTCTAAACCCTTAACCCCTAACCCATTTAACTCCCTAAACCCCTGAAACCCTAACCCATTTAACCCCCTAAACCCTAAACCCCTCACCCCTTAAACCCTAATTACCGACCCCTAACCCATTTAACCCCCTAATCCCCTAAAACCCTAACTCATTTAACCCCCTAAAATTAACCCCATTAACCCCTATCCCCTAACTCATAAAATCCTGAACTACTAAATCCCCTAACCCCCTAAACCTCTAAACCCCTAACCCATTTAACCCCTAAACCTTAAACCTTTAAACCCTTAACCCCTAACCTATTAAACCCCCTATTGCAGCAAGCAGATGCCAAGCCAAACTGCATTACCTTTTCACTCACAATGATGTTATTCATTGACAAAATTTATTTAAACCAATTTTTTTTCCATGGCGTATGGTGGGGATTAACTCAAAATCAATGGCCTTTTAGGTGCTAATATGTTTTGGTTGATCATACCGCGATTGCCATGTGTTTATTTAGAGAGAAACCACTGTAAGTAATGAGATGGTCCCCAAAACACAGAAGGACCCATGAATGCGACTCTGTGTGGCGACTCTGTGTCTGCCATGAGAATGATGGAAACCCTTTAAAACACGCTATAAGAAAACACGTGGAATTGAAATGTTAATTGAGGATAACATAAAAATGTAGTTGTAGAGCATTTGATGAAAGACGCAGATAAAAATGCTATAGTGATGAGGCATCCTTGTGAGTCTTTTGGGAAAGAACAAGTTTAAGATGCTCGAAACAACTCTTGGAGTCATGTTCAATGAGTGACTATAAAATTAGGGGTGTCAGAGTGGCTAATAATCATATTTTATGGTGGATGATATTCACCATACATAAAATTTGTCATTTAGATCATTTGTTTGGAGGTCAATGTTGGTGAATCAATATATTATATCATGGTACCATATATTTCTTTTTTAAAGGAGAAAATCTATTGAACATGAAATAAGTTGCATCTCGTGTAAATGTTTAATGTCATGATGTTGTGAATGGTTTGCACATTATATGTATCATATATTTGTAATCACTTCTTTCAAGTTTACTTTAAGAAATAAAGGAAGAGGTGCAGGGCCTTACCATAAGAAGGACTTTCACTAACTTGTCTCCTCATATCGTTCAAACATTAGCCCATAAATCAAACACATACCCTAATTTCTCTAGTATGGAAACCCTTGGATGAATACGATAATGAACTCCTCCCAACCGCTAGTTCTAACCCAACTATTGAATTTCTTTGGTTAGCATGTGTAAATGGCTTTAATGGATCCATGGAAATGTATGAAATCCAATTTTTCATTGAAATGATACAAATACCCAAATTAACACGAGGTATAGAAATTTCAACCTTACAACTCTCTCATCCAATATTAAATACTTCACTAATTAGTCAAGGGGTAATCTACTTAATTGTATATTAAATATTAAAAGCACTCACATTAATACAAGAAAGTAATAATAGTATTTAATATAAAGTTATAATATAGATATATGCTAAATTGGCATGTGAGACCCCCTTGTTCGTGGGACAATGGATGCCCTTCATGCAATGATTTAACTATTTAATCCATGGAGGTATACATACCTTAATTTCCCTTGGATTCAAACCTGTGACATTTAAAGGGGAAACACTTTAACACAATTCTAACAAGTAAATACAAACTTAATTTGTATATGTATCAAATTTAGTCTAAGAGTTGCATGGCATGCTTAATTTTGCACGAAATTAGCAGAACTCATGAAGGGTTGATCACAATAGGCATGTATGGTCGATTCTGATTATCATAAGTATGTTAGTTTGGTTTTCCCAATCCACAAATTGCACACATTGTTACTATTGTTAAAGATATGTCATGTTGGTTTACTTGCTCAACATCATGCACATTTGGTTGTGTTCATTAAAGGCATTTTAGTTCATTGCAAAAACCAATAGTTTGTCAAGGTGGTCAACTTAGCTAGTTGTGTGTCATGTCAATCATCTTAATCAACAACATGTCATGTCGATTAGTTTATTTATTGACATGTGCATTCCATTGTCACTAAGTGATGTGTTAGGTTAGTTATTAACATCTATTTTTTATTAACACTATCTTGGAAAAAACTAAATAACTTACAAATACAATTGCCTTTCTTTTTGAAAAACATTAAAACATTTATAACTTTTAGTAAATTTAAAAAAAATTGAAATATTTATTATATTCAAATAATATTTTTTTCACATTGACCGTTTTCATTTGGAATTTCATTTTCCCGCCAAGGAGGATTACCATGAAAATGCCCATAAAACACATTGATTCAGAATTGGTACTGCTATTGACCTTGGTACCTGCATCATCAACATCTTGCAGCAAGTGCAAGCGAGGCCAGTGGAACGAAGCTCTGGGTGTACTCCATCAAATGCACCAGAAGGGAATATCAGTCGACTTCAATACCTATGTATCTCTTTTGCAGGCCTGCGGTGATGCCAAAGCACTAACGCAAGGCTACGCCTTACATGGGTTTCCCGTTCCTGTCACCGAATTGGTTAGTATTCTACATTTGTCTCCACTTCTATTGGTTTCTATTCATGAACCTATGGTCATATCCATGTTGGGCTAGCTTTGATTAGTGCCCTCTCTGGTTTTCTGAGGTTTACATGGTGGTTGGTTGTTATAATTACAAAATCCCAATTGATATTCGTGGAAATCGGTGCTATTTTTATTTTGTTGCAGATCAGTTTCAGGTTAAATATATTCTAATGCATGGCACTCTGTTAGAATTTGGAATAAGGGGAAAATTTATTTAAGGTTTGATTAAATTATGCATTCTCAAAGAATGTTTCTCAAGTTGTCTTGAATGTCGCATGTTTGGGTATTTTCTTGTAATGATTTCCTGCTGATGGGATTATATGTGGAAACCCCTGCTCTCCAATGGTTTCCAATTATACTTCTTGTAGTAGCTTTAATACTATTCAAAGATTCAGTACCAGGTCTTCTAAGCCTCCAACAATTGCTACAAGACATCTTCAGTAGATTTGCTTCAATAATACATCTTAGGGTTTCTCCAATAAGCTCTTCTACTATATTTTTCAACAAGATAAACTGTCTCCAACGCTATTCTTCAAGAATGCTTTTGTGGTTTGCTTAAGAATTGTTTAACTCCAAAAATATAAATTCTGTAAGAACACCAATCCTTGTGCTTCCATGGCCTTTAAGTAGATGATGTCAACAATTCTATCCTTCAAAAAATGCACTAATACTAATACAAATTCCCAACCAAGGTATGCAGCCGATTACTTTGGGAGTGCTATAAAAATATTCGAATCTGGTGTCTATTTGCTGTAGGTTGGGCTGATTGGTTAGGGCAAGATGACTGTCCACATCAGCGTACTTAAACTCCTCCAAACTGCCTCCTAACTACTGCAATTTTCTTCCACTTTAGTGCTGCTCCAATGTGCTTAAGTTCTGGACTGATTTTAGTCCTCCAAAAAGACCTGTGTCTTCTCACAAATGTGACTAGGATTATATCCCTCCTCAAACTATATGCTCAGTGGATAACCAAAAAACTATTCAACCACACTTTCTTCTCACAGATTTGGAACAGCAGTTGTATTACCACAGTTACAATAGCTTTCTTCAAGTCCGAGATTGGGTTTTAGAAGAAATTATGTTGCTTCCTGCAGTGAGAATCACTCTGGTTTAGTGCAAGAAATCTGAGCTTTTACAGTAGGTCTAAGAAAGGTCTGAGTCATTAGTGATCCTATTTATCTTTTTCCCATAAGTACAGTGTTTATAAGTTAGGGATTTTATTTATCATTTTCCCACCATCCTTGGACACCATTTTCTACAGCACCATTGAGTAAAAATTTCTAATCAATTGCCTTTGATTCTAGAAGTGTTCTGTCATACCGTTGCACAATTATTCTCGTGAAAACAAAAGAATTATTGCAAACTTCACAAAGCCTAGACAGAAAGACGGACGGACACTTGAAACCCATGTCTCAGTTTTTCAACATTTATAGAAATCAATACATAGTTTCTCTAAAAAATATGTTTGATACAATTATGACAAGTATTGAAGATATTATTATTTTTATAATGCTCAAATTTTATTTCCCAGACCTATTTTTTACCAGATTTATTTTCAAAGTAACATGTCCATCAAGTTCTCCTATGGTAGTCTGGCAGCTCTGCTTGCAATCATAGCCGTGATAGTTGGTGAGTTTCCATGTCTATTAGTCATTACTAAATTGTCACATGACAATCATCTACTAAATATTATGAAGATACAAGGAATACTACAACTTTGACAAGAATATTCGACTTGTAATAGATACAGAATTTCATAACCAACTTGAATCACACAGAAGACAGAAGGATTGTCTAAAATACATCAAAATCAACTTACAGGCCAAAGTGAATCATTTTTCTGTACAGGAACAAAGTTGAAGAAAAGTTCGCATTGCCAAAAATTTGGTTAAAAGAATGCAGTTCTTGTTAGTCAAAGCTGCATCTGAAATATTTGACCATGCTATAAATAGGAGATATTAGATGGAACAAAATTAGAATGCATTACGTAACGGTATCTTCGGGTAGATGGATTTTTTCTGCCAAATATCCTTCATCTTTTGTCAAGCCTTTTCACAGAAGTAGACTCTACGACATTATCCACAGTTCACCGAATGGTGCATGATGAAGATGAAGAAGCCACAAACAGGGCTATAGTAAAATAATAAGAGCTCAAGCTCTGAAGCCACCTAAAGAGAGTGTTACAACTCCAAAAATATAAATTGTGGTTTTCTTAAGAAGTGTTCAACTCCAAAAATATAAATTCTGTAAGAACACCAATCCTTGTGCTTCCATGGCCTTTAAGTAGATGATGTTAACAATTCCGTCCTTCAAAAAATTCTGTAATACTAGTACAAATTCCCAACCAAGGTATGCAGCCGATGACTTTGGGAGTGGTGTAAAAAGATTCGATTCTGGTGTCTATTTGCTGTATGATGGGCTGACTGGTTAGGGCAAGATGACTATCCACATAAGCGTACTTAAACTCCTCAAAACTTCCTCCTAACTGCTGCAACTGCCTTCCACTTTAGTGTTGCTCCAATGTGCTTAAGTTCTGGACTGTTTTTAGTCCTCCAAACAGACCTGTGCCTCCTCACAAATGTGACTAGGATTATAGCCCTCCTCAAACTATATGCTCAGTGGATAACCAGCAAAATATCCGACCACACTTTCCTGTCACAGATTTGGAACAACAGTTGTATTACCACAGTTACAATAGCTTTCTTCAAGTCCAAGATTGGGTTTTAGAAGAAAATTCCGTTGCTTCCTACGGTGAGAATCACTATGATTTAGTTAAAGAAATCTGAGCTTTTACAGTAGGTTTGAGTCACAAAGGTCTGAGTCATTAGTGATCCTATTTATCTTTTTCCCATAAGTATTGTATTTATAAGTTAGGGATTTTATTTATCATTTTCCCACCATCCTTGGACACCATTTTCTGCAGCACCATTGAGTGAAAATTTATAATCAATTGCCTTTGACTCTAGAAGTGTTCCGTCATACCATTGCACAATTATTCCCCTGAAAACAAAAGAATTATTGCAAAATTCATAGAGCCTAGATAGAAACCCATGTCTGAATTTTTCAACATTTATAGAAATCAATACATAGTTTCTCTAAAAAATATGTTTGATAAAAACATTACAAGTATTGAAGATATTATTATTTTTATAACGCTCAAATTTTATTTCCCAGACCTCTTTTTTACCAGATTTATTTTCAAAATAACATGTCCATCAAGTTCTCCTATGGTAGTCTGGAAACTTTGCTTGCAATCATAGCCGTGATAGTTGGTGAGTTTCCATGTCTATTAGTCGTTACTAAATTGTCACATGACAGTCATCTACTAAAGATTATGAAGATACAAGGAATAGTATCACTTTGACAAGAATATTCGACTTGTAATAGATACAGAATTTCATAACCAACTTAAATCACACAGTAGACAGAAGGATTGTCTAATACACATCAATGTAAACGTACAGGCCAAAGTGAATCATTTTTCTGTACAGGAACAAAGTTGTAGGAAAGTTTGGATTGCCAACAATTTGGTTAAAAGAATGCAGTTTCTGTTAGTCAAAGTTGCATCTGAAATATTGGACCATGCTATAAATAGGAGATATTAGATGGAACAAAATTAGAGTGCATTATGTAATGGTATCTTCAGGCAGATGGATTGTTTCTGCCAAATATCCCTCATCTTTTGTCAAGCCTTTTCACAGAAGTTGACTCTACGACATTATCCACAGTTCACCGAATGGTGCATGATGAAGATGAAGAAGCCACAAACAGGGCTATAGTAAAATAATAAGAGCTCAAGCTCTGAAGCCACCTAAAGAGAGTGTTACAACTCCAAAAATATAAATTGTGGTTTGCTTAAGAAGTGTTCAACTCCAAAAATATAAATTCTGTAAGAACACCAATCCTTGTGCTTCCATGGCCTTCAAGTAGATGATGTTAACAATTCCGTCCTTCAAAACATTCTCTAATACTACTACAAATTCCCGACCAAGGTATGCAGCCGATGACTTTGGGAGTGCTCTAAAAAGATTTGAATTTGGTGTCTATTTGCTGTAGGTTGGGCTGACTGGTTAGGGCAAGATGATTGTCCACATCAGCGAACTTAAACTCCTCCAAACTGCCTCCTAAATGCTGCAACTGTCTTCCACTTTAGTGTTGCTCCAATGTGCTTATGTTTTGGACTGTTTTTAGTCCTCCAAACAGACCTGTGTCTCCTCACAAATGTGACTAGGATTATAGCCCTCCTCAAACTGTATGCTCAGTGGATAACCAGCAAACTATCCGACCACACTTTCTTGTCACAGATTTGGAATAGAAGTTGTATTACCAAAGTTACAATAGCTTTCTTCAAGTCTGAGATTGTGTTTTAGAAGAAAATTCTATTGCTTCCTGCGATGAGAATCACTGTGGTTTAGTGAAAGAAATCTGAGCTTTTACAGTAGGTCTGAGTCACAAAAGGAATGCACCATGTCTAAGCCACTGTGCCTAAGTCTTCCATAGGGATTGCAGTGCGGATTTAAGCCCAGACAAAATTAGAATGCATTATGTAACGGTAACTTCAGGCAGATGGATTGTTTCCGCCAAAGATCCTTCATCTTTTTTCAATCCTTTTCATAGAAGTAGACTATATGACATTATCCACAGTTCACCAAATGGTGCATGATGAAGATGAGGGAGCGACAAATAGGGCTATAGTAAAATAATAAGAGCTCAAGCTCTGAAGCCACCTAAAGAGAGTGTTACCATTTACACCTTTTGGAGATGAATCAAAGAAGATCGCTAAGAGTGTTGGAAGTTTCAGCTACAACGTGCAGTTTCCTTAACAAATTTCCACTGAACTCCCACCTGCTCCACTTTCACTTCTAGCAATCTCCCCTCGAAAAGAAATTAAGATTTTCACCAAATGTAGATTTCAACCTTCCAGGAACACAGGGAAGAAACCAAGCTGCACTGCCAGCATTTACATCATGAAAAAAAGTAGGATCAAGGACTACAGTAAACCAAAAATCGACTAGATTGTGTGGACGATAGGAAAGAAGCCAGGGACAGGTTAATAGTACAATATTAAAAGCTCAAGCTGTGAATCCACCTACAGAAGGTGTTACTGGTTGCACCCTATCAGAGATGAAGAAAAGAAGATTGAAAGTAATGTTGTAATGTTTCAGCCACAAATTGCGATCTTCGTTGACTAACATCCATTGAACTCCCACAAACTCCACTTCCACGTCTAGAAATTTTCACTACTTTAGTTACTCTCTGTTTATAGCGCTCTCAATCCTCAGTACAAGGCCCACTAGCACATCCACAATGACTACCTTCCATGCTTAGAAGAGACACGTTTAGATTTTCAACAAAAGCATATTTCAATCTTAAGGAAACACATTGAAGCAACCCACCTGCACCGCTGGCAGCATCTACACGAGAAAAATAAGCAGGATCAAGGAAAACAATGAGCTCAAAATCCACTGCATTGTGTGGGCAATCATAATGAATGTAGTTCTTTGATAGAGCACTGGCTGCTTTATTTGAAAAATTCAGATCTGCATTGTCTAGAGACATTACTATGTAAGAATTCATCCGTAAGTGACTGTCTAAGCATAATTGAACAAGGGGCCTTTCTGAGGGACCTGTATCAGCACCCTGATCTTGAGCTATCCCCTGCTTCCATGCAATGAGCTTCAAAAATTCTCGAAGAACTGATATTGGAATCAATAACAAAGTGAAAAAGGAAGCAATTTTAAATGAAGCAATTTTAAATGCATCATATGGTTCCGATACAACTCGCCTGCTAAAAAAGTCACATAGTTCACTAATTTCCTAAGAGTTTAGTTCATCTTGGCTATTTGTTTGCTTTCATGGTAGTGGTTGGTGTTGCTGCTGCACTAGTGTGTACAGGTTATAATTCTCCACACTCAAACCTTGCATATGAAGCTGAATTGGAATTTTATTTTGTCCTCCTAAATTAGGAAAAATTACTTCATACTCATGGCCCCTACTAAAAGAGTCACATAGTTCATCAATTTCCTGAAAGTTTAGTTCATCTTGGCTATTTTTAGCTTTCGTGGTTGTGGTTGTTACTGCTACTGTGCTAGTGTGTACAGGTTATAATTCTCCACACTTATACCTTGCATATGAAGTTGAATTGGAAGTTTATTTTGTCCTCCTAAATCAGGAAAACTCGCTTCATACACATGGCCCCTGACACGAAAAATCAATGCTGGATCACAGAATAAGTAATCAACCAATTCTCCATCTGCTTTCAAAGTCGAGCACAAAATGTCTAGTAACTGGTAAAATGACCATAGAATTCCAAGATACTTCACAATGCCTCGTAAAACATTTTGAAGAGAAGCAAGAGGGACCCAACCATCTCCATAACCATTATCATTCCCAAGTTGAACATAAATAGACCTCTCTTCGTCCTCATCTACTGGCAGACCAGTTCCTGCAGTCTTAGGAAACTCAACCAAAGTCTTTCCCACTTTATGTGCCACCAGACATTGTGTTTCCAACGCATTTCTTATGTTAGTTACTCTATTTAGTATAGTGTCTTCCCTTTGGGTTAATGGTGCTGCTTGAGAAATTCCAGGAGAAATGGTGCCTACTTCATTGGCACTGCCGATGGGAGACTACCCAGCATTCATACTTAAATTATCTGAAGTTCCTGGGACCCCTGAATGTTGATTAAGATGAGTTTCCAGAGTATTTAATTTGGCATCAACATACCTCATGATAACTTGCTGAAATTGTGGAGCACCACCCTTAGGTGGTATAGCTGGCTGCAGCCATACTTGATCACTGCAAAGCAACACATATCAACTGCAAACTTCTTGCGATAAATGATACGAATCCAATAGGGACTTTGTAATACAACAGGAACATCAGTAGGCAACAAAGAACTTGGCACTATTGCTGGCCCTCTACCTGTACTCGATACAATGGATCCATTTTGTGTATTCAGATTTCTACTAGCCCCACTACTAGGTGCTCCACGAGATATACCCCCAGTAGCTTGAGGGTCAGAGGAAGATTCAGTGCTTTGAGCTAGCCCTTGAGACACCATCAATTTATTTTTTTCGACAGTTATTGGAAATTTCGATGGTACTAAACTTACGCCAGTGCTCTTCTTGTCCATCAAAGAATTAGGATGTCATCATGATCACTTCAAAGCTTAATTTAGCATATGAACTCCAACTACAATATGTATGCATAAAATAAAAGCCTAATAAAAGACATGACATGAGCTTGCATAATTAGTAAACCATGCTATAAAATGATTGTTAATCTATCAGTATCCTAGACGACCATGTCTCTAATAAAGATAGCTGGTTCTCTCGTGGCTACATGGTCATATTTGGAGGCAGAGTATTTCCTGTGAACATTAGTAAGCTTCCCTTCCCTACCTTCTGATGATAATGCACCATCATCTTGGTAGATTCCCAAAGTTGCATTCAATACTTCCATTCCAACATGGAATTATTTTCAGGGTACATTGTGTAGTATAAAATGCGGCCACCACAAGCATAGAGTGTTGATATCTCAACATAGCGTACTTGGTATTGCCATATTGAAGTGCAGAGTACTAAGTATCAATCTCTCCATTTGTAAAACTTATCCATTAGTGTACACATTGTCAGAGATAAGAACGAAGTCATCAACCACAGGAACATAGACCTCCTCATACTTGCATGCCAAAAGCATGGCGGTGACCCTACAAGCTGCAAATGCTTTCTCATCATTTTCTATCTTGAAAGTTATCTGTCAATAATGTTGATAGTAAAAAATAGAGTTTCATCCATGAGCTCAAACTTCATGTGCACCTCAATGAGCTAGTCAATCAGGATAGCCCTCATTCTCTCATTTATGTCTGATTGCTGGGACATGTAGTCATGTTGAACACAACTAAAATTCTCCCTAGTTTTATACAAACTGTAAATGTCTTGTATATATTCTGAAACAGCCATTGGGTCTCATGCATCAGCTTCATCGATGTCTGACATTGGATCAACTGAATCTACCATTTCCACGTCACAACTTTCCTCAGTCTGAACCATAGAAGGTATAGTCGGCTCTAATGTCATATGATCTTCCATATCAACTTCATGCGTAATTTGATGTTTATTGTTCCCTATAAATGAAAGTGTCTTTTTTTTCTTCGCTCCCACCAACAGATTCTCATCAGGTCTATTCAAAGGTTGGGAATCCTATACAAAATGTTGATTGTTTGCTAATGTGGCAACATATTTCCTTGTCACTAGACAGTTGAACATAATTTTTTTTAGAACCAACAACACGTGGATTCCTTTGGGGCACGGCAGAAACAACATTCCCAATGTCACCTAGAACTTGACGACCATTTGCTTGTCATGATGGCGCTGTTGGTTTGTTGCCTTCCATTTCAGGAGGACCTTTATTAGTGGTGGGTTTGGCCAATCCAGGTCTGTTTTCAGCAAATCCTACCATTTGCTGCTTGGTGTAACATTGTTTTGAAGAAGGGTTTGATGGGTTTTCTACTTGAGTCCAATAGAACATATAGACAGATCTGGACTCTACAGGGAAGATTCCTTGGACGAAAAAATATGAAGGAAGAATACTGTATTTACATCAAAATGGGGAGAAGCCCAATAATTGCATTTGCAATGGGTGTAATCAAATATATTAGTCTCATAACTCAAAGAACAGAGGGATTGCACATCATGGTTGATCTTATAGACATTCTTTAGCCCTGCAACCTGAATCACATTTACATCCGCCCAATGCGAAATCAGATGATCTCTGTAGAGAAAAATATAGATGATGATCGTATGGTTAGCCGTCGAAAAGGGTTCCATTCTTGCGTTGTTATCGCCCACTTGTATTGGCCCATCATTATTGCATGAGTTCAAAAGGATGGACTATGTGCAAGTCCCTTGTCATTTTAGTGGAATGGATACTGCTCGGACTTGGCACCATAGTTTGTTCTTTGCAGTGAAGCTCCCTATACATGCTTGTTTGTCAAAGATTTTTGGAAAAAGGGCGTATTTCCATGATAGTCCCTTTTTTTTGTTTTCTAAATGGGAACCTCTATGTTTACATATGATAAACCCTCCAACCCTTCCGCACTTGCAAATAATGGGTTGCTAGTACCTTGTCAACGGTTATTGCAATCATCTGCTGTAAGGCCTAAACAATACAATCATTAATTGGTACAAGGTCCATGGTTAATAGGCATATCCAACATACCCCATGCAGGGGAGGATCATTCCTGTGAGGATTGTCAGAACAACTATTCCAAGTTGCCAATAGACCACAACCTAATGTGCATTATTACCCTTTTGCACAAAGTTAAACATATTAAGGATTATTCTTTTTAATACACATTATATTTCTCTAAATTTCAACTTCTTATTAGAAGTGTGTCCCTTGTTTGAAATTCGGTTCTTCCTTGCTATTCTCCCTTATCCCCTTGATTATGCATACTGTGTTTTCTTAAAATATTTATGAATGAGATAGTCAATGCTGCATTACATTCTAGTCTTCTCATAGAATTTTGGGGCTTTTAGTTATAAACAGAGAAAAGTTTAAATGTTCTGGGAGTCTATTTAGAATTATTAGCGAAACATAATTTTAAATATTTTTGGGGTCTTGTGCATTTTATTTCTGTTTTCAGAATATACAAAAACCTCAATGCCCTTGCTTGAAAAATCCAGAGTGCCTCATATTTTGGATCATTGATTCAGATTGACATTCTTGATTTCCACAGTAGACATAAGAGGTTCATTGTTATGTTTTGATGACACTTTATAATGTAAATGATTTTCAAAGACGACTAGCTCTTGCCTTTAAGATTGTACGAAAGGATGGATTTTTTAAACTTGTTGTAAACAATTTGGCTGAATAAGAAACTTGACTCCCTGTTACAAAACTTAAATACGTCTTACCAATGGTATTAATGATTGTAAACTACAGCGACCAAAACTAATACGAAAGATGTATTATTAAGGATATTAATGTTGGAAATTTTGACTACAATTGCTGGAAGCGATATCTTGTTTCTTACGAGTTGACCTAATTGCACTTTTTTAGGATTGTAGTTTAAGGTGTTCTGAGAAGTTCAAAAGAGGATTGAGGTTTTGTTACCTAATTGGGCCATAGGTCAAGTTGTTGCCATAAAGTTCTCTTGTTCGTCTATTAGTAGCATTTGCATATGGTGAATGTGGAATCATTCAATGTATATGAAATCAAAACAATGGAATGAGGTAGGGTCTAGTCTTCGAAAGATAAGAATTTGAGTGTTTAGAGTTTTTGTAAGGTGATTACCATGGTGCTATTTCTACTATCATTACTATAATCCTTTTCTGTTTTCTTGCAATTGCTATTAGTTTATTCTTGGACTTCTTGGCCATTGTTCTCCTCCAGTGCACACAACAGATATACTATGTGGCACACTCATCAAATCTAGCGCAGTAAGGGCAGTTTGGATGAGAGTTCATGAGAGTAGTTTTGTTGATAGTGGCGTGGTACAAGGTGGATGACAGTAGTTACGGAGACAACATCATGGTATGTGAAAATTTCAAGCCCAAGCCCTAGGTGACTAATATTTTTGTGACCTCAACCTAACAAGTAGATCACTGAATTCAATTAATGATAAAATTAAATTTCAAACCATAACATCAATCACCCAATAGTTAGAAATTAAATAGTGGAATACTTACAATTAATTTCACACATACATAGGTAATTACACCTCCAAATCAGCCTTTCATTCTTTATGAGAAACTTCCACAAGCTGCCCACAAAGACAACACTACATGGATATGCAGAAAACATTCCAAACTTGAGTGGAACAACTGCGACTAGTACGTCATGATATACAGACTGCATGACATGTCCCTACATGTCATGCATGCCTACAGTCTATTTTTAAGATTCCTCCTAGTTTAAATCATGCATGAGGCACAATTTTAAACTCAACTACTAAATACAGGACACTTTTTTGCTAAAGTGAATTACAAATAGAATTACTTTTCCAAACACAATATTACATTTTTTAAATATTTTGAACTATTACTTGCACATTAACACTGAACTTGTGCATAAGTTCCTATCTAAGCTACAATTCTCAACATACAAGTAATTCCAGTTTTACCTTTTATAATTTATTTTTTATAGAATTTGCTTATCTAATTTTAACATTTCTTGAATTATCAAAAGTGCAGACCACCAAAGATGAGGTGATGCATGCCTTTATGCATTACTCTCTTAATGGACGCTATTTTAGGAATTCACTCATGCAAGATTGGGTGTGCTATTCTAAGCATATTTTCACACACAAGCTGGGCAAACTTCTAGGATACTAGGGTTAGGTTTTAGGCACCTTTCTTGGTATGTATACATGAATTAGAACCCTAGCTATCTTTATCTATAGAAAAAACAAGCAAGGTCTTCCATTGATATATATAGTTTTTCAAAAAGAGATAATGACCTATCACTTTTATCCAAACATCTCTGTTCAAGGTCAAGCACCATTTTATGAACTGAGGCATGTTGATGTAGTCTTATATCTAGAGGTATATTTCTGTTAAGAAATTCAGGGAACAAAGGCACCCAAATTGTAGAGGAGACAAAGTTTTCATAATTGCCAAGAGAACTCTTTCGATATGCATCAACTCTCTCATATAGCTCAACATGATCCCTTTCTACGCGACGCAAAAGCTGCAAAGATTTTCCAGCAAAAAAAATTGCCGTGGCATGCTATATAAAAATTGGACAAACATGAACTTGTTGATCATGAATTTTATCTCTACTTGTAAAGTTGGTCGACTTTCCATCCAAAGATGATTCATTGGGTGAATTATTACCCTTTCCTCCTTTACTTTCATTATTTCCAATGCCCCATTGAGGCCAGTTGAATGAAACATAAAATCAACCTTTCCAAATTCCCACTGACACAGAAAATGGCCTTGTTCCCAAAATTTTGAATCCTCAACAACAATCACACCATTGCCACAAAAAAAAAATCACCAAAAGGATCACTCAAAGTGCCTTCATGCAGCCAGGAATCCAAGGACTCAATCAATGGGCACAAACTGCCTATGAATAGGAGAAATGATGTGTGGTAAGGTTCATCCTCCCCATCTTGAACCAAACATAATTCATTCAGTTTTTCATAGAGATAGTCAAGAATGTGAGTATCCAGTTTTGCAGCCACTACTTTATAGTGAGGTTATTATGATGTTTGCAAGATTAACATCTTTCCTCACTCACATATGATTTCGACATATATCTTTTTTTTTCTCAAAACGAGATAATGGCCTATCACTTTTATCCAAACATCTTTGTTCAATGTCAATCACCTTTTCACCAAGGCTGAGGCATGTTGATGTAGGAGGTATTTTTCTGTTACGAAGTTGAGGGCAAAGGCCACCCATATTGCAGAGGAGACATAGTTTTCACAATTTCCAAGAGAACTCTTCCGATATGCATCAAATCTCTCAGATAGCTTAGCATGCTCCTTTTGTATGTGACAAAAAAGCTATAAATATTTTCCAACAGAAACAATTGCCTTGGCTATGGGCAGTATAAAAATTGGACAAACAGGAACTTGTTGATCATGAATTTTATCTCTACTTGTATAGTTAGTCGACTTTCCATACAAAGATGATTCACTGGGTGAATCATTACCCTTTCCTCCTTTACTTTCATTATTTTCCAATGCCCCATTGAGGCCAGTTGAATGAAACATAAAATCAACCTTTCCAAATTCCCATTGACGCAGAAAATGGCCTTGTTCCAAAAAGGTTGAATCTTCAACAACAATCACACCATTGACGCAAAAAAACAATCACCAAAAGGATCACTCAAAGTGCCTTCATTCAGCTAGGAATCCAAGGACTTAATCAATTGGTGCAAACTGCCTATGAATAGGAGAAATGATGTGTCGTAAGGTTCATCCTCCCCATCTTGAACCAAACATAATTCATTTAGGTTTTCATAGAGATAGTCAAGAATGTGAGTATCCATTTTTGCAGCCACTACTTTACAGTGAGGTTATTATGATGTTTGCAAGATAAACATCTTTCCTCACTCACATATGATTTCAACCTATATATTTTTTTTTCAAAAAGAGATAATGGCCTATAACTTTTATCCAAACATCTCTGTTCAAGGTCAGTCACCTTTTCACCAAGGCTAAGCCATGTTGATGCAGGAGGTATTTTTTTGTTACGAAGTTGAGGGCAAAGGTACCTAGATTACAGAGGAGACATCGTTTTCATAATTGCCAAGAGAACTCTTCCCAAATATGCATCAACTCTCTCAGATAGCTCAACATGCTCCTTTTGTACGTGACACAAAAGCTGCAAATATTTTCCAGCAGAAACAATTTCCCTGGCTATGGGCTGTATAAAAATTGGACAGACAGGAACTTGTTGATCATGAATTTTATCTCTACTTGTAAAGTTAGTTGACTTTCCATCCAAAGATGATTCATTACCCTTTCCTCCTTTACTTTCATTATTTTCCAATGCCCCATTGAGGCCAGTTGAATGAAACATAAAATAAACCTTTCTAGATTCCCATTGAAGCATAAAATAGCCTTGTTCCCAAAAGCTGAATGCTCAACGACAATCACACCATTGGCACAAAAAAATAACTCACCAAAAGGATTACTAAAAGTGCTTTCATGCAGCCAAGAATCCAAGGACTCAATCATTGGGTGCAAACTACCTATGAATAGGAGCAATGATGTGTGGTAAGGTTCATCCTCCCCATCTTGAATCAAACAGAATTCATTCAGGTTTTCATAGAGATAGTCAAGAATGTGTGTAACTATTTCTGCAACCATTACTTTACGGCGAGGATATTATGATGTTTTCAAGATAAACAACTTTCCTCAGTCATATGATTTCGAGATATATCTCTATTTTTCAAGAAGAGATTAATGGCCTATCACTTTTATCCAAAAATATTTGTTCAAGGTCAGACACCTTTTCACGAACTGAGGCATGTTGATGCAATCATGTATCTAGAGGTATTTTTCTGTTAAGAAATTGACGGAACAAAGGCACCCAGATTGTAGAGGAAATATAGTTTTCATAATTTCCAAGAGAACTCTTCCGATATGCGTCAAATATATTAGATAGCTCAACCTGCTCCCTTTCTATGTGACAAAAAATTTGCCAAGATTTTCCAGCAGAAGAAATTTCCCTGGCTATGGGCAGTATAAAAATTGGAGAAACGAGAACTTGTTGATCATGACTTTTATCTCTAATTGTAAATTAGTTGACTTTCCATCCAAAGATGATTCATTGGGTGAATCATTACCCTTTCCTCCTTTCCTTTCATTATTTTCCAATGCCCCATTGAGGCTAGTTGAATGAAACATAAAATCAACCTTTCCAGATTCCTATTGATGAAGAAAATAGCCATGTTCCCAAAAGGCTGAATCCTCAACAACAATCACACCATTGGCACAAAAAACAACTCACCAAAAGGATCACTCAAAGTTCCTTCATGCAACCAGGAATCCAAGGACTCAATCAATGGGCGCAAATTACCTATGAATAACAACAATGATGTGTGTTAAGGTTCATCCTCCCCATCTTGAACCAAACATGATTCATTTAAGTTTTCATAGAGATAGTCCAAAATGTGTGTAGCCAGTTCTGCAGCTACTATGTGTTTGCAAGATAAACATCTTTCCTTGGTCACATATGATTTCAACAGATATCGTCAGGTAAAGATTGCTATAGAAGACCAACCAAAGACCTCTTTTATGACCAAATGGGGATCCTATTGCTACTCTATCATGTCATTTGGGCTAAACCAACACATCTCCTGTTTTCAGTAGGATCATGTTGGACATTTTCAAATATTTCATTCACATTTTCTTGGAAATTTAGTTGGATTACTAGCTTTTGTACAGGTTCATCTCTGACCATGTCAAATGTATGATAAATGTTATAATGTTGTAAAGTGCTTAAGAAATACATTGTCCAAGCCAACTTAACCATATATTGCATTCATGGAAAAATGCAACAATTTTTTTTGCTGTCCACATGCAGACCATGAACCTTGGAATGTGTTCTTTTCCCTTGCTAAAATCTCTATGAGAATTGGATGATGGTGTTTGAATTTATTTTGAGTTCTTATTTATGGTTTTTATTGTAACACAGGTAACATGGGATGAGCCAAATTTATTACAGAATGTGAAGTGAGTGATTCCATGGCTGGTTGAAGTTGTTTCCAATGTGCCTTCGATCTAATTGTCGCCTTTCAAACTACCCAAGAAGAAGCTCTGAGTGAGTCAACACCCAGAGTTTCAGTTTGAGGGGCATGGAATCATGGGAGGACTTCAAATGGCTACACTTACTAATAATGTGCTAGGGCAGATTCACCCTTGGCACGGTCTTTCAGAAAATGTTCCTGCATGCATGGAGGGAGCCAGGCATGGTCATATTTATGGGGTTTCCTTGTCAGATTTTCATCCAAACAAACTGCAATATGGGTTTTCATTAGATAACTTCCACCAGCTAGAGCAAGGAGCACTCTCATCAACTCCTGTTTCCACATACCTCAACATTGGTTGTTTCTCCTAGTTTGAGCATTCCACTGTACATGACAACTTATCTTGTGTTTTAACAATGGCAAACTCATCACAAAGTGAATAGAAAGCAATTAAGCCGAGGTCCACTAGCTCAACCACAAAGATTGCACCCTTTATGTTGTTTGGAAAACCTATTCAGACTGAGCAATCTCCCAAATCTAAACAACAACGTCAATTAGGAATGAGCTCTTTAGATGGTCTAGGTTTTCATGTGGTGAATGACTCTAGTTCACCTAGGATTACAAGCAACAACTCAACAGATGAAAATCCAGAAGTTGTAGATAAATTACAAAGGGAAATGATCAGTAGATTAGATACATCCAAACTCTATGAAAATTATGGCTTAAGGCTTTATTGTAGGGAGATGTTGGACTCTAGAGTTAACAATGGTATGTCGAATTTTCTAAAGTCTAAATTTTTTCAAGTTCGTAAACCTCAACCAATATGGCACAAGTCTAACCAAATGCTCAAAAACATTGGCAACAACCAATTGGGCTACATAGGAGTGTATGGGAACCGACTTCCTATTGGTTTTCCTTTCCAACCTGAACTTGATCCTCTAGAGGTGTAAGCGTCTATGTGTAAACACCAAAAAAATTATTTTTAATTGTTTAATTCAAACTACTAGGAACCAAGGAGCTACAAGAATCAACACCCTCTTTGATTTGAACCTAAATATTCTTATTATCTCCGAGTATTTCCCTAATCAAAATGATCAGTAGATGTTCCTCATGGATTTTTTCTCTCATTATATCTATTAGTAAAATCCACAAAATGTATCAGTACATTTGAATCTTGGGAAACAACATGATTGTTATCATTTAAATTATCCATATCTCTTGGAGCCCAAACATCCATTTGATTTGGATAAGCTTTATCTATAACCTCAAAAGCAACCCTATTATAAGTTGAAGGACCATTATGTCCTCTTGAGTCTTGACAAAGTATGATGGAATGAAACTAGGTGAGGACTAGATCCAGGCGTACCATTTTAGAACCTAGGTTCATTAAGATGACGACCTTGGTTTGAAGATATCCACCATACAAATTAGGAGCACCCATACTTATCGTTGCCATCTCTCTTTCATCATCAATACTAACATACTGAGGACCTGTAACCTATGGAGGCCCATGGTAGTCATTGCAATGCGATTTATTAGAATACATGTCACGTCCACAAGTTTTTATATTTAATTTCTACATCCAATGTGGCCATTTCTTATTATGAGATTTACCACATCCGAAAATGGCATCATTTTTTGAGAATTTGGAAGGCTGTAGGTTAATAAAATTCTCTTCTTGATAATTACTTGTGAACGTACTTATGTCTTCTCTTTTTTAGTTATGTTAATATTTCATCAAGTCAATTATCAAAACACAAGACACAAAGGTTAGGCTCCTACAGCTGGGGAAAAACCTCTCCCTCTTGGACAGGAAAACCCGCAAAGAATTCTTCTTATTGATCTTCAAATGACAAGTACCAAGACCCAGAATTAGACCCTAGACTAAGATTTGATTTCAGAACTTCAATATTCACCTTGTGTATGCTTGTATTTGAATAGCTTGAACTGTGGGAAGGTAAATCAAGGATTTACCTTCCTCACTATTACTGTTGCTTCTCCTTATTGTCACTGTCTCAGCCTTTGCTAATTTGATCTTGATATCCCAGTCCTTAATTATGTATATCAACTACTTGCTATTACAAACTGCTATATCGACAGACCGTCCTTTTCCTTCAATTACACATACATAGGTTAATGCCTTAATTCATTTATTTGGGCATTTATTTGTTGCCCTAATTCTCTGTCTGGTCCACACTTAGTTTCTGTGGTGCATGCATAGATTTACTTATGGTTGATCTGTTCAGGTGTCCGCACTATAACAATGTTGTTGCACTCTTATTTCAATTAGTCGTGGCACTTATTACAACAAGATATCACTAGAATGTATATCTCTTAAACCGACATGTAACCTGTCAGAGATCTGCATGAAAGCCTGTCCAACATCCACCTTAAAATCGTACTGTTATCTGCATTAAACTTCAGAGATGACCGAAAACTTGTTGCTTAGAATGATCCGTAGAACAATGGTATTTATAGAGACAGATTGTCTTGAGGCCAACCATACCTTTAGTTTGAAAACCGACTTATCTAGTTGTTGAAGGCTGACTTCAGTATTGTGCTTATATTCCAGCATGTATTGAGAGCTAAATAAATCATCCTTCCATGATTTCTTTGACAAGATCTTGGAGCTTATACTAGACTAGTTTCTTCATACACATATGACACTAAATTACATTTTTTACCTAGAAGACAAAACCGTAGATAGACATCAAGAAGAATTCGATTTAACCTATAAAAAAATCTTACAAAATACATTTTGTTATCTTTGTCTTCTTCCTTACATATAATTACATAGTCAATATGAAGACCGATCTAGTTACACTTTTCAACACTCCCTCTTAACTAGGAAGGTATTCATACAGGTACATGGTCTCTTTCAAACTAAAGAATCTCATCAGAAGAATCAGATTGGTAATCACATTTGTATAGCATCATATCAACCAGCATTTTCCTAGTGCAAGGCCTTGACTAACAACCCCATCTCTCAACGAGACAATGGGCTACAAATGCTGGTGAGACACATGACTTATAGACACCTTTGTCATTATCTCTCCAAGGTACAAACTCCACCTGGGTGTTTCCAAAGTATGACCTTCTTGGACTATTCTTCTCTTGGGTAGCTAGCCCTCAAAGAATATCGATCCCCGACTACACTTATCTTGAATTCCCTAACACATTCTCAAAGAGTATCGAATGCTAGATGATTACCCAATCCTCCATTTTGTCTTCCCAAGACCAGAATGATGTGTCTATCTCTCCCTCTCAACCACAGAGGACCTATTCCACAAGGGAATGGACTCATTCCATACAAGGAATGCACCTAAGCTCATTCTTAGAAATTACCAAGTTTCTTCCAAGTAAGAAACTTATCATCAGGCTCTCTCTTAACCAGGGACCTCCAGAAACAATGGTGAGACACCCAACTACTCATGAAGAATACTTGTCCTAGATGTCATGGATTTCAATATTGAGGAATCTCCAACTTTTAGCTTCACAGGGCATAGATCATCCATCACTTTCATCCTAAGTCATGTCAACTATCAGAAAGCAATTCGTCAATCTTTCTTATCTGGTCCACTTTTATGCCATGCTGCTTTCCTTTGAATAATCTCCAAGGATCAAACATCCTTTCTCATGATTAGCATCCTTGCACAAATTCATCCAGATTAACATATACATATGAACTTTTAAAAGTTACCTTAGTGATGATATTTCACAATGACATCTTCATGTAGGCATTGATGTCCTTCATACAGATTGACACATCTCCTAATGATACATTTTTACAAGGGTCTTCCAGACATCCGTTAGAGTCTACATATCTTTAAAGGAGATCTCCTAGTCACATCTTATTGGCCTCTGGATGATAACTTCCTCTTGACATTGTTGCATTTCATGATCTCTTCCTCTCTGCACATTCTTGATTCCCAGGAACATACAACTTTTATAGTTTCTCGTTCATATACAACTACCTCATATTCCATGAGGACATATTATGTTGATTTCATCTATCTGTGCATTGAGAGATACTCCTCCATAGATCATACTTCTAAGTATAGAAGTACATTACCTGCAACCACATGTTATGACTTCACAACATCTAATGTCAGCATATATATACATACCTCATACCTTTTTCCCTTGAGTCATCCTGTAGCAATTTATCTTAAAAGAAGAGCTTCATTCCTTTGACCTGTTTCAACAATATGTCATCACATCCCAAAATTCCGTCTCCATGATGACCCTTGATTTGATGACTGCTTTACTTTTAGTAGAGAGGTTTTCTAGAAGCTTTTTCACCGAGAGCTCCTTCCATGCTTTTATCGAGATGCTTCTTAATGTACATGATATCATATAATTTTACAACTAGTCAGAGATCATTTACAAAGGAAGATGATCTCAATGATAATGGAGATCTCTTGCTTCTTCCTTCTTATATCTTTTAGCGTCAGCTTCTTCTCTTTCATAAGTGACACGGGCTTCTTCCTTTTTCCTCTTGTCCTTTCCAGATTTAGGACAATCTCTTTTATAATGTCCAAGCTCATCACATCCAAAGCATCGCACGTTGTCCATATTCCCTCTTTTATTCTAAGGGCCAAATTTTCCTTTCTTCCTTTCTTTTTGTATGATGCTACAATGGCATGATTCTCTTCACTTGGTCCTATATCATCTTTGGCCTTTAGTCTTGTTTCCTCTATTTTACATAGAGACCATAAATCATGGAATGGAGTGGCTTCTTTCTTCCCATATAGATTAGAATTGAATCTTCCCCATTCCTCTGGTAGAGAATTCAACACCACTGTTGTCATCTCAGTGTCAGAAATCACTTTTCCTAGTTCCTCCAGTTGATCTCTTATTTCAAAAATCCTCATAAAGTATGGAGCGATTCCTACTTCCCTTGATAATTTCATTTTGTATAGTTCTTGTCTCAGAGAGATTGCTTCTCCAGCAGTACTCACAGAGAATAGCTCCACCAATTTCTCATATGTTTGTTTTGTAGTCTTTAGTTTTGATACATAGGGAATGAGAGAGTCTTTGATGGATTCTATGAGAATCCTTTGGGCTCTAATTTCTCCCTTCATGTATTTGGCATGGGCTAAATTATCTTCTTTTGGAGGTTGAACAATAGATCCTTTGATATAGTCCATTACTTTGTCTTCAATTAAATTCAAGTGTGTTCTATTTTTCCATGCACTGAAGTTTGATGACCCAACCAATTTGTTGCTTTCTTTACAATAAGGCATCTTGATAGATAGGGTCATGAATACTTACTTGAGTGAATTTGCTTGCAGCTTCCTTGATGATGATTGAGAATGAAGTCAAGGGTTTCCTTTATTCAATGTTGTTGTACTCGAACACTAGATTATAATGACTATCTTCAGAAGTTGAGATTTGCTTCAAAGAATGTCTTGAGTGCAAATCTTTTGATGCCAAAGATTAATTTCCTGAATGAGTTGATCTTTTGAATGAGGTAGGAGATCTCACATGAAGTACTTGGATAGTATTCCTTGCAAACTGGTTTGTCTTTCCAACCCAAACTTTGATCTTTGCTTCTTTGAGTGACTTTGTTGACAAACAACCCTTATGTTCAGCACCTTAGCTTTGATACCATGTTGAGAATTTGGAAGGCTGTAGGTTAATAAAATTATTTTCTTGATAATTACTTGTGAACATAATTATGTCTTCTCTTCTTTTAGTTATGTTAATCTTTCATCAAGTCAATTATCAAAACAAAAGACACAAATGTTAGGCTCCTAGAGCTAGGGCAAAACCTCTCCCTCTTGGAGAGGAAAACCCATAAAGAATTTTTCTTATCGATCTTGAAATGACAAGTACCAAGACCCAGACTTAGACCCTAGACCTAGATTTTCTTTCAGAACTTCAATCTTCACCTTGTGTATGCTTGTATTTGAATAGCTTGAACTGTGGGAAGGTCAATCAAGGATTTAACTTCCTCACTATTACTGCTACTTCTCCTTATGGTCACTGTCTTAGCCTTTTCTATTTTGATCTTGATATCCCAGTCCTTAATTATGTATATCAACCACTTGCTATTACAAACTATTATATCTGCAGATTTTCATCTTCCTTCAATTACAAATACATAGGTTGTTGCCCTAATTCATTTATTTGGGCATTTATTTGTTGCCCTAATTCTCTGTCTGGTCCACACTTAGTTGCTGTGGGGCATCCGCAGATTTACCTGTGGTTGATCTGTTTAGGTGTACGCACTATAACAATGTTGTTGCAGATCCACACTTCAATATAGAAATAGATTCGCATTCACCTGGTGGATAATCCGCACTCTTATTTCAATTAGTCATGGCACTTATTATAGCAAGATACCACTGGAATGTATATCTCTTAAACCGACATGTAACTTGTCAGAGATCTACACAAAATCTTGTCCAACATCTACCTTAAACTCGTACTGCTATCCGCATTAAACTTCAGAGATGACCGAAAACTTGTTTCTTAGAATGATCTGCAAAATAGTGGTATTTATAGAGACAGATTGTCTTGAGGCCGACCATACCTTTAGTTTAAAAACTGACTTATCTTGTTGTTGAAGGCCAACTTCAATATTGTGCTTATCTTCCTGCATGTATTGAGAGCTGAATAAATCATCCTTCCATGATTTCTTTGACAAGATCTTGGAGCATATACTAGACTAGATTCTTCATACACATATGACACTAAATCACATTTTTTACCTAGAAGACAAAACCCTAGATTGACATCAAGAAGAAGTCTATTTAACCTATAAAAAAATCTTACAAAATACATTTTATTATCTTTGTCTTCTTCCTTACATATAATTACATAGTCAATATGAAGACCCACCTAGTTACACTTTTCAACATCATTCGCATAATTTTGAAGAAGTCTACAAAGGTAAACATAATTTTTTTCACATTTACAAATTTCGTCACATTTGTTGGTTCCTCAAGCTTGAGAAATTTCATAACAAAATCAGGCAAAGTCAAGCAACAACAAAAATGCCTCACTAGTCTCTTTTCATCTGCTGATATAAGAATTGAGTTTTATCATAGGCACTGTTTGTTTGTTTATTTTGGTTAGAAAAGGGTTTTCCCTTGGTTTTATGTGACTCTCAATTTATCATATGTAGCATGTTGAGAAATAGGAAAGAATAACATTTGACATTTATCTTGTAGAAATTGATGTTGAATGAAGGGATACAGAGTTTAACCAAGCTACAATTTGCTTTGGTAAAGGCGGAGGAACATCAGAAAAAGGATGCCTGGGAATACACCATATACATAGTTTGAACATAAGAAATATATGGATTTGTCTTGTGCAGGTATGTTATTTTTTCTACCCAAGATATCACAGCAAGAAAAATATTGATATTGTAGAAATTGTTTGAGGACCTCATTGACGTCAATTTTTCTGATGTCCTACTTGATTGATACCTTATCATATGTCAAGAAGACTTTAAATATGAATTAATATGTTCCTAAAACAAATAATATTTAAGCTTAATAGTTATAAAAGATAAAAACAAATGTCAGTGCCTTCGTTTGATTGTTACTTTGACTTTGCTGTGTGCAGATTACAGAAAATGTGATTGGAAAAATGATGGGGAGACAATGCAGAGCATGTCTTGGATATGATTAATTTGCTGTTAGAGATCCTTCAGGCACCTAAGCCATCGAATTTGGAAAGTTTTTTAGTAGGGATTCCTATGGTTTTTAATGTTGTGATTATTTCACCTTATGGTTATTTTGGGTAAGTAAATGTTTTAGGAATCCCAGACAAGGCATCAATGGATAGGTAAAGAGATTTTTTATAATTGCAATGTCTATTTCATGATATCCTCTCTTTATTGTTTGATTGTATTTCAAACTTTTCTTTTAATTTCTTTTTTGTATTTTAACTATGAAATTGAAAGTACTTGGTATCATGTCCATTTAAACAAGAACCAAATCTTAAAGATGAAATTAGTATTACACAATATTGATTGGAATCCTTATAACTATTATGTGTTAAAATATTTTCATAACTATTAGAAAAGTTTACTTTCGTGTTGTTATTTGAGTACATGTTTTTTATATACTTGACCAAGTTCATGTGTTAGAAAATGAAATGTTTTTTTCGAATAAGATGACAAGGATTAAACATCACACCTCAAATTATTTGCTTTCACAAGTTATCTACAACTTGAGTTTTTTAGCATGTAACTTATAAGTTGACATGATTGTGCTTAATATTTCCCTGAAGGTTGAATACTAAGTTACTAAGTTGTTATTTTCTATGGTGACATTTTATTTGCTTTGTTTATACAAGTCATCTGGCCACATAGTGACCAGTATATCAAAACTGAAGAAAACTTGTTCGAGTTTCTTGCTTGTATGGGGAAAAATAGCTTTGAAATTGTTGATGTTGAGGTATATGTTGTATAAATTCTTTATCATCTACTTTAGTTTATATTATAATGTTCATTGTCTTTCATGTCTTACACTCTGCATTGTAATTTTTTTTTCTTCTTCAAAAAATGAACTCAATATTGATGGTAAGAAGCAGGTATTGAAGAAAAATGAGAGTAATAACACTGGAGCAACGAATGAAAAAAGAGAGAGAGAAGAGAACCAGTCTAGTGATATCCTTAGAGCCAATATACTGTATAAGACACACACAAAGACTGATGGTCAAGTATTCAAAGTTGACGAATTCACTTGCAATTCCTTGACAACACAATGTTAATGTTTTGAAGTGATGAAATATCAGTTCATGTGTAAATTGTAGTCCAACCAATATTAAGTTGGAAATTCATATTGTAATACTTTAACATTTCATATAATATAATTTATATAGTTGAAATTATTTATAGTTTCACTTGATAATTTTTAGTATTGTAATTAACATATGCAACTTTTCATTTTTATATTAGATGATCATACACATTGTATGACATTTTTTAAATTTAGTAGTAAAAACATACTAATTAATTTATGTTGATTAATAACGAACACATAAAATCAATCTAAAACTATTAAATTAGTAGTTTATATTGATTAATGATGAACATAAATAAAATGAGCATATGACTAAATTAGTCATTTATAATGATTATTAATGAAAGTAAATGAAATTAATATAAACTACTAAATTAGTCGTTTATATAATGAATATGAAACTACCAAAAAATATATATATGATTACTGCTAATGATAAATTTGTGATTACAAATGACGACTAAATTTTGCATATATACAACTATTAGTAGCTAATTTACAGTATCTTATAACACAACCAAAATTTAGTCATATTTCTTTGGTCATTAATTGGTTTCAAACAATGACTAAAATTTTTTCTATGTATGTGTTGGCAATATGATGCAGTGTGTTGTCCTTGATGGCAACCTACTTGATGAAGTTGTCCCTGATGGAAACCTACTTGAAAAGTTGCCTATGATAAGCAACCTATTTTTTAAAGATGTAAGAATGATGTATTCATATAGATATGGGTTGTTTGAATATTGATTATGTTGTTGGTTGATTATGATTAAAGATCAGTTGTTGGTTGATTGGTTGATGATTCAATGAATGAATTGATGGGGTTATAAGTTTCAATATGATGTATGATTCTTTGAGCTTAAATGTGTGGAGTGGGTCCAGTCTGAAAATCTGATGAAAAGAGGCCTACAAGGTGTGTTGTGTGGAAGCTGTTGGATCCAGTATGAAAATTGATGAAATGTGGTCCATAGTTGTGCTGAGGGTCGGAGCCTTCAGTGAGGGGGTTGTAGCTCCCTCCCAGTGGTAGCTGGTAAATGAGATCAGGGGGTAGTAGCTCCCTTCTAGGAGTGGTTGGTAAATGAGATCAGGGGGTTGAAGCTCTCTTCTAGTAGTAGCTGGAGAATGAGAGAAGGTTGCAACCTTCTGCAGGTGGGTGCCTGCGTGCTGGTATTAGTCTGCGCCAGTACAAGATTGTAAGCAGTTTTCTTTATAATAAATATTGAAGACATAAATGACAACAGTAGTGGTTTTCTCTCGAATTGGGTTTCCACCTTAAATCTCGGTGTTCATGTGTGTTGCTTATGTGTGATGATTTATTCTGTTCTTACTGCACATGCTTACTCCTTACTAAACATCTGATGAATGAATGATGCATTGATCTAGGTAAAGAATTATATGCATAATAAGATCTCTGGTAATACGTAAGTTTGCTTAAGGATATCCGTGTATATACGCGATTTGGGTTCATTAAAGTCACGTATGGAAATTAATAAGGAAAAAACAAAAGTTTTGAGTAATCTCTAAATACTGATTCACCCCCCCCCCCCCTCTCAGTATTTTTCCCAAAAATTGGTATCAGAGCAGGTCCTTCTGAAGGAGCTTGATCGCTTGAAGGAGATCTGTCACAATGGGAAGGAAGCAAAAGAAGAAGGCTACTCAAAGAAAGAAGATATCTCAGAAAACATGTACAACAGAAAATGAAGAAGATGAAATAGGTATTGATTGTTGTTCTTGTGATTCACTTTCTTGTGCATGCAATGGTGAAGATAGTGAAAACCAAAGTGAAAGTAATGTTATGGATCTAGAAGCAGTAATTGCAAATCTCAAGATTAAAGTTGAAGCTCAACAAAGATTATTTAATGAGAGGGAATCTATCTACAAAGATACGATCTCTAGAATGAATGGATAGATAAACAAGTATCAAAGGCTGCAGGGTGAAGTAACCAATCATAGTGAAGGACTTGAAGCAGAAATCATCTCTCTTAAAGTAGATCTAGAAAAATCAAATAAGAAGAATGAAGAACTTCTACAATCATTTGAAGAACAAGAAAATGGGTTGAAAGAAGAGATTCTAAAATTGAATGAACAAGTAGAAGAAGGAAGAAGGGTCGAAGAAACTATGAAGAAGCAATGCCAAAAATTGGAGATTGAGGTAAACATTTTAAAAGGTAAATTAGAACAAAAGGATAAATTGTTGAGGTTTCAAGATAGTACTAAGATTCTGGATAATATTCTTAGTAGTCAAAGGTCTCCCTTGATTAAATTTGGTCTTGGTTTTCATGAAACTGTGAAAGGAGAATCTAGTTTATAAGACAAAGCTAAAGATTCAAAGGATATCAATGCAAAACCTGAAGTGTTTAAAGAGACAAAAGGGCAACCAACAATCATGAATTCTCGAAGGAAATCATTCACTCTTAAATATAGAAGTATCAATCAATTCTCTCCTTTGATCAATAATGTTGAATGCTTTATGTGTCATAATTATGGACATGTTGCAGCCAAGTGCAGAAGCAAATTGTTTCGGTCAAAGATAGATAGACACTACATAGAAAGACAGTCAACTCCCAGGTACTCAAGTTTTTGTAAGGGATATTTTTTTTCATGCAGCAATTTTGGTCATAAAGTAATTGATTGCAATGGAAGAAAGATTAGAAAAACATATTATGATCCCTATGCTCCCTTTTCTGGTCACATAAGATGTTATGCTTGTAACAAGTATGGGCATGTAGAAAAAGAATGCAGATTAAGTATGATGAACAGATCTGAGAAATTGGAGAATTTCCAAAAAAGCTGGAAAAAGAAGAAGCCCCAGTAAAAAACGTAGGGTATGTTGACCCTACTGCAGTCATCTGCTTCTAAAGTTTACTTCTCATAATGACTGCAGGAGTGATGTGAGATACATTATGGGGATCAGTAATGTGTCACCATAGGGGGAGCAATATATGGTGATTCCCATGGTTGGTTTGGTAATTCTGGTTGTGTTTATTTCTAACAGTGCATCTGATGTGAAGAAGACAGGTACAGGAGATACAAGTTCAGGAGGAGATGAAGGTGTGAAATTTTTCTGTGTTTCACTTTCTATACGCAGGTTTCATGAACTAAAGCCACGTATACACGCGAGTTCCAATGGTGATAGTTGCATATGTTTTTTGTTTCATAAGAAAAATAGTGAGGAAGACTCAAAAACAATTTCTGATACGCTACTGACAGTAATAAATTTCTTGATCTGATGTTGATGGTTATATCTGCTGATATGATTTTAAGTTTTGATTATCTACTTGATGAAGATGTTTTGATGAATTGGTTGGTGAAGATGTTCAGGATGCTCAGGTTTAGGGGGAGCATTAGCCTTGCTCAGAGTAATGCATTGTTGGCATTATAATGGTTCTGAAATATGATCTCTCTCTTGAGGTCTTTTGGTCTTAAAAAGTCATATCTGTAATTTGATGAAAAGGTCATGTTGAGACCTATGATGTAAAATTGTTATATTCAGTCATGTAAGGAATTGTTCAAATTTGTAAACCCACTTGGTTGGGTAGTTGAGTCAAAATTTGTAAACCCACTTGGTTGGGAAGTTGAGTTAGATATGTAAATCCACTTGGTTGGATCATTAATGTAAGTATGAGTCCTTGGTGATAAGAATGGTCATACTCAGTTGAGTTATAGAGTCATGTACTTCATTGAAAAATCTGTTTGAAGATCCAGCATGAACTCAGGGGGAGCATGGTAAATTCAGTGCACTTCAGATCTACAGAGCTCATCTTTCTACAAGGGAAGAGAAACCTTGTTTTCGTTTTGATCCGCCCTTTGCCCTTGATGTCAAAGGGGGAGAGTATCATGGTGTTTCAATAATGGTTATGATTAATGTATCTATCTATTATGGTGATCAAACACCATCGTGGTTGCCATCAAGTCCAAAGGGGGAGATTGTTGGAAATATGATGCAATGTGTTCTCCTTGATGGAAACCTACTTGATGAAGTTGTCCTTGATGGAAAACTACTTGACAAGTTGCCTATGATAAGCAACCTATTTGTTAAAGATGTAAGAATGATGTATTCATACAGATCTGGGTTGTTTGAATACTGATTATGTGGTTGGTTGATTATGATTAAAGATCAGTTGTTGGTTGATTGGTTGATGATTCAATGAATGAATTGATGGGGTTATAAGTTTCAGTATGATGTATGATTCTTTGAGCTTAAATGTGTGGAGTGGGTCCAGTATGAAAATCTGATGAAAAGAGGCCTACAAGGTGTGTTGTGTGGAAGCTATTGGATCCAGTATGAAAATTGATGAAACATGGTCCATAGTTGTGCTGAGGGTCGAAGCCTTCAGTGAGGGGGTTGTAGCTCCCTTCCAGTGGTAGCCGGTAAACGAAATCAAGGGGTAGTATCTCCCTTCCAAGAGTGGCTGGTAAAAGAGATCAAGGGGTTGAATCTCCCTTCCAGTGGTAGCTGGAGAACGAGAGAAGGTTGCAGCTTTCTGCAGGTGGGTGCCTGCGTGCTGGTATGAGTCTGCACTAGTACAAGATTGTAAGCAGTTTTCTTTATAATAAATATTGAAGACAGAAATGACAGCAGCGGTGGTTTTCTCCCGAATTGGGTTTCCACCTTAAATCCTGGTGTTCATGTGTGTTGCTTATGTGTGATGATTTATTTTGTTCTTACTGCATATGCTTACTAATTACTAAACATCTGATGAATGAATGATGCACTGATCTAAGTAAAGAATTATATGCATAATAAGATCTTTGGTAATACGCAAGCTTTCTTAAGGATATCCGCGTATATACGCGAGTTGGGTTCATTAAAGTCACGTATGGAAATTAGTAAGGAAAAAGCAAAAGTTTTATAAGCATATTCAACATCTATCATACCCCCCCCAAAGATTTTCAACAATATGACTATTAGTAGCTAATTTGTAGTATCTTCTAACACGACCAACATTTTGGTCATTAATTGGTTTTTTTGGGTGATCATATAGTAATATATTTTGTTGTATATTTGGTCATTAATGACTAAATTAATGACCAAATTAATGACTGAATATACTACTAGAAGATAAAATTGAGACAACCAATTAATGACTAAGCTAAAAACGACTAAAAGTTGGTCGTATTATAAGATACTGTAAATTAGCTACTACTGGTCACTTATTGAAAAATGGTCGTTATATGCAAATTTTAGTCATTTTTATAGTAACTAATTAGCCATTTTGTACTAGTGGAAGTCCCTATCCCATCACATGGCTTTGTTGTTCAGAAGAATTGTAACAATTCGTCATTTTATCCTCATCTTCGAGTTATAGAGAGACATAAGGGTAAGAAAAATGCAACTCTGCATAGTATTTCTTACATACGCCCCTGGGGTCATATATGTGGAAAATTATCTCACTGAACCCGAGGCTTGTAAGTTCTTCAATTTCTTCTTTTTTTACCTTTACGCTCTTCAACTCATAACACCCACGTGCAAAGGAAGAAGAGGCTAAGGTGCCTTCTTCTTCTTCTATAGAAAATGTGATAGCCTTGAGCAAAGCTGGTATTTTATTTCCTACATGACCACATTATCAGTCACATACTTTGGTAAAATATGTCATGAATTTTGGGAACTAAAGAATCTAATGTAGCTTCCCTGTGAGGAAGCGAACCAATATTCAACTTCACTAACCAATTCTTTAGCTTGATCAAACATGTAGGGTTCCTCTTCCCCAAAAATCATCTAGTAGAGCACAACAAAGAAGTTCTCATCCAATTCGACATAGTCTCCCCTATAACTAAACTATGAAAGTAGCCTACAATGTACATTGACATAAAGGGACTATTGATACCAATTCCATTCTATACCTGGAAATGTGTTTCTTGCACAGATTCCATCAAGCATCTTTATAGACATGAAAAACCCAGTCTGTCCACTTTCAACATCGTTATTTTCCTTTGATACATTGATTTGCAATTATTGGTAAAGTATCTCTACCTAATTGAAGATATTCCCCTCTGTAGCTAGTTCCTCAGATAACCACCTAATTTATCAAGCTATCACGTACACAAGTGAATGATTGGGAGGAAATATTTCATAATATCTAAACACAAGAGGCACCATTGAGGAAAAATTGACTTGACTAACCACTAGAAGTGTGCACTATGCAATGAGAGAGAAGAATACACAATCTTGAGAGCCAAGATTAACAGTGTGATGCTTATGACTGCATAATGTGTAGTTTTTGAGGGAGAGAGGCTAACTGACTGCACAATTCACAATAACATTTGGAAATGGTTAGTATATTTCCGACTAGAATTGTGTAGTGTGTAGTAGAGGCTGAGGATTGCACAATGCATAGTCACTGAGGGCAACAAGGGCATCAATAGTGATTGGAATTACACAATTTGTAGTTAGATAAAGAGAGGCCTTAAAAGATATGCATGTTGGATCAATAGAGGGCAAGGCATAAATGATGCACCATTACAGTGATGAAGAGGAAGATCAATTTGAAATTTAGCTAAGTATAGATTGAAAACAAGAAATGAGGGTTGCTATAATCTAACATGCATAGATATATTGAACATCCATAATTACAAGAATGTGAAAGGACTTAGAATCTGAAGCACATTAGAAAAATAACATGTAAGAGAGGAATGACACATGTAAAAAATAAATATGGAAAAATTGACACTTCTTATGCAAAAAGCAGGGTAAAACAACACCTACGAAAGAAAAAGTGACAAAAGAAACACTAAAAGCAGCAAAAATTGACTATTATGAAACTTACCCAAACAAGCAGTTTACATGCATGCAAAATCTTCCCATGCTCAAGGAATGCGAAAATCTCCAAGGATGAGTGTGAGAATGATCTCTAGGCTAGCTTGTTATATATATGATCACTCATAGATTTAGGGTTAGGGTTTGCAACTATGTCAAAAATCTAGGAGCTAAGGTTAGAAATTGCCACTTGTGAGTGAGTCAACTTAGAAAATAGTACCACATTTTTTATAAGTGTTACATAGTTTCTATCCACAAGGAATGAACAAATTCTATCCACATTGATTACACTGTTGATTGTCTCTTGAAACGACATTGTTGACTAGCACAAAGAACTGGGAAATCAACTAGTGCATGGGACTGTGTACTTTCCTATCACAAGATATTATGTAGTTATCTATTAGAGATGATTGCATAGTTGCTTGGGTAAAGGCATTGCACAATCATTGAAAATAGGGAGTGTATAGTTGAGATTGGCAAGGAGTCACTGTCAACCTAAAGTTCACAACTAAGTGTTATAAGCTAGGAATAAAATATTGGGAAGTTACGACACTTGATTTAACCTAAGAGATAACTTGACACTTAGACAAATAAGACCAGGAATGACTTAAATAACCCAAGATAAGTTCACAACACAAAAAGGACACTACAAAATTAGAATATAAGAAAATTTTTGGAAGGGGGTTGTAGCAGCTACAACAAAATGAGTGATAGGTCTGGTAGTGGTTGCATGGTGTGTGTATGTGGATCAATTTTATTAACATTGTATTTTTTTTTTTTTTAAATGGTTTTACCTATGAATTTTTTTTAGTTTGGATCAAGATGTGATCCAATTGCAATTGGTTTGCGACCTAAATAGAATTTGGAATATGTTAATTTGATGGTGCACACACAAATTAAGATGATCCAGGGCATGATGTTTACTGATTGGATAGATTGGGAAGCTGAGTCAATTTCTTGAATGATTATGCAATTATTGAACCAATCAATCATAATGTGCATATGAATGGATAATAGTAAGCTTAGAATGATAATGTAGAGGTAAAGTGTATGATGGAAGCTTTGTGTGTAGTGATATGATGTTGAATGGTGTGTGTTAATATGTAGTTGAGCGAGTGTATGATGGATTACATTATGCATTAGATATGAGTAAGAGAGATGAAATATTTAGGGTGATGTGATTCACTACAAATCCTTGATGCTTATAGCTCATGTGTTTGTAACTAAAAAGTGTTATGATCTATTTTTGTGGGCACAATAGTGACAAAGGTATTTTGTGAATATATTGGGCTAAGTAAATGATCAGGTTATGAACCATGCAAGGTGTTTTGTATAGTGATAGAGAAGTGTTTTGAGGTCGTTGTGTATTTTCTTGGTGGTGTGTGATCAATTTGAACTATTAATCATTATTAATCCTATGTGATATTATGTGTGAAGCAGTGATTTGATATCCTTTATAGAGTCGCAATATAGTGTATAGGATTAGCTTTTGTATTTCCTAAGGGAAGAAAGACTAAATTGAGAGTGCAAGCTTCTGTGATCCATACCATTTTTAATCATAAATCTTCCGGGAAATCACATAAGAAATTTAGGAGCCGACGCGTTTCGAACTACCAACTGTAGTTCGAAATGCGTCGGTTCCTAAATTTCTTATGTGATTTCCTGGAAGATTTATGATTAAAAAATGACTAAATTTTCAATCTGTTAGGTGGCATTGGTTTGTGGTCCGAATGCTAAAAGTCTCTATTGTGACTACGAGTATGTATTGAAGGCCTAAAATTTCTATTACAAGTTTGAAAACTATGTTGTATTATAAGTCGATACCCATATCCATAGTCCCAGTGAACATATAACTCAGTTGCATTATATTGTAGGCCCAAATGATATATGGTCTATAGCTTTGTACCCTAGTCTATTCTTTGAGAGGTTGGTGGTGTGTTTGGTGGTTGTGAATGTGATCCACATTACGATGAATCTATTATGGTAAGATATAAAGGAGTTGTGTTGAGTATGAATTCATTCCACAGAGTCCAATATACAATGGTTCCATATTTTCTTATATGCAATTTCAACATGTGATTGATATAATGTTAATGCTTTGTGAGATAAATTAAAGAAGACAAGTTTGTTTAAATCATTATCCTTTGTAATGTGTTGCAATTATCCTTTGTAATGTGTTGAGGGTTTAAGTTAAACATTTTTGCTAAGACCTTGGATGATTTTGATGGTTGTTGAGTGCGCTTTTATGGTTTAGGGTCTATAATTTTTTAGTATACTAATGGTTAATGTGTTCACTTCTCATGATTGAGTTATAACAATGCAGAATGATGAGATCACCAATGACCCAGGTTTCGATTATGGAGTATGTATTGATGCTACTAGGTTTATGACATTGTGAGGCAATTGATGATGTGATGCTAACTAAAAATATTTTTGCTAGATATAATAACTTTTTTGTTGTGTGTATTGTACTGAAGCATTGATGAAATAGTAAGTGTGATGTTAGTGACTATTGAGATCTTGACATTATAGATATTGTATGGAAATATTCTGTTATATGCATGGCTTACCATATTTATCTATTTTTACTGAAACTCAGAATTGGATATACTATTATTGATGAGGATAATGAGTTTCCACAAAGATACTACAAGCATGAAGTTATTTTAGTGATTAAGTATTGTTGTTAGGGATGCATTTTTGTGCCACTACTATGTGTTTAGAGCAATTGATTCTATGACTAGAGGCTTCAAGTGTATGTATGATTATATAATGACATATTTGATGAATAAGGTTTTTGGTGATAATATGACAAGGTATTATGTTGCTAATGTTAAATTTGTTGAGCATGCTATGATTGGAGTTTTGACAGAGGGTTTGTTAATGATGTGTTTTTCAAGATTGCATTCCAAGATTGATAACATAAAAGCTCAAGCAGACATTATGTTCCATTAATGATAGTACTATAGTGATATTTCATATCTTGTGATAGTATGACCAGAGTTTATATCACAAAGTATTGATAGTGTTGTGGTGTTGAGCAGAGATGATATTGTTGATGATATGTTTCTAATGTATAGAGTTCCATGAATGCTTTTTTGATGATTATTTGAAGAAGGTTTTGTATTTTTTTAAAGTTTGTACTAAATTTTGTAGATATAGTTTTAAAATGGATGAACAATAGGTCCTTGGTGATTTTGCGCTCAGATCCTCTAGTTGGTTGGTGTCATAGAACTACTCTGAGGGAGTAAGTGCTTCCTGCTTGTGGGTTCAAGTGAAACTGTGAAGGGAGTGGGTGCCTCCTATTGGTGATTTCCTATGAAACAATTTATGGGATAGGCGCTTATGAATAGTGGGCCCTATAGAAACAATGTATGGGAGTGGGTGCTTGTAGTTGGTGGGTACCAAGGAAATAGTGTAAGGGAATGGGTGCCTGCTACTAGTCAGTTCTAGTGAACATATGTGAAGAAAGATTTAATAAGAGAAGAGGAAGTATGGTGGTTTTCTCTCTTTATGGGTTTACACCTTAAAAATGTGTGTTATTTGTGCTTGATTTTATGATGTGATTTTCTATTTTATTACTCTGCACATAAATTAGTTTGATAAATAAACTGAAAATATAAATTTGCAATAATTCATGAAATATGGGTTCAACACCCTCAATACTTCCAACATGCTTTTGTTAAGTGTGGGTTCTATTGTTGATCTGAGCCACAAGGACTGACCATGGTTTTCTATAATTGATGTGAGCCACAAGCCTCACCATGCTCTTGTATTTTCGATTCAAGCCATGGGTCTCACCACTATTTTTGAATTGATTCGAGCACCATTGATCCAAGAAGCGAGCCATGAAGGCCTCACCATTTTTTGTGTTAATAGAGCCACATGCCTCACCATTATTGTGTATTGATTCAAGCATGAGGGATATCGCTATTGTTTATTTTTACATAGGGAGGTTATGCAGGCCTCACCATTGTTTTGTATTAGTTTGAACACAAAGGGTTATCACTAATGACAAACGTACACCACAGATGCCTCGCCATTATTGAATATTGATTAGAGAAGAAGGGATATCACTTTGATTTATCTTCATAGAGGAGGGCCATAGGGACTCACAACTATGCTATATGGATTCAATCATGGAAGGATCTCATTATTGTTTATATAGATAGAGGTTGTTCTAAGTGTCGATCCATAGGGTCCTACCAACATACATACATTCCTTGTGTCACAATGATTATGTTTCGCTTAGCCTAAGTAATCCACATAGGATTGGGTTACCACAATGGATGGATGTGAGATGCTAAATGTATTTATGTTATGTTAAATAAAGGTTGTGCCAAAAGTATAGTAAGTTAGACTAGGGATTAGAGTTTGTAGAATTTGTGTACTATGGATGGTTAGTCATTAGTTCAACCCTCAGTGACAAACATGTATTTTTTATTTATATTTTCTATTTTGTCACATTTTGTATAATATCTAGTGATTGGAATTGGAATATGGAAATACTTTTGAAGGGAGCTCAGAAAATTCTAATTAGTAGAAAATTTAATTGAGTATATAGTTACATATGGTTATTTTTATGTTTTGGAGTCATTATTTATCAAAATTGAGTTTCGAAAGAAGTTGGCAAATCTGATTTCATAGATGAATGTAACCAAAAGGGTTTGATATTCCGTTGACTCCTATTTTATGGCTAGAATATATTTCATCTATTTTGAAGTTTTATGATCATATTGCAGGTGTTTTCGATACATGAAGTATATAGGTTCCAGAGAATGGGTTTGAATGACTAGATTGAAGAATTGGTTGATGCAAAGAATGGATAGTGGCATGATGGAAAAAAGTAGTGATTTTTATTTGTAGTGATAGTGATTTTGATAGGGACAATGCTTGCAAGTTGTAGTGACAGTGATTGCAGTAGAGATTTTGTGCAAGTTAAGTTCATGGCGCAGATTTTGATGGTGACATATTTTTGCACATTATGATATTTATTATAATTTAGTAATATATCATATTAGTGTATCTAGTTTGAAAATGAGATGAAATATAGGTCCACAAGGAAGATGAGGGAGGAGTTTGAAGCCTCAATCAGGATGTATCCTAGAGTAGGTTGGAGCCTACTCATCAATGAGGTTGGAGCCTACTCATCAATGAGGTTGGAGCCTCAATTCGATTGGATCCTAAAGAAGGTTGGAGATCACTTATCATAGAGGTTGGAGCATCAATCATGTTGTAGGCTACAATGAGTAGTTGCTTACATATTATGTGGTTGGTGCCTCAATCAGGTTCTATCCTACCACAAGTGGAAACTTACATTTCTGGATGTAGTTTCCTCCAATATGTTGAGTACTGCAAATTGATGTAATGAATTGAATACTAAGAAGAATAATATATTTGGTTTTCTCTCGAATTGGTTTCCACCTAAACAAATTTTGTACCTTTTCATGTGATGTCTTCTTGTGTTGATTAATGGCTTCTTGTCACTCTACTTATATGATGATGCAATATTATAACTTATGATGATGCACTAATATAACTTATGACATAATGTGGATATATATTTGTGTGATTAATAAAATATTGTGAAATTATGAACTAACCTCACACTGATTCACCGCCCCTCCCACTGTGACTTTTGGGCCAACAAGTGGTATTAGAGTAGGTTCCTTTAGTAGAAACTAACTACTGGAAGGTTGAATATGAAGAAGAAATGGCCACTACCCATTAGAGAACTTTTGAGGTCTAAAATAGGTTTCCTAAGAAAAATGTACAACCAAAATAAACTTTATAAAAACCAATAGGATTCAATATGATAATGTTAACCATGGGGGATGATTCACCATTTTTGGGGTAAAAATGTAAAAATATTAACAAATAATAAAATAATAAAACTACTTTTTCAACTTGTATTTTCAACCTATCTCCCTAAGGTTTTACTCAAATTTTGAGCGAGAGTACCTGTTAGCTACAAAATTTAATTCCCCATCTAAGGAGTACCCATGTTGTATACTTTCAATGGAACCTACTACACAAAAAATGAGATATACGTCAAAAAATATGATTACAATCACATTTTTTCATGTATATCTCATTTTTTGTGTAGTAGGGTCGATCAAAAGTATGAAACATGGGAAATCCTTGGATGAGGGAGAAAATTTTTCATCCAACGAGTGTTCCTACTTGAAATTTGAGTGAACCCATAGGGAGATAAGTTTAAAATACAAGTTGAAAAAGTAGTTTTTTCTTTTTTCCCTCTAAAATTTGATGATGTAATCTAATTTTATTTTATTATTTCCACTATTATTTTATAATTTCCTTAGGAGGCCCATTTTAGACCTCAAAATTCCCCTAGTGAGAGTAGTGGAGAACCCCCCATGGTTCAATCCTTTGAAGGGATTGCAGGTTTTACACCTCATGCTAAGTGCCTTTGCATCAATTTTGAGACTTTCACACCTGATTGAACTATTTAAATGAAGGTTTTTTCAACCAATGTTGCATAGGCTCAAAATCCTCAGGTATTTAATTGATTGGAACTACTATAGATAGCATATTGTGAACCACTTCGGAATATGATGAATATAAGCAAAAATCATATAGCTATATAACCATAATTAAATTAATAATAATAATAATAGAATAAATGTAACTATAAACAAATAGCCAAGTGACCACAACGAATTGGGTTAAATAATAATATTCATAATTTAATGAAACAAATCTATATAGGAAAGCATTGAAGTGACATTTGCAGGCTAGTATTGTAAACCCAAAAATCAATTCCTTGTGAAAGATGCCATACGTGGACTAATATAAAGATGAGCAACATTGTTAAGAAATGAATCTATGAAAAAAGCAAGGTTAGATACAAAATATATATTTATTTTAAACATGACATACAATAGAAAGAATCTATTTTTTAATTTAAATGAAAGAACATAAATATCAGAAAATATTTTCCCCATTTTTGGAATGTCAAAATAACAAAACATAAAATAAGTAGAATTTATTTTTTCATTTAAATGAAAGAACACTAATATATGAAAATGATTTTTTTTTCATATTTGGAATGTCAAAACCATGCAATAAAGTAGAAAATGATGATTATCGAAGATTTTAACCAAATTAAATGAAAAATAAGTGTTTTTTTAAGAAAAAAACATACTTTTGATATTTCATAGGAAATCAAGAAGTACAAACCCTTGGCTACGTAGAAGAAAACTTGATAAATTAAAAAATAGGGTTGAGAACATAATCCCATATATATATTAGACCTTAAACATGTCATGAAACTTAACTAAATCATATTAGAATAGGATAAAATAGTTTAAAAGACAAAATAAACAACACAATACCATTACGCACATATGAGATGGAAACTAGCATAACATCTAATAACATGGCTTCCTTGGATAACATATCTACCATGGAATTATGTTTCGTGTATGTATGAAGAACTTGCACATCATCATATTCTCTTGTAGTTGGTGGATTTTCCTTTGCCATGACTCTAAATGAATGACCATTAAGTCAACTCTTCCATTGAACCAATCCACGATAACTTTTCAATCCCCATACCATATTAATACTTTTAACTCCTTCCAAACATAAATATTCATGACACACCACATATCAAGTTCAACTATAAAATTTATTCCTTAACCAATACCTATTTTTCATTTAATCATCATCTTTTGGGAAAATAAAATGACTATACCTACACTACAAGCATCCCTTTGAATCGCTCCATAAAAAATCTCCATACTACACCAACTGGTATCGCCACATATTTGATTATAATGATTTTCTTCCTTTTCAATGGTTTCTTTATCAATATAAGACGATATTGAATTTTGTACAATAACTTCAAATTAAACCACAACCTTCAAGCAAAAAATGATTTTTCCCTAGCCAAATTCCCCACAATACAAATATCAGAAGGAATTTAAGGGAAATGGAAATAAACCTTTGATTCCAAGTCTAGAGACACTCTTCAATTGAGCTTCCATTCCACATGGAATAAAGATTCAAACAAGATAAAACTACCTTCCAAATGGAAATTACAAAAGGAAAGTGAATAGATAAATTAGAAATAGAATCCCCATTCATCCAACATAGAACAAAACATCTAGGACCTACCAATTTACTTGTTAGTGATATGTATTGTTTCATGGAGATACGTTCCCCAGGGCGGGGGTGTGATTATAATTTTTCCATCCTCCACTAACAGGAAAGGGTACCATTGGGAGTGGTCCTAATTTTCCCACCCTCCCTAGAGGGGGATGGGATACTCAGTAAACGTTTTCCCGCATTTTATTTTTGTGAAAAGTCAAGGGATGCTCAGGAAATCCCTATGCAAGGCGAGGGAATTATGTCCTTTGAACTAGTTCATAAATACTTATGTTTCCATGGAAATAATTACTAATTCTCTTGTGGAATCAGGGGCTTCTTTGGACATGGGTCATGCATTTGAAGAGATGTATATCTTGCTCCTCATATTAAGTGCTTCTGCATAGTATTGGGACTTTGACCCTTGATTGGACTATTTCAATGAAGGTTGTTGCAACAAAGGATAAGAAGGCTTAAAAACTTTGGTATTGAATCCAATGGCTACAGGAGCTTATACATATAGAATATAGAATTTTCTATAGCTTGTTGATCTTAAACCCACAACAACGTGAAGAAATGTTTTATAAGTCTTGCTCTTAGTTGGTGTTTTTTTTTGCTGGACTAAGATAACTCCTCAAACCTTTCGTGATATTTAAATTCTTTTCAGGTGGGTTTTTTTTTTGTTACAAATGATTAAAAGATTCATCCACATTGTCATGAATATGCATTTGAAATTACATCGAAATAGTTTATTGAACTATGATGCAAGGGACTAGAATCTATGGTTTCTTTTTCTTGATTGTTGATGGACAAAGTAGTTTTGTTGTGGATGTTTGAACCATATTAGTTTATATTGTGGAAAATATTGAAGCAAAATTCTTTTCTCATGGCTATTCCTTTCAAGAAATCGTATGAAGATCACTCACAATCTTCACAATACCATTAATGAATCTAATTTTCAATTGCATTTTATGAAGGAAATTTTTAGAAATTTTCACTAGTTATCTAAAGAGTTGAGATAAGAAGCCTATCTAGTTAGGAAAAAGGTGACACATAGTTACCAAAGTAATGAACTCTCATCCAAAGAAATTTGATCATCCCTAATATATATTATCCCAATTTGATAAATCAATTATGTAAGTCTAAGTACCACATGATACTATAAAATAAGCTTCTTTTATGTGGTTCTAGTTAGTCGTGGGGAAAAGTTTGGGGGCTAATATTTGAAGTTGGGCTAATTTTCCATGTTTTTTCCAAAAAAACTTTTTCCTAATTTCCATTGTTTCTAAAACTAGTTTGCCCAAATTTTATTGTATAAAATTATTTTACTTAGAAATCACTACAATTTTATAGATACTATATAAAATCATTACAAATTTGAGCATTTTTACCAAATTTTCTCCAAGGATTTAATAATTTGCATATTAAGGACTAAGATTCGCCAAGATTTCTAAACTTTGAAATAAATTTATATTCTTAAATAAGATTCATAACTCTGTATTTGTAAAATATTGAAGGATCTTAACCAGATGTTGCTTCACTAGTGTTGTTGATATAATTTTAAGCCATCCACTAGACTTCCTTTGTTTTTGTGGTCTTCCTCATCTAGAGGGCATACTTTTTAAAGGAATCAGGTTGGGTTTCAATTCTACGTGGCTTTGGAAGTTTAGATAATGGTGAGAACTTACACATAAACCAAAGGAATTTTGCACTTTGTGTTGTATACCCATTGCTGTGTTTCTTGGGGCACTTCCCCAACACCTATTTAATAACAACAATCAAGTCGTAGTTTTTTAATAGTATGTATTATGTTGACTATCTTCTAGTAAATCAATGAAATGAGCTTATGATTGTAATTTTGTTTGGACAATGCAAATTTTGAGCCAAAATATGCCTTCATTTTCTCCCTTTTCACCTTAGTAATAATGTAGTTTAAAATTTTTCTTGCATCATAGAGATAATTGACATGCCCTTCGCATGACTACATGAAACTAAGGCAATGCATCTAAAGTAACATACGGTTTATAATGAACCTATTTTGATATTAGAGTTGTATAGTATTATTAGGGACATGGATTAAATGAAGAGGTGTCAAGCTTTCTGGTAAATAATTTTAGAGCGTTCTACTTTAGCTAGCACTAATGCTTTGAAAACTAGTTGGAGGCTTGGAGCCAAGGTTAGATTTATACTAACGGTATGTCTTTTGTAATTAGAGTTTTATTTGGCCACATGCAAAGAATGTTGTTTGTCCAATCAATGTCATCCTCTTCAAACATTTTATATAATTATAATTGCAATAGTTATTAGAGACTCACATCCTCAATTAGACTATGGTTATGGCCATAGGAATATTAGACTACAAACTTCTAAACTTTTTCATCGTCAACTAACCTTGATATCATTAATTCAGTCATATGCTTGATATCATTAATTCAATCATATTCTAGACATACAAGGGGGATGTCAAAAAAATGACCATCAACTTTGATCTTCATGGCTCCTTGATGTATTGCACAACCATTTCATATCTTATTAAGAATGTATAAATATGAATTCACAACCATTTCATATCTTATTAAGAATGTATAAATATGAATTCACTTGTATGTGGCTTTCATCATAAGTATTACACCTTGAAGGCTGAGGCACGAGTCAATCTAAACCGGGCAAGTTGAAAACTTCTATCGAATTATGTGTTTATGTCATTGACCTAATTTTTTCGACTGGACATTTTTTTTTTTTTTTAATTTTGATATTCGTAACACTACATGATACAATTCTTGAAATACATGCCTCCATACTTTCTTTCTTTCTGTGAAAGGCTTTCAATAAATTTTTAATAAGTGCAAGCCAATGTTATATCTTTATTCACGATGATTTGTCAACTAGAGCATGTCTAATATGGGTAGCATACTACTAACATTCTGCAAGGCCCGCATATACTAGCGTCAAGCTGGAAGAGCTTAAAGAGACATGAAGAAACATTAGCTCCACAGACAGGAATGGTGTTATTAGATTACGTAGTCTCTCCTAAAAGGTGCACTATGCTGAGAAAATATTGCTTCGTTCAAGAAGAGGGTGCTCACGGAGTGAGAGAGAGGGTCTCACACATCCTATATAACCAACCATATACACATTTGGGTCTTTCTCTTCCTGGTTAATTTATATATTCTCCGCGTAGCAATTGAATCTCTTTTAAATAGAAATCACTGCAATAATAATTAAACATTATAGAATAAAAATTGCAGTTGTTTATGTCAAAAAAATAGTGTGCCAAGTTATGTATATGGTATTTTTTTGTGCACATCTTATAATAAGGCTTTCAAATTATGGATAATAATCACAATTTTAAATATTACTTATTTTAATATTATTGAAAAATAAAAATTATTTTTTAAAATTAAACATTATAACTTGTACTGATTAATAATGGAGTAATAATTATCAATAAAAAAATAAAATAATAGATTCCTATTTTAATAAAAAGAAAAAAAGATAAAAGATAAATAAATAAAAATAAATGGGTATGAAATGCAAATAGATACCATTCTAAATCATTTAAATCTCCTAATTTAGTGATATATTTTATTTCTCAAACATGTATATTAAATTAAATTTTCATTACAAATTTATATTGTATTATTTTTCATTACAAATTTTATAAAAATTATTAAAATATTTTTTGTTATAAATTTTATGAAAAGTATTAAGGCATTAATAATGATCAAAATTATTTCTCCTTTATTGATTACAATTTAATATAGTTTATTTGGTTAATATTAAGATATTAAATTGAAAAAGCATAAAATCATCTAGTAGAAGTGAAAGCCCCCTCCTTTCCCCTAGTTATAAGAATATTACAGAATAAGAGTCCAATATATCCTAAGCTAAATGGATCCTTAGAAATTCATATTTGTAAGATCTATAATATGTTGTTTGGGAAACTAACGGGTACCTTCATTTTTCTTTGATGTAAAAAAAAAAAAAAAAAAAAAAATTAATAATAGCATGACGTGAGGGAGTTGGATGTGTTCTATATGAGGATTTGTAATGCTCATTTGTTACTAAGCAACACACCATTCCTTGATAATTTTTTTTTAATGTATAGAACAAATAAAATAGAATATGTTTGGAAATCTCAAAATTGGGTTTCAAATGAAAAGGGTGCATGTCAAACATATGGAATGTGGATGAAAATAATGAAAATATTATTCGAGCATAACAAGAGCTCAATGGCATAAAGAAGAGGGATAAAATTAGGAAATATGCAAGGTGATGTCTTGAGGCCAAAGAAATATTATACACAAGATTTTAAGTACATAATATATTCATAGTCAATAAAGAACAATCAAATATCAAATTTCCAATAATTAAACCATGGTAATTTTGCAAAAAAAACATTATTGAAATAAATTTATAGCTATGGGAATGTTTGGAATTCATAATTTTTATGTTACTCAATGAGCCACATCACAAAGAAACCATGAACAAGAGAAAACAATACCACATAACAGAGGAGATGAGATAGTAATTTAAAACCCAAAATAAAATCCTTGCCTCTATTCATATAGTCCATGAACTTATATAGTTTTACAATAGGTCCACACAAGGATACACATCATTCAATGGCTAAGATAAAATAATAAAGAAACCAATGGAAATAAGCTGAAGATTGGAACTATGCAACTTCCTAACCATATGCCCACCCATTAAGAAATGGATAGTAAATAATTCTAAAACTAAGGGGAGTTCTCCTTAAGAGATAGATGTTGTTGACTCATAGTTGGTTACTAGATTGAGGGCCATGTCTGATCTGGTGGATCAAGAAAGTGCTTAAAATTCAAAGTGTTCGAATTGGCTCTAAACTAGCGCCAAATCGTACATATCGTCACCCTGAACCCAATGCAACTCGTTTCACTCAAATCCAACATCAGATGCTTCTGATGTCTTGTTCTGTATGAATTGGGAAACAACAAAATAATTTGGAATTTGGGTGCACATACACCTAGTCAATAGTTAGTACACTGGCTAGGAATTTGACTGTGTTTTTGTGGGCCGGTCATGAGAGAATAAGTGCACCACGTTGATTGTCTCGAATTTGGCTTGTTTTTATTTGTTCATGGTTTGGTGTGGTGGCCCAATGAGGGAGAGCCATGTGGGCCAACTAGTGGCTACCATGTGGCCTCCTCATGGCTGGCCAAATTTTTGTTATGGAGGTCGAGAAGCCCATGACATTCAATCTTCGGAGCTCATGCAAGACAACCAAGAACTATACAGAATCTTCTATGGTGTTTCTTCTACCATATAGTGTCACTCTCCTATTTAAAGTATAAAATTTTCAAGTTTGGCAGTGGGGACCGAGGTTAACCCCTGACCCAGTCCATCAACTAGGGTCAAGGGCTAACCCTAACCCGCAAATTTATATTATGTGTAGACCCAAATTTTCATACCTTAATCATTGAACCGACGGAATATATCACATATCCACCATCGCAACCATATTTTATAACCTCTAATCAAATTCATAGCAGAAGTTAATGTTTGGAGCGCCAATGGTTAGCTCGGCGGTAAGGGTTGCAGTGAACACGTGTGATGGGTCTGTGTAGTTAATTTTTGATGCCACCCTCGAGGTCTCAGAATCGGAGGTAAGGGTTAACACCAACGGTTATGACTTGGCGGTCACGATTATGGCATAACCCAACACATGGCAACACGTATTGCCAGGTTTACGTCAAATGGGTGAGGTACAAAACTTGGCATAGGCATGGTTGTGCTAACCCCAACCTATAGTCAAATTGATGCTCAACCCACAATTTAAAGCATAGTCAGAAACCGACAAGAAACTTAACGTACTCCGAATCTGAGGGCCTTCACCTTGCCACTTGGCACATTTTTGTCCGGATCATGGCTGTCATAGGAATATTAACAGTTCAACAAATTGTACCCGGTGTGGTGGGAATCTCATTGGCACAGGGAAAATTTGTCGCTCCACATGGCCGCAAAAGGTGGAAAATGTAGGACAGATAGCAGGGAAGTGCGCATTATAGGATAATTAGTAGAAAAATTCATTGGACCATAACTCAGTCAGTTTTTTACCTTTTTGGCAGGAGAAATGGCCCAAATACGGGTTTTATTACTGTTTTGGAACCATGGGAGACATTATTTAGCATTCTAAGCATTGTAACTTGATGTAAACAAAATGTTTTAAGAATAATGAAAGAGGCCCAACCATTGAAATTTGGAAGAGGAGACGTAGCCCAGGAGGGGAGATAATATTTAGCATTCTAAGCATTGTAACTTCATGTAAACACAATTTTTTGAGAATAATGAAAGAGGCCCAACCATTGAAAGTTGGAAGAGGAGACGTAACCCAAGAGGGGAGACATTATTTAGCATTCTAAGCATTGTACTGAAGTCTTCTTTATTTTCTACAAAACTGTGTTTTAAATCATGTTAATGTGTTAATGAAATTTACATAAGTGTTTAAAAACCTTAATATTTTCACTTGTAAATTTCACTAGAAACTCTCAAGCTTTCAAATATAGATCATTTTGGTATTATAGCTTTAGTTCTTTCTTGCATTGAGGGTTTAATTTTGTTTGCATGTTTTTCTTATGCTTACAAGGTTGAAGCTTAAGAGACGAGAAGGAAAATTTTTTGTTGCAAGTCCTCAAGTCCATCTTCACCGTCATCATCTTCTACATCAACCCCTTCACAAACACCTCCACATTCTCCAAAGGGACATGGTAAAAATCCATTTTTGAAGATTGACATAAAGTTTGATTTGCCTATGTATGATCGAGAGGTAAATTCTGAGAGATTATATAATTGGGTTCGTTTGCTTGAAGTGTATTTCAGGATACAAAGGATCAAGGATGATGATACCAAGATTCATCTTGCTTCATTAAGGTTGGACAGTGCAACACTTATTTGGTGGGAAGCCAAAACTCAAGTAGACAGGAAGAAATGTGGTAAGGTTTTATCTTCTTGCAATGATTGTGTTTTTTCATTAAGAAGACATTTTTATCCATTAGCATACATGTAAAAAGCTATAGTGGATTATGAAAACTTTGGCAAGGAAAGGGATAAAGTGTCCAAATCTATACTCAAGAGTTTAGAAGAAGAGCATTGATATTGGGTGTAGATTTTTCATCTCAAGATACTTTAATGAAATACATTGGAGGTTTACCTAGCTATTTGAGAAATACAATTCTCGTTTTTAAAACTATAATTTTATATGAAGTTTTTGTACAAGCCAAACATCTAGAAGCAAGAGGGAAACATGTTTCTGAAGAAACAAGTGAGGACACCTTTGAGTCTTGAGAAAAAAGAAAGGGTAAGTTTAAGGGAAAATGAAAGAAGAGTTCTTCCATCAAGATGCAGAAAGAAAAACTCACATGTAAACACTATTCCAAGGATGGTCGTGATGAATATCACTGCTAGAAAATTCATCTGGAGATGAGCCCCAAAAAGATTAAAAACAAGGAGAAGGAGAAGACAGCTGCAACTACACAACATAATTTGGGTTCTAACTCTGGAGATGAAACAAAGATCACAGATATTGGTTTGAAAGGTAAGGACATTACAAGTACTATTTCTTCAAATTGTCTCAATGATACTCAAGATGAAAAAGCAAAAAGTGATATTTTCCATGTTAGAGTTATTTCAAAGCATACCAAGATAGACACATTATTTTATAGTGCTTCACAAGCAAATCTTATCTCTAAAGACATTGTCAAGAAGTTGAATTTAGAGACCATTCCTTTTCCTAAACCTTATCCTTTAGGTTGGGGATGTCAGAATGAAAAATTGCAGGTGACAAGGAATTGCATACTTAAATTTGTAATCATTGCAAAATTTCTTGATGAAGTTGAACTTGATGTAGTTTCGCTTGATATATGTGGTATAGTTTTGGGAAGCCCATATCTTTATGATAGGAAAAAAATATATAATATCCATGAGAATAAGTATCACTTGTTCAAGAATGGGATTGAGTACATTATTAGAGTGCATAGTAAGAAAATGAGTTTCTCTCTTATGAATGTTGGACAAATGAAGAGAATTGTTAATGCTAGTCATAATTTTGCATTGTTAATGTTCAAGCATAAAGATGTTGCAAATGAGGCCTTTCAAAGATATGAATAAAATGTAAAATTGGATTTTATTGAGGTTGCTAATGAATTTAATAAGATGTTTTAGGAGTCTAACATTGTTAACAAGGTAAAGAAGATGAAGTAAATTTGTAGCAACATGTATCATTATCTAACATTGGTGTGAACAAGATGGTAGTGTTAAAGAGTGCAGAGATCAAAGAGAAAATGAATTTTTTTTTTACAAAGATAACATTAGTTCCAAAAATTATTCTCATTGGTTTCATAATGTGTTTTCTTTGAAAAGGGATGATGCATGGCGTTGGTGGTAACATTTGGTTAAGACTTGAGGCAAGTACAAGGCTAGACATGTTAAGCATTATCATGACGACAGTGTTCAATGTGAGAAGAATTTGAGATTTTTTAAGTTTCCTTTTGTTGTAGACAAAGGAGGGAATGTGTCCATTACTTCAGATGCAGTTTTTTGTTCTACATATTCTGGGAAAGTTGCAGCAAGATGCCATCTATGAAAACAAGAAAAGGAATCTAAAATGAAGGAAAATGATGTGTTTTAATGAAAAACTCAAAGTGTCAAATTCAAGCAAAGTTCAGTGGACTGGGACTAGAAGGGGGAGGGAACTCTATCCTAATTTATTTGTTGACTGATAAAGAGATTTTGGAGGCCAAAAATCTTCTAGTGGGGAGGAATGATCTGGTGGATCAAGAAAGTGCTCAAAATCCAAAGTGCTTTTATTGGTTCGAAAGTAGTGCCAAAGTTTAGATCTCATCACCCTGAATCCAATACAACTCATTTCTCTCAAATCCAACATCGAATGCTCCCAATATTACATTCTGTCTGAATTGGGAAACAATAAAAAAAATTAGAATTTAGGTGCAGGTACAACCAGTCAGCATTTTGTATGCTAACTAGGAATTTGATTGGTTTGACTCTATTTTTGTGGGCCAATCATTAGATGACAAGGGTCCCATGTTGATTGGCTCGAATTTGGATTTTTTTTATTTTTTGATGGTTTGGTGTGGTGGCCCAATGAGGGAGAGCCACATGGCCTCCTGATGACCGAACAAAATTTTGTTACGGATGCCAAGCAACCCATGGGGTTCGATTGCAGGACTCATACAAGCCAAACAAGACCTCTGCTGACTCTACTATGCTGTTTCTTATACCATACAGTGTGAAACTCCTATTTAAAGTGTAAATGTTTCAAGTTTGGTAGTGGGGACCAAGGTTAACCCTTGACCTCGATCCACCAACTAGGGTCAATGGCTAACCCTGACCCGCGACTTTATATTATGTGTAATCCCAAAGTTTCATACCATAATCATTGAACCAACAAAATATATCACATACCCACCACCGAAACCATACATTATAACCTCTATCCAATGTCAGAGTGGAAGTTAATGTTTGGATTGCCAATGGTTATCTCGGCAGTCAGGGTTGCGATGAACAAAAGTGATGGGTCTGTGCAGTTACATTTTGATGACACTATGGAGGTCTCAGAACCAAAGCTAAGGGTTAATTCCAATGATTATGACTTGGCAGTCACAGTTAGGGCATAATCCCGAACATGCTAACACTTATTGCTAGGGTTAAGCCAAATGAACATGGATCAAAACCTACCTTGGGTAGGTTTCCACTAACCCCATCCCGCAGTCAAACCGACGCTCAACCCAAAGTTTAAAGGGTAGTCAGAAATTGGCGGGAAACTTGACGTACTCTGAATCCAATGGCACCAACCTTGACACTTAACGTATTTTTTTCTGGATCATGGCTGACATAGGTAGATCAATAGGTCGACAAATTTCACCTGGTGCGGCGGGAATCTAGTCGGCACAGGGAAAATTTTTCGCTCCACGTGGCCGCAAAAGGTGAAAAATGTAGGACATATTGCAGGTGTAACAATTCTACGTAACCAAAAAAAAAATTCTATTTATAATAGTATACTGCTTTTGTTGTTATTTAATTATTTTAATTCTATAATTGTATAACCTCTTCCATAATTTCCTTAAAGGATTTAATTTTTGTCTTTAGTATCTTCATTAAGCTATAATTATATTAAGACCTATGAATATAATTACATGCATACTAATATAATTATATTCATACCTTCCTCCCTTTAATTTATTAATATCTTCTCCTCATATTCATGGCATTCATAAATTTATTTCAATGTATATTAAGGTATATCTTTGTAATTGTTTTCATTACTATTATATTATCAAAATCATGAATTTTTCCTCTATGAATTTTGTTTTCATTACTATTATATCCTTGAATATTATGAACTTTAGCTAATATTAAAATTACCTACTAGGACATATATCCTAACATCTTAACTCTACTTATAAGTGTTATTATAAATTCTACCACATGTATCTCAATTCGTTTTATTTTCAAGTCTTATGTAGTAATTCGAGCTTGCATAGACATAATTTTTCATTTAATCCTTTTTCCTATGCTTTTACATAGTAATCTTTATTACTATGGTTCGAATAGTTTCTTTTAACCCTTTTCTACCTATGCTTAATTTCAACACATAATTATAATGGTTACGTTCAGTACTAAGGTGCCTCCCATATATATATCAATGTATTATTAACTTATCCATTTAGTCCTAAGTTTATCCTTATCTTCCATTCAAATTGCATTTAACACTAGACGTAACATGTAGAGCTATCTCAGTTTTTCTGTATGTAAACTCATACTCCATGATTCGGATTTCATGATTGATTTAATCATTTCATATTTTATATAGTTTGAACATAGATATTTCCTTCTTGCAATTAAATGACAACTGGATTTACCGTAATTGCATTTACTAGCAGTACATCTGATCTGTGGTTTCACATGGGAAAATTAATTTTTGTAGCCAGCTGTATGGTAGATCTCCCATCGTTCAATGATTGAGATAAGTTTGTATCCATTCTTGTTAGTGATCTTGGCTAGGGTTAATTTTATTTGATCTCCCTCGATTTATTTTTCATTTGGCACATTTCCTTACAAGCGTTTCATCTCTGGTTATTCAATGTCATTTTGGCAACATGAATGGCTTTCCTCTAGATATATTACCTCACAGTCAGAATTACCATCTTAGGTACTATCTTGCACACATTTCTTTTGCTCTGCATTTTACTTAACCTTGATAGATTTTACAGAACTCGTTTTCCTTTTGTAATTTATGAGTTACACCTGTTGTATATTCAAAAATTTACCCTTCATTCTACTTCTAGGTTGAAAGACAGAGGAGGATTTCCTCAAGAAACATTCACAGAAGATGCATAAGGTAATACGGGGTTCTTCGCAATGAAGGTAAGCCATGTAACTCTTCCCACAGTTAATAAGCCTCCCTTCTTCTGCATTTCCTTTACGAAATTACGATTTATTTCTTTGCATTGATATTTATCAATTTAAAAATCATATCAGTCTTGATATTTTAATGTCTGAGATCTGTGTAGTTAAATTGATGTCGGTCTTCAATATTATGCAACTGAATGCACTATTAATTTCTTTTAACATTTTCCCCGCAATTTCCATACTATTTTGTGGAGTTATGAAATACATTTGGGTTACCTTGAATTGATAAACCCATCTTGATTCCTCGGCCAATTTTTATTTAATTAATACTATCGGTCTTCAATTTACCATTCTTACTCAAGGGTTTCTCATTGTGATTTATGAGTGTCATTTTCATTTTTTGTATGAAGAGAAATTGAATGATTTCGTTTGGAACTCAAATTCCAGAAATTGATAGTATTATATTCAACTACTTCCTATTGTATTAATTATGCTTTGGTCTAGTTTTTCTGAATTACGACCTTCATGTTTATTAATCACAAATAACATGGCTTTGGAGACTTTACAAATCCAATACTTTTCAAGAATATCTCATCTCTTAGATAATTTCATTGAACTCGTCTTTATTTAGCTTCATACAGAGGTATCAAAGCATGCTTCGATTTATTTTGTGGAATTTTGATTTACTATACATACATACCCTCAATTTCATAGTTTAATTAATTATCGTTTGCTATCGAAACAATTTAGGTTAATTCCATTTTGTTTTCCATAAAACTTACATTGTTGCTAATAACGAATTGGAATTCGATTCCAAAATTTCACTGTAATGAAATTTGTTGAATCATTAATGTCTATAGTTCTCTATTTGCATTAGAGTTGTTTTGATGACTAAATACCCTTGATATTTTCATCAAGTTGAGAAATAAAATTATATTTGTGTAGTTACGTTTTAGTTAGCCATTGTGTCTCGTTTAGGTATTAGTATCTTTTTAAATTGTACAATTTATCCATCATATACTTAAATATGGAATGTAGGGTAAAATTTTACATTCTGAATTGGAATTTACTATGGATAACTTTTCTTCCACATAATATGTTCCATTTTTTTTCTAAGTTAGACTAAATTCTATTAATGTAACATAATGTACAAGGAGAGTCTGGCCTCTGGAATCTCTGAACTAGCCAATTCCAGAGGCATTATATGTCAGAAAAGAAAAATGGTGACTGCCCCAGATGGGGAAACCAGTCATACTACAGTTGCCCACAGAGGGGAACCCAGCTTCATACAAAAAATAGCTAACTATTATGAAAATATTCAGGAAAGAGTTTGACCAAGAAAATTAACATAACTGTAAAAAAAGACCTCTTAAAGCTGGGTGTCATTTTGCTGAGGTGGTGGTTCCTCCGTAATGAGGCACCTGTAGTCTTTGGAGGAGTCATCTACATGTGTCGTTTGATGAGTCGCTGGTTTTGGAGTTGTGGCGGTGCAAACACTGCTTGCATTGCCTTTGAAGCCATCTTCTCCTGACCAATCTGAGCTACCACTACCACTGCAACTACTTCCACTGCTACCATTTCCTTTGCTGCTGGAGGAGAGGGCGCCCTGTTTGACTGGAAGGGCTTTAGAATTATGCAAGAGCGGAAGAGGCGTAGATTCTATGGTGGATTTTCTTTGCTTTTTCCTGAAGCTATGGCCTGCTGCAGGAGAAGCCTCCTCCTTGAAGCTGATGGTGATGGCGGCAGTGAGGCGGGGATGATCCAAATCATAAGTATAGTGGAATTGAGGAGAATTCTCCCTAGGCAGAAGAGGTTGCGTCTCCAAATGAGGGGTCTGTAGAGGCGTAGAAGGACGGCTTCAACCTCTTCCACTACTTTTGGTGTGGTGCAGAGCCGAAATGCTATCAGGAGAGATAGAGCGAGATGACCGGGAGGTGTGACCTCAGCCTCTGCCACTACAAGTGGCTATATAGTGGGTGAAAATATCATCGTGAGGCGGCGAAGAAGACTCAGAATGGATGGATAGAGGAGGACGAGATGCTCGACCACAACCACTACCTTGGCGGAAATGGATTCTGTGTCGCCTAGGCATATTTGAGTTGTTGGAGGCGTTGGAGATGTAGGTGAGTGGAGATGGTTGAGTAGAGGGAGCTGTAGGCTGAGGATTCTGAGACCAAGGGGCCAAATTGAAGCTGCAGTAGAGGCTATGAGAGAAATGGTGACCACGAGAAAGCATAAGGCAACAGTAAAGGATGCACCACCTCCCTGTGTGCGTTCGCGAGCTTGGATCTGAGACCACAGAGGGGAAAATGTAGCTGGAGGTTAATGGCGGATTGATACAGCGTGGAGGCATTATGAGAAGGTGGTAGTAGCATTGATGTTCGAGCATATTGATGACTGAATGTTGAGACCAGTTGGCTGTTATAAATGCCACCGGCTTGAGCCCATGCGTGACCATGTGGTAAGGCCATGTGTCACGTGTTAGGCTTGCCGTCCACTTGCCTGATTCATTCACCCGCATCCGAACCTATCAGGCTGAGAGATGTATCATTGATATTATTAAGAGGACCTAAGTAGAGTATATGTTCATAATCTACTCCTTTATTTTCAAGCAAATCCACGATATTATTGCTCGAGCGTTTGACATGCTTGAAGGAAACAACTCGGTGATGCTTGAGCCATTATTCTATATGCTCAAATCTTGCAGCAAGATGCCAAATTTTAGCAACCTTTGAGGCAGAGGCCCCCATGAGGATATGATTAGTTTCATTAATGAGAATTCGAGAGTCCCCTTCTACTTCTAAAGGGAATTAGTTATGCACCTGAGCCAGACAGAGATCCTTCCAGAGACCTTCCATTTCAGTTGAGTTATTGGAGTCCCACCCTATGGATCCAAAGAAGACTTTAAGGGGAGTACCAACTAAGTCGTGGAAAATTCCACCAAATCTCGTAGCTCCCGGATTGCCTTTGGATGGACCATCAAAATTCAACTTGATCAGAAATACCGGAGGGGGAATCTAAGTGATGGGTGACTCTGGATGATTGGAGGGAGTGCTGGTACTTAAAGGGAGGATTGGAATGGTTAAATGCCAATTTTCCCAAATAAAACTCTCTAGAGCTTGAGTGGGTATATCAGATTCCTGCTAGCATTGAAGAGCCAGTGTTTCTTGGAGATTGATGCATAGATTAGTCCAAATGGTGTCCGGAGGGGTGATCTGATCCTTAAATATTCTTTCGTTCCTTTCCTTCAAGATAGACCATAGAAGAAGGCCCGGGAGAAGAGTCCATAGAGTATTTAATAACTTGCTATTATAAGGTTCTGAGGGCCAGTTTCATATTGTGCTGATGATATCACCTTTTATACGACTGGATCTTCTGCACCTGAAAATGATTGTTTCCCACAGTTTGTTGGTCAAAGTGCATGTATCCATTAGATGAGGGATATTTTCTATATGCATTAAAATATTGGGGCACCTTGAAGGTCCTATGAATCCTCTTTTGAAAAGATTATCCCAGGTAAGGATTCTTTTTTTGCATAGGAGCCACATGAAGGTGGAGACCTTGGGCCAGATGTCGTGTCTCCATATTTGGATCCAGATCTCATCTTTGGGTTCTTGAGTGGGATACATCAAATTGTAATCTTCCTTGGTGGTGAACGTGCCCTGTGGAGTGTAGCCCCATTTGAGTAAATCTTCCTTCTCTGAGCATATGATTTTCCAGTTGTTGAGATCTTTATCAATCTCCCTAGATGTTTCCCCTTGCCAGTTCTCGTGCCATTAAGCTGCTGGTATCCATTGACGGTAGCCCAGAATGGAAGTGGGTTCCCAGAAATGTTTGAATTTTTTGTCCAGTTGATCATAGAGATCCACGCGCCGCTGAGGCCATTGGATAAGAGCTGTCAATTTGGGCATTTGTTACCAAGAGTCTTCCCAGAAACGAGCAGTACCTCCATCTTTGACTTCCCAGAAGCTGTGCTCTTAAATGAGGGATATATGTTGTTTGGCATCATTCCAAATAAGAGAGCTCACATCCACTGTGACAAGTCTGATAAGATATTCAGGTGGCCTGTTGCTTTCATATTTGGATGTCCATAGGCATGCCCATGGAGTGTGTGGTGTGGATGGCCATTTCCACCAGATGTCGGCACCCATGGCTGCATTATTGTGATGTGGATCTCTTAGGCCTAGACCTCCATCCTTTTTTGGAGTGAAAATCATTGACCACTTTACTAGAGACCGTTTTCTATTTTTTCCAAACGTGCCCCAAAGGAAATTGCACTGTAGGTTCTTGATTTTCTTGAGCACCCATTTTGGCGCTGCTAGAACAGAGAAGAGATAGAGAGGCATGGATTGCAAGACTGATTTGATTAGGACAAGTCGACTATAAATATTGAGCAGTCTATAAGTCCATGAGGAAAGGTGGGCTTCAAGTTTCTCTAGGAGCTCTTGCCAGGTGGAGTGTCTAATCGTAGAATCAATTAGTGGCACTCCAAGGTATTTTACAGGCAAAGAGGCTATGGAGAAGACGAGGACCCTGGCAATATTGCATTGGGTTGTAGCTGGAGTATTGAAGAAGAAAATATGAGATTTTCCAGCATTAATGGAGGTACCTGAGGCATCCGAGAGTATATCTAGAAGAGATTTGAAAGTATGAGCTTCTTGAACGGAAGGATGACCGAACATCATATTGTCATCAACAAACTGTTGATGGGTGGTAGGCTGGGAATCATGTATGGATATGCTACGAAGGGTATGATTGTGGACTTCATTTTGAATAAGACATCCTAGACCTTCTGCCATAAGGACAAAGAGGAAAGGGGAGAGAAAGGGGAGAGAGGACCACCTTGGCAAATACCTCGGGAGGGAGTGAAGGGGGGAGAGTGGACTCCATTGATGAGGATAGAGTAGAAGGGGGAGGATATGAGGTTCATGATCCATCTAGTCTAGGAGGGGCATAATCCAAAGGAAATGAGCATCTGATTAATGTATTCCCAACTTAATTTGTCAAAAGCTTTCGAAAGATCAATTTTTAAGAGAATGCCTACCTTCTTGGTGTGTTTCAGGGAGTGAATGACTTCATGAGTGAGGATGATCCCATCCAATATTTTTTTCCCTTCAACATAACCTGTTTGTTCCAGTGAGATGAGCAGAGGAAGCAGGGGTTTAAGCCTATTGGCTATGACCTTGGAAATCACCTTTTAAATAAAATTGCATAATGCAATTAGTCTGTACTTGTCAGGGGTGACAGAGTGTTCCTCTTTCAGGATGAGGGCTAAGAAGGTAGCATTGAGAGAAGGGAGGACCTAGTGCATTTCTCTAGACTCCTCAACTAAGTCCCATACTTCCAATTTGATGAGATCCTAGAAGTGATGAAAGAAATTGGAAGTGAAACCATCAAGTCCTGGAGCCTTGCCACCTTTGAGTTGAACCATTTCTTGATCAACTTCCTGGAGGGAGACAGGTCAGAGGAGAATCCTATTATGTTCTTCATTGATAGTCTTGGGGATGTGCTATGTAACCTTGTTGATAGCTTGTTGTCTGCTTCCATGGAGCTCTTGTAAAATATGTTTGAAGTGTCAGAGAAGTTCCTTCTCTATGTCCTCATGTTCCTCTAACCTTTCACCTTTTTGGTTGTGGAGCTGTGAAATAAAATTATGCATGCATCATTGAATGGTTGAGCGATGAAAGAATTTAGTGTTCTTCTCCCCTTCCTTTAGCCAATGGATTCTTGATTTTTGCTTCCAGAGGATTTTCTCTTGCAGTCTTCTCTTGACCAGTTTGGTGAGGAGACTCTGTTCCTGGGAAGCTAGATATTTTGATCTTCCTTCAGTGATAATGCGATGCTGAAGTTTAGACATTAGTTGTTCCAAAACCTTCTGATAATTAAAGATGTTCCCGAAGGTGAAGTGGTTCCATTTCTTGAGCTAGTTCTTGAGATTTTTTATTTTTTGTTGAAATTGATACATTTTGGATCCTGTAGGTGGTATGAAGCTACTCCAACTGTTTATGACCATGCCTCTAAAATCTGGGTGAGTAAGCTAGAAGGATTCAAACCGGAAAGGGCATCTAGTGGTAGCACTAGGTCGCAGCCATTGCAAGAGGATGGGCTAGTGGTCAGAGCCAGTTAGGGGGAGAATGGATGAGTGTATGTCGCCCCCCAAGTGAATGAAATTATCCGAGATTAGGAAATGGTCAAGCTTTGAGGCTATTTTCTGGGAACCTATGCGCTTATCAATCCATGTGTGCATGCCATTGGAAAAAGGAAGGTCAATTAACCAGTTTCTTTGAATGAATTCCTTAAAATGGTGACTGTCCATGTAAAGTTTGGCTCTGCCTCCTCTTTTCTCTTCTAGCTTGGTAGTAATATTGAAGTTGCCCCCAACAATCTAGAGTGGATGACGTCTGGTAGCGTTGAGGATTTCCATGGTATCGGGCAGGGCAATTTTGTGAAGTAGATCTTGAGGGAAGTATACATCAGAGAGGTGTCCATGGATGTTGGATCTGATCAAGTGGAAGGATGCTTGTATAAGAATGTGTGAAGCATGAAATTCAGAGAGTGAGATGATCTAGGGATCCCATGCAATTGCAAAGCCTCTGGAGGCACCCAATGCATCTAATGATATTGTGTTGCAACCAAAGCATACTTTGGAAATGATGGAGCTGAGGGTGTGACTATTGCACTTAGTTTCCTACATAAAGAAAACATAGGTTCTTTCTTGTTGAATCATGTTTTTTATCATTCAGTGCTTTTCAAGGCTGTTTAACCCTCAAATGTTCCATGAAGTGAGTTTCATTGCAAACTATTGCATATCGGCCTGTAGTACTTGGTCAACTTGGGATATCTCTAACTTGGGATATCTCCCAGATTCAATAATCATTTCCCCTACAATGATCCTTCTTTGCAGATCTGTCCTTCTCCCTCTTTTTTTGTTTCTTTGAATATATTTTTTCCATCCTAGTAACTTTCTGGCTATATGCCTAGTGATCTTTGTTGTTGTGCTTGAAAATGAATCACTTCTAGGCTATCAATCTGTCTATCAGATATTTTGTCATACTCTTTTTGCTTGTACGCTTGCTCCAAACCTAAAATATCTAGATCTCCTAGATCGATGCTTTTAGGTTCCTCATCCATATGAATGGGTTGGCTTCCTTCTATCACAAATCCTTCTTTGAGGGAGGCCGATTGAGATTGACCACCTATCTCCATTTGATTGGGATGCCAGAGTACAAGATCTAAGTCATTGCTAAGTTTGGGAGTGAAGCCTTGAGGGCCTAGTTGTGATTTAGGGGGAGGAGGATTGTTCATGGGATCAACAGTTGGTTCAGAAGTGGTGGGTTTGGTTTTCTCAGCAGCTTGGTGCGAGGATTCTCCTTTTGAGAGAGGTTGTTTGGCTAGGATATCAAAACTATTGTTGGTGGGAGGGGTAGGGGTTGCTTTGTGTGGAACTTTGGGAGTGGAGGTATTTTTCTTGTTGTGTTTTTGAGGGTGGGGACTTTGGTAAAGCCCTCAGCATCTGTGTTTGTAGGGGTAGCAGTAGGTTTGGGTGGCTGATTTAATGGAAAATATCGGAAAAGATGGCCATGTTCATGGCATTTTCTATAGTGAAAGGGGACATGCTCATAGCCTATGGTTTGCACCCATTCAAAATCATCATGATAGAGACTTACTGAATCCGAGAGCCATGGAAAGATGCATATAGACACATATTCTTGCGTATGAAGTGTATATTTTGAGTTTGGTTTCTTCTGCAACCTTGATGAACTCTCCTAGTCCATTGCCAATGTCCTTTAAGGATTCCTCATCCCAATATTTCGGAGGTAGAGAGTAAATTCTGAACCATACAAGTGCCCAGTTGAAGTCTTCTTTATCTGGGTTGAATCTTTCTACCCAATCCCTGGGATATAGTCATGCAGAGTTGAATAAGTAGGAGTCTCCATCCAAGATACGGTTTCTGTCTTCAATACAGTTACTTCAATACAGTTAAAGATAGCGTTAAAGAAACATTTTGGCCCTAATTTAAGGGTAACATGTCCCTTTGGTTACCATTTGGAGGCAATCCAACCTTGGAGGGCTTTCTCTGTAAGCCAGAATCCTACAAATTTGTTGATAAGTGCATGATATTTCATGTATAAATCTGAGCATTGATACGATGGCTTGGAAGGTCAATTTTTGGACATTCTACCGTGATTGGAAGACAATTAGTTGAGGATTCCTTCTGTTGCTTTGTATTCACTGGATGCTCCATAGTTTTGTCATTTTTCATTGGGGTTGGTTTCGTCTGTGTCCCTACAGAGTCAGAGGACGGGATCTGGGATTGTGAATCCTTATTGACAGTGTCAGAGTTGCCAGGAGGGGGAGGGGTGCTCTCCCCTCCCATTGGGTTTGTCATTGATTTTAGGCAGAGTCAGTATGAGATGTTTTACTGCATGAGGTTCATGAAGCCACCATGAGGGAAGGTGGGTGCCCTGACGAGTGCCATTGCAGGGTTGTCAAAACCCTATGTTTCCATAGGGGAAGCTTCCCTGAACTAGAGCGAAATTCCACATAATATGTTCCATTATTGTACAAGAAAATTTATTTTTTCCCTGTCTTACTTAGATTAATCATTTTATATAAGATACCCTATATCTGTTTTCAAATCCCTTCTTAGGTAAGAAATTTTCTACGATCAATAACCCAATTTCTAAATTTAAAGTATAGATTTCTATTCTCATTCTCGGTTATATTTTCCTGCTCTGAATATTTGATTGTTAATTTTCAGTTACAAGAGGAACTCCACTCCCTTACAAGTTTGGTTATCATATTAATTATTACTTAAATAGTACCACTTTGGCTATGGATTTTATTCTAGTTGATCCAAATCTAACTCAGATCTATGTGGGGTTTTCTATATAGTTACTTCACACGTCGTAACTTACACCACCATCTATTCAACTTTCTTTTGCAAAAGAATTGACAATAATTTTTTTTCATTTATCTACAGGTTGGTCACTACCATGTACAGAATTCGACCATCTGAATTAAATGATATTTGTCAATGTATATATACGATTTGTACTTAATATCAGTAATACTCGACTTTCAGTCAATATTACTTTAACAGTGATAACTGACAATTTACATGGATATTAATATATTTTTCTTGTCATCTTTATTATATGAATTTAAGTCCTTGGAACATTTATGTAGATGATTTAGAAATTATTTATTATATACATAATGCATACCTAAGTATGAATAATTCATAGCTTATTTTTTTTAAATCCATATTGTTTTCTATATGTATAAACGATTCTCTATACATAGTACCTCTCTATGTATAATGGTTTCAAGGTTCTTTTTCCACCATATTGTGAGTAGATGTATATAGATTTCCAAATTGATGAATTTGTACAATTTGAGTTTTAAGTACATTATTTGTATAGAATATTTCCTTCTTGTTTTAATATAATAAATCCCACTGTA
>CM076572.1:1118609899-1118854083 GCA_034641835.2 Pinus albicaulis
ACATTTCTACTTCCTCTTTGTTTACATAATTAACTATACATTTCTATTGTTAATTACCATATTTCTCTAAACATCTAAGAATATTATTTAATCCTAATGATGCAATTTATATATGTAAAATAGTAATTAACATAGACCTAACAACATATTTAAACCCTTCTAATTGGGTTTAGACATTCTGATTATTGGTTAATTAATTTCGCTAGTATATGTAACTATACAAAAACTTTAACTATACCCGCTATAGTTATTTTTTTGTTAAATACATTAGACACTTTATTCTCAAAGAATAAAATAATTTATCACACAAATTTATAATTCAGGAGACACAGTTTTCAACTTATCTTCCTAGCTAAACCACATTAACTCTTATCCAATGATCATCTTAATAACAAAATAATAATACATAATTTAATAATTCTGCATACCAATTCTGGTAAAGACTATTTGCCATCCAACCTTGAGTTTTCATCCACAGCTCCCCCCGAGAAGATACCAATTCCTCCAAGGTGTATACAACCTCTTGTTTACATAGCAATGACTTATTTAAGCTTTCTTTCCCTCAACATGTTTCCATAATTGCGTCTAGTTAAATCAGGATGTTATTTTCCTTTAGCCTAGGCTTTACTTTTATTTTTTCCACAAAAGCTTTTTAAGACTAGCTTTTTCTTATTTCTAGTTTTATTTCGCCTCTTCTCAGTAACTTTCCACTTTACTGAGGTATATTTTATATTTTTATCTCCAATATAATATATTTATTTTATTGTATTTTATCCAAGGATTTTTCGAGATTTTGGGAAAGTCTTTGGATTTAATTCCATCCTCATGCACTTGAAATCCTTGTCTCCAATTTACTCTAGCCTTTGCACAGTAATTAAATTTCCACATTTATTAAATTAAAAAAATATAATATGTCCACATATAGTTTTCCTTTAGGTCCATTTAACCTTTAGGATTTGCAATTGTCTAAATAAAAGCAGTAAAATAGGAATAATACATATTTCCCCTCTAAAACAAAACACCATCCTAGGAGTTGCAAAATATCAATTGACTTCTAAATAATGATGGATGTTTCTCTTTCATTTCCTCTTCTCACTCCCAAGTAGCTTCCTCCAGTGTAAAATACCTCCACTGCACTTTCACCCTAGCTATGGTTCTATGCTGGAGCTCAATTTCTTCCTGTGCTAGTATACAAAGGGGCTCTGGAATAATATCCCCTTTATTTTCCACCTGTATCATAGTCCAATCAATCACATGAGTAGGGTCATGTACATAATTTTTCAATAAGGAAACATGAAAAACATTGTGAACCTTAATATGACTAGGTAGAGCAATTTGTAAGCTATTGGCCCCACTCTTTCTAAAACTTCAAATGGTCCACAATAGTGTGGTGCTAACTTAGCACAACTACCAGCATATAATGTACTCTTTCGAGGCTTAATCCTCAAATAAAAATGATCTCCCACTTTGAATTCTCTATGAATTTATTTTTGTCTGCATAACTCTTTTGTCGATCTTGAGTTGTTTTTATATTTTGTTGAATTTTCTTCACAGTTCTTTCCATCTCCTGCAACGCATCAGGTCCAAGAATTAACTTATCTTCTGGTTGACTCCAACTAAGCAGCATGTGGCATTTTCTTCCATACAATAATTCAAAAGGACTCATCTTAATTGAAGCCTGATAACTATTATTATATGCAAATTCTGCCAGATGCAAAAAATATTTCTAGCTTGTAGGTCTATCAATCACATACATGCGCAACATGTCTTCTAAAATATGGTTGGTTGTTTCAATCTGCCCATCTATTTGATGATGGTAAGAAGCACCGAAGTTCAATTTGGTACCCATTCCTCCAAACAGAGTTTTCCAAAAGACTGAAGTAAAGCTTGCATCTCTATCATATCTAATCATTTTTGGAATTCGATCTAATTTCACAATTTCTTTCATGAATACATTGGCTACTTGAGTTGTTCCAAAAGTAGATTGTACTAGTAAAAAGTGTGCTGCCTTAGTTAATGTGTCTACAACCACTATTATAGAGTCATGTTGATAATTGGTTGTAGGCAATCCAGTAATGAAATCTATGGAAACCACTTCCCACTTCCATTCTGGAATAGGTAGAGGGTTCAGTCATCTTGCAGGATGTTGATGTCCCAATTTTACTTGCTGACATTCTAAACACCTCGCTAGATAATCACCCACATATTTTTTCATACCTAGCCAAAACATGTTCTTCCTTAATGCTGAAATCAATTTTTGATAACCATGATGACCTGCATAAGGTCTTTTATGATACTCATCTAAAATTTCCTTTTTTTTAAAGATGTCACAATTGGAATATACAATCTTTATTTATAATAAATCAGTCCTTTCTGGTTTTTAGTATACCCCACAACTTCAGTTTTCTAAAATTTCTCTTGCAATTTCACAGATTGTTGGTATTTCATTATCACTTCATGAATCTGTTCTTATATTTCAAATTTCACACTAATTCATGCATAGGTCAAAATTTTATGAGCATTCCTACTCAAAGCATCAACAATTTTATTTTCTTTTCCTTTAATTTGTTTTATTTCCATATCAAAATCACTAAGGAAAGATAACAATCTATCTTGTCTAGCATTTAAATCTGGTTGAGTAAAGAAGTATTTCAAGCTTATGTGATTTGTCATTAATATGAACTTATTTCCCAACAGATAATGTCTCCACATCTTCAATGCATGTATAACAGCAGCTAGTTCTAAGTCATACATAGTATAATTTTGTGCATGCTTCTTCAATTTCCTTGACTCATATGCTATTACTAAATTATCTTGTAGTAGTAATCCTCCTAACCCTTCCACACATGCATCTGTACACACTACAAATTCCTTGTTTGGTTCAGCGATTTTCAATATGAGTGCAGTAGTTAATTTCATTTTTAATTTATCAAAACTACTTTGACATTTTATTGTCCATTCAAACTTTACTCCTTTTTTTTTCTGCAATGAAGTAATAGGACAGGCTAAGGTTGAAAATATTTCGACAAACCTACAACAGTATCTAGCAACACCCATAAAGGATCGTATGGTTGGTACATCTGTGGGTACAACCCAATTCATTATTTCTTGTATTTTCTCTCGATCTACTGCTTATCCATCCTTTGAAATCACATGACCCAAATACTGAATTTTATCCTTGTAAAACTCACATTTGCTGAGTTTGGCATATAATTGATGCTCTCTAAGCATTTGTAGAACTATTTTGAGATGTTCTTTATGTTCTTCTTCATTTTTGGATTACACTAAAATGTCATCAATGAACACTATTACAAACTTGTCTAGATACTTGTGCAGTACACTATTCATTAAACACATGTAGTAGGTGCATTTGTAAGTCCAAAGGGTAGGACTACAAATTCATAGTGTCCATATCTAGTTCAGAATGTTGTTTTATTGATGTCCTTGTATTTAATTCTAAGTTGGTGATTTCCTGTTCTTAAATCAATCTTTGAGAAGATGGTAGCTCCTCTCACTTGGTCAAATAAGTCATATATTCTTGGCAGAGGATATATATTCTTAATAGTTAACTTATTCAGTTGTCTGTAATATATACACATTCTGAATGTGCCATTTTCTTTTTAACAAACAACACTAGGGCTCCCCAAGGAGACACACTTGGTCTGATGTATCCTCTGTCCAACAATTCTTGCAATTGTAGCTTTAGTTCTAGTACTTCAGGAGTACTCATTCTATAGAGTGCACTAGAAACAGGTGTAGCTCCTAGTACTAGTTCAATTGAAAAATCAGTTTCTCTTTTAGGGGGTAGATGGGGGATCTCTTCTGGAAATACATCTTTAAACTCTTTGATCACTGGTAAGTTTTCTACATCCCCCTTTTTAGTTGGTTGTCCCAATTCTTCCACTTGTACAACATACACTTGAAAACCCTTTCTTGTTGTCCCATTTAGTTGAAATGCAGAAATTTGTCTGATAGATATTGGTTTTGGTTTTCCTCACTATCACAACTCTTCTTTCATCATCTATAGAATGTAATGTTTTATCTAAGAAATTTACTATTGATTTTTGCTTCTCTAACCAGTCCATTCATTCTAATACATCATATGATCCTAGAGGAAAAATATTTAAATGAATTTCAGCTTCATATCCATTTAAATTAACAATAGTTTTTGGAAGTATATGGGTCACTTTTCTTTTTGTTCCAGTAGCTAACTGCACTAACCACGATTGCTGAATTTTTTCTTATTTTAACTTACAATTTCCACAATCTATGGACTGACATAACTTAAATTTTCTCCTGGATCTATAAAAACAGAAACAGGTTGTTCAACAATCATACCTTCGATTTCGATCTTGGTTGATTTGTGTTTAGTATGGCGATTTTCAAGTGTAGCACTGATCCTAGAAATGTTACGAGCAATTTTGTTTACTGTAGTTCCTCTCGTAATACTTTAATGTTATGAACTATTCTGTGAGGATAGTCGCGTAACAGGTGAGGTTCTCCACATCCCCAACACTTTGGTGGTTCTTTCATTTTTACAACACTTTCCTTTTTTTTGTTTGTATCCATCTGCTCAGACCCAGTATGTGACTGTGCTAGTTGGTTTTCTCGATTTTTATTAAATTTATTCCTTTGGTAGTTCTTCCCAAAAATTTTCAAATATGTTGCTTTTACTCTTTACATTTGAGTCAACCTTCCCCTTCTCTTTATTTTGCCAAAATTCCAGTTGATCATTCCTACCTTTAAATTTTTTATAGCATAGTCTTGCTTTACGAATAACTTCATCCATTTTTTTGTATTATAAAATTTGATTCTCTCTTTATAGTTAGTACGTAGGAAGTTTAAAAATTGTTGTACTTTCTCCTTTTCTTCTATGATATAAGGAACATAGCGAAGAAATTTAGTGAATTTGGTCACAAACTCATTAATTGTGAGCTGTCCCAATCTCAGCTCATGAAATTATTTGGCTTTATCATCATAATATCTCTTCATGTACCTAGACTTAAATTTGGTTTGAAAGTCTTCCCAGGTAATAGTTTTTTCATCCAGCACATGTACCATTTTTATTTCTTCCCACCAAAGGGTGGCTTTACCCTGCAATTGGTAAATTTCCAATCTGGCTTTTAGGTTACTTCCGTATTCATATACCTGGAAGTATTTGACCATGTTCAAAAGAAAATATTCTGTATCCTCCTCCTTTTGACCATCAAAAGTGGGAGGTTTGATTTTTTGGAATTCTCCTTGCAATTCATTTTTCTTTCTAGAATGATGTACATATGCTTAACTCTTTGATCAACCTCTCTTTCTCTTCACTGACTTGCAACAATCGTTCATCGCTATTCCTTAGTGGAACCATTTCTAGTTGCATATCTCTTATCATGTCCAACAATTGATAATTTTGATCTGGTGGGTTTATCGCACCCCCATATCCACGTATAGCTCTCCTTATTCATTCATAATAGTAGTTGTACTGTTTCTGCACTTCAATCATTGTACACAAAAATTAATTAGCACATCATATTCTGTAAAGAAAAAAAAAATTGTTCTCTTATATTTCACAGTAGCATATTTTTGAGTTTTTCTGTGTGGGGACACATAGGCCTAGTGTTTTCAACATGGGCTCTTATACCATTTGTAACAACTCCACTTACCCAATTTTTATTTCTATTTATAACATTATACTTCTTTTGTTGTCATTTAATTAGTTTAATTTCATAATTGTATAACCTCTTATAGAATTTCCTTAAAGTATTTAATTTATGTATTTAGTATCTTCATTAAGCTATTACTATATTTAGGCCTATGAATATAATTACATACATACTAATATAATTATATTTAGACATTCCTCCAATTTATTAATAACTTCTCCTCATCTTCATGGCATTCATACATATATTTAAATGTATATTAAAGTATACCTTTGTAATAGTTTTCGTTACTATTATATTATCAAAATCATGAATTTTTCCTCTATAACTTTCCCCAACTCTACACTTATAGTTATATCCTTCAATATTATGAACTTTAACTAATATTAAATTTACCTACTAGGACATATATCCCTACATCTTAACTCTACTTATAAGTATTATTATAAGTGCTACCACATGTATCTCAATTCATTTTATTTTTAAGTCTTATGTAGTAATTCGAACTTTCATAGACATACGTGAATTAATTCAACGAAAGATAATTTTTTCATTTAATCCTTTTTCCTATGCTTTTACATAGTAATATTTATTACTATGGTTCGAATAATATTCTTAATTTAAACACATAATTATAATGGTTACGTTCAGTACTAAGGTGCCTTCCATATATATATATATATATATATATATATATATATATATATATATCAACATATTATTAGTTTATCCATTTACTCTTAAGGTTATCCTTATCTGCCATTGAATTTGTATTTAACACCAGACGTGACATGTAGAGCTATGTCAGTTTTTCCGTATACGAACTCATACTCCATGGTTCAGATTTTATGATTGATTTTATCATTTCGTATTTTATATAGTTTGAACAAAGATATTTCCTTCCTACACTTAAATGACAACTGGCTTTACCGTAATCACATTTACTAGCAGTACGTCTGACTTGTGGTTTCACATGGGGAAAATTAATTTTAGTAGCCAGTTGTATGGTAGATCTCCCATCGTTTGACAATTGAGGTTAGTTTGTATCCATTCTCATCAACGATCTTGGATAGGGTTGGATTTCCCTTGTTTTACTTTTCATTTGGCACATTTCCTTATAAGGATTTCGGCTCTGGTTATTCAGTGTGATTTTGGCAACGTGAATGGCTTTCCTCCACATATCTTGGCTCACAGTCAGAATTACTAGCTCAGGTACTATCCTGCACACATTTATTTTTCTCTACATTTTACTTAACCTTCATAGATTTTACAATACTCATTTTCCTTTTGTAATTTATGGGTTACACCCATTGTATATTCATAAATTTACCCTTCGTTCTGCTTCCACGTTGAAAGACAGAGGATTATTTCCTCAATGAACGTTCACAACAGACCCATAAGATAATACAGGGTTCTTCGCAACAAAGGTAAGCCAAGTAACTCTTCCCATAGTTAATGTGTCTCCATTCTTCTGCCTTTCCCTTACAAAATTATGATTTATTTCTTTGCATTCATATTTTTCAATTTAACAAATCATATCAGTATTTATATTTTAATATCTCAGCTCGGTGTAATTAAATTGAAGTCGGTCTTCAATATTTATGAAACTGAGTGCAATATTAATTTGTTTTAAAATTCCCCCCCCAATTTCCTTACTATTTTGTGGATTTATAAGATTCGTTTGGGTTATCTTGAATTGATAAACTCGTCTTGATTCCTCAACCACTTTGTATTTAATTAATACTCTCGGTCTTCAATTTACCATTCTTACTCAATGGTTTTTCATTGTGATTTACGAGTCTCGTTGTCATTTTCTGTATGAAGAGAGATTGAATGATTTTGTTCAGAACTCAAATTCTAGAAATTTATAGTATTATATTCAACTAATTCTTCTTGGATTAATTATGATTTGTTTTGGTTTTTCCAAATTATGACCTTCATGTTTGTCAATCACAGATAACATGGCTTTGGAGACTTTACAAATCCAATCTGACTTTTCAAGAATATATCATCTCTGAGATAATTTTGTTGAACTCGTATTTCTTTAGCTTCATGTAGAGTTATCAAAGCATGCTTCGATTTCCTTTGTGGAATTTCGATTTACTGTATATCCATACCCTCGATTTCATAGTTTAATTATTGTCATTTTTTATCAAAGAGATTTAGGTTAATTCCATTTTGTTCTCCATAAAACTTACAGCGTTGCTAATAACGAATTGGAATTCGATTCCAAGATTTCACTGTAATGAAACTTGTTGAATAGTTAACGTATATAATTCTCTATTTGCATTAGGGTTGTTTTGATGACTAAATACCCTTGATATTTGCATCAAGTTGAGATATAAAATTATATCCGTGTAATTACGTTTTAGTTAGCCATTGTGTCTCTTTCAGGTATTATTATCTTTTTAAATTGTACAATTTATCCAACATATACTTAAATATGGAATGTATGGTAAAATTTTACATTTTGAATTGGAATTTAATATGGATCACTTTTCATCCACATAATATGTTCCATTATTGTACAATAAAATTTATGTTTTCCCTGTCTTACTCGGATTAATCATTTTCTATCAAATAGCCTGTATCTATTTTCAAATCCCTTCTTAGGTAAGGAATTTTTCTACGATCAACAACCCATTTTCTAAATTTAAAGTACATATTTCTATTCTCATTATTGATTATACTTTCCTACACTGAATATTTCATTGTTAATTTTCAGTTACAAGAGGAACTCCACTCCCTCACAGGTATGGTTATCATATTAATTATTACTTAAATAGTACCACTTTGGATATGGATTTTATTCTAGTTGATTTGAATCTAACTCATATCTCTATGGGCTTTTCTATATAGGTACTTCACACCTCGTAACCTACGCCACCATTAGTTCAACTTTCTTTCACAAAAGAATTGACAATAAATTTTGTTTCATCTATCTACAAGTTGCTCGCTACCATGTACATAATTCAACCTTATGATTTAAATGATATTTTTCAATGTACATATGAAATTTGTAATTAATATGAGTAATAGTCAACTTTCCTTCAATATTACTTTAACAGTGATTACTAACGATTTACATGGATATTAATATATTTTTATTGCCCTCTTTATTAGATGAATTTAAATCCTTGGAACATTTATGTACATGGTTTATAAATTATTTATTATATACAAAATGCATACCTATGTATGAATAATTCATAGCTTATTGTTTTTAAATCCATATTATATTCTATATGTATAAATGTTTCTCTATACATAATACCTCTCTATGTATAAGGGTTTTAAGGTTATTTTTCCACCATATTGTGAGTAGATGTATATAGATTGCTAAATTTATGAATTTGTACAGTTTGAGTTTTAAGTACATTATTCGTATATAATATTTATTTCTTAATTTAATATAATAAATCCCACTATATACATTTCTACTTCCTCTTTGTTTACATAATTAACTAGACATTTCTATTGTTAATTAACATATTTCTCTTAACATCTTAGAATATTATTTAATCCTAATGATGTATTTTATATCTGTAATATAGTAATTAACATAGACCTAACAACAAATTTAAACTCTTCTAAATGGGTTTAGACACTCTGATTGTTGGTTAATTAATTTAACTAGTCTATGTAACTATAAAGAAACTTTAACTATACATGTTATAGTTATATTTCTGTTAAATACATTAGACACTTTATTCTCAAAGAATAAAATAATTTATCACACATATTTATAATTCAAGAGACATAGTTTTCAACTTATCTTCCTAGCTAAACCACATTAACTCTTATCCAAACATCATCATAATAACAAAATAATAAGACATAATTTAATAACTGTGCATACCAATTATAGTAAAGACTATTTGCCACCCAACCTTGAGCTTTCATCCACAGCTCTCCCTGAGAAAAGATGAATTCCTCCAAGGTGTAGACAACCTCTTGTCTACCCAGAATGACTTATTTAAGCTTGCTTTTCATCAACATGTTTCCATAACTGCGTCCAATTAAATCTGGATGAGGTTTTCCTTTAACCTAGTCTTTACTTTTGTTTTTTCCATAAAAGCTCTTTAAAACTAGCTTTTTCCTCTTTCTAGTTTTATTTCACCTCTTCTAAGTAAATTTCTACTTTACAGAGGTATCTTTTAGATTTTTATCTCCAATATAATATATTTATTTTATTTTATTTTCTCCAAGGATTTTTGGAGATTTTGGGAAAGTCTTTAGACTTAATTCCATCCTCATGGACTTCAAATCCCGGTCTCCAATTTACTCTAGTCTTTGCGCAATAATTAAATTTCCACATTTAATAAATTTAAAAAATATAATATGTCCATACATAGTTTTCCTTTAGGTCCACTTAACCTTTAGGAATTTCATTTTTCTAAATAAAAGAAATAAAATAGGGATACTACGGCATGGAAGTGTGAATTGTAGGATAATTAGTAGAAAACTTCATTGGAGCATAACTCAGTCAATATTTCACCTTTTTGGGAGCAGAAAGAGCCCTGCTAGGGGTTTTTTACTATTATGTATCCATTGGAGACAATGTTTTAGAATTATTAGCACTTTAAATTGATGAAAACACAATTTTTTTATCATAATAAAGAGGCCCAACCATTCGAAGTTGGACTAGGAGATGTAGCCCAGGAGGGGTGAACTCCTTCATGATTTGTTGTTTTATGTATATTGTTATGGTATGGATATCTTCTTTATTTTTGGAAAAAATGAGTTTTAAATCATGTTAATGTGTTAATGAAATTTACATAAGTGCTTAAAAACCCTAATCTTTTCACTTGTAAATTTCACCATAAAATCTGAAGTTTTCAAATACAAATCAATGTCCTCCTCAGAGAGGGTGCCTTAACTATCTAAGACAATTCCTCCCAATTTTATCTAAGATCATGCCCAATTTTCTCTTGGTAAAAGAAAAATATGTTATGTTCTATTGTTGAACATAAATTTCGATATAAATAGTTAATGTTTTCAACCTCTAGGAAACTAGAGTAATGTTGAAGTGATTTGAGAAATTTAAGAGCTAACTAGTTGATGTAGATGGAAAGGAGAGAGTTGATGGCAAAGCATGGAAGTAAGACTAAATATTTGAAACCAAAAAAATTCTATTGAGGATCATTGGCCAATTCTACTATAGAACTCTAGAAATTGTAGAATAATGGATTTTAAAGAATAGGTTGGCTCTCATTACCAAGATCTCAATTGAATCTAAATTTAAACATTGACCCATAGGGCCAGGAATGAACAAACCTAATGAATATTTGACCAAAATCCAAATATTTTGAAGTGTAAATGTAATAATATGTCAAAATATAGTATTTTGGGAGACACTTTGCTGACTTTGGAATCTTCAAAGGAGGAAAAGGGACCCAAAATCACCAATATAGAAAAAAATTCCTAGTCACAATTTTATTTCTTAAATACTTTAAAAAATGTATTTCTAAATATTTACATGTTTTGCTCCATATGGGACATCCCTCTAACTTTAGGAAAATTTGAAAATGACAAAGTTGACAAACCATATTGGTGCAAAAATTAGTGAGAGCATTAGATCACCAATATGAAAGTTCATTCGTACTCCCCATATTAAATATTGTATATGCCTAATACAATTTTTGTCATATTTCTTAATATATTTTCTTCTATAGCTGGTACAATTTGGTCCCTCAACTTGATTGTAGCAATTAAACAAGGGCATAAATAGGAAAACCTCGTGATTTGTGATTGCTATAAATGTTAGCTTTGAACTGAAATTGTTGAATGACTGTAGTCATTAGCAAGATAATTCACAAAAAAATATTTATGAGGGATTAGAATGTGGATAAGATATTTAGGGTTCTTAAAAGATTAACAAGAATAAGTACCTATGGCCTTAATTGACAAAAAATTACAATAGGCTTAATTTCTAGAATTTGAAAGAAATGCTACAAATCTTAAAATGAAGTGTATCTAACAATGTTATTTGTATGCACATTTCTTATAGAATCATTGTTACGACCTTAACAAGTAAGGTTCAAAATTTAAGAGTATCATACGAGAGGAGGAGATACGGAAGATGTAGAGGGATCTTTAAATCATAGAAAAGAAGTTAATAGCCCAAACATTAGTATAAAATATAGTTTAATGGACACAAATATGGAGTAGATCCCTTGGATTTGGAAGAAACCATGACTTTGAAGATGGAGAAATAGAATCATCTAAATGCTTGTTTGATACAATGTTTAATTGATTACATATGAAAATAAATAATGGATTAGGTTCAAGACATGAGAAAGATGACAGGTCCCATGCAAAGAAACATAGTTATAGAAGATTCAAGTGCTCAAGAAGCTCTACAAGAACTCAAATAATCATGTTTCACCAACTTTTTTAACCAAAAATTTATATATACCTCAAGAATCTAGGGGAAACTTAGAGGTTTCCATAGTTAGACATAAAACAAGGAGACATGAATAAGAAAATATGCAGGAAGGGCTTTAGAAGATTAAGCCACTAACTTTTGATGATAAAAATAAAAAGGGAGAGGATGTTGAAGCTTGGTTTCTAGGGATAAGAAATTATTTTCAATTTCATAGTTGCTTATCTAATCTAGAAGCCAAGATTTCCATAAACCATTTACAACGAAAGGTTTTTATGTGGTGGGATCAATTAAACCATGTTAATCATATCAGTTAGAAAGTATATTTTGGAGGTAGTTCAAGAAATATTTCTAGTAGAATTACATTTTTTAGCACTACAATGATAAGAACATGATGATTTCTTAACATCATGTTAGGAAATATGACCATGGAGGAATATCTGAAGAATTTTTTGGAGCTATCAAGATATGTCGGATTTATCAAGGAATAGAAGGTGAATATGTAGATGTTCTTAAGTTGAATGTCGTCTTGTCACAAACACAAGATCCAATTTTATGAAATAAAGTCTCTAGAAGATAAAATTAGAAAGGAAAAGTGCTTATATGATCAAAATAAAGGGACAACAACTTTCCAAAAGTGTTCAAAAAATAACAATAAGGAAAATTTGTATCAAATAAAGAAGGAATCTGAACCTATTTTCTTCAAAAGTGGTTATAATAAGTATTAGAAAATCAAACTAGCTTAGAGTGAATCCAAGGTGATAGAATCCTTAGGAAAAAGGACAAGGAAACTAATCAAATGTTGGGGTTTTCAAGGATATTTTTCATACAGTGATTCTATTCATAAGGGAGATATAATAAAGACTATGCACAACATACATGAGGCAAATATAGTTGAATATGTAAGGATACACATCACAAGAACATATGAATCAATAGGAAGACCATTAATCAAACATGATTGAGGTTAAAGGTAATATTGAAATAAACCTATTTTAATTTTAATTGATCTAGGAGCAAGTGATAGTTAGTCTACCCCTAATTTAGTTGAAATATTTCATTTGAAGATCATTAAGCATCATAAATCATGGATTTTTAGACTAGATATTGAATTAAAATGAAGATTATTAATATGGTTAAATGTTATATAATATATGAAAATGGTATTAGCATTACTTCATTAATGAACATAATACCGCTTGGATAATATGACGTCCTCATTGGAATGGATTGGTTTCATGTTCGTGATGTTGTTCTAGATTTTCATAAGAATAAATTTATTTCTCTTAATGAAGAAGGAGGTAAAGGATATGCACAAGTTGAAGGTGTTGACTTTGAGGAAAATGTTTATCTAGTTATTAGAATAGATGCAATTATAATGTTCTTTGCATTTGCATGTTTTATAAATTTTAAGGCTTATCAAATGGATGTTAAGTTAAATTTTTTAAATGGAAATATAGAAGAAGAGGTATATGTTTAAAAACTAGATGGAATTCAGCTGTTAGAAAATGAAGATTATTTGTGTAGGTTGAAGAAAGAGCTTTGTCAACTAAACCAAGATCCCAAGCATTGGCACTCAAGACTTGACAAGTATTTATATTAGTAAGGATTAAAAATAGGAGAAATTAATAGAAACATTTCATAAAAAAAAATAACGAAAATATGTTAGTCAATGTTTTCTATGTGGATGATATCATTTTTGGAAGTGATGCTCACATAATGAGTCAAGGTTTTACAGTAGAAATGTAGAAACATTTTGAAATTTCTACGATATGAGAATTATTATTATTTTGAGGATAGAAGATTATTCAATAAATTAAATGCATATTTGTTGAAATTGGCAAAGAAACATTCAAAATGACATCCAGAAATGGAACCCAGAAAATGGCACCATAGGGGGCTTCTGATTTGATTTTCCCTTAATTAAATTGGAAGAAAAATTATAATTTCATCTCATGACAACTTGTATTAGTTAACTGAGTCAGGAAAACTTAGTTATCTTAGGAAATTCAATTTGAGGGTAAAATAGGAGGCATGTAGAGTCCTCCCATGATTTTAGGGGATCCAATTATAGTTATTTATGAGTTGTAATTAGTTAACTCAATTAATTGAGTTAAAATAAATTTAACTATTTCTAACTAAGAGATCAGCGAGTGAGAGGTCCAATGAATTAAATATGATTTAATTGAAAAGTAGTGATCAATAATTTAACTAATAATTCATTATAAATAGTTATTGTGCATCCATTCTATGGAATGCCCAGTTGAGACTGAGGTTAAAGGCATGATAACTATTAGTTGTATAATTAGAAAATTGTACAGGTCATGCGTCAGGTCATCGGGAAGGCTTGAAGCTATTGCGCAATAATTAATTGGGATATTACTAATTAATAGGGGCTCAATTGGCCTAGGAATGCTTAAGAAATGTAGGTTAGGCCTAGGTAAGAAAAATGTGATATATTGGACCAAACTTGCTTATATCGCAAGCCATATTCAAGCAATATCGTAGTGGGACAGTCAGCAGAGTGCAGAGGTTTCTCAGAAAGCGAAATAGAATTGTATTGTTTCATGGTCATGAATTTATGCAATAAAGATAGCAGGGTTTTGAGTAGTTTCTTTCCCCAGATACTTCTAGTGTTGTGTGAATGATATTTTATTTCTCTTGTTATGTGATTATGCGATCGTAACTAGTTTCCACAATTTGTAGAAGGATTCAATATTTTTTTTTAGTACATTAAAAGATCATATTGAATCATGTGGATATATTTTCTACATGGTATCAGAGCATCAAGAATCATAATAGAAGAGAAGAGCCAGAGCTTTTTTTGAACATGTACATTGAATTTGCATATTATTCTTTAGGATCGAGCAACAGATCAAGATGTCTTTCAATGGCTTGAGACTTGAATATGCTTTGAGAGAAATTCGAATTACATAGAATGGATGGATATGATGGAGGCATTTCTATAGGATAACCAATTAAAGGATTCATTGAAAGTGATATTTCCCAGCCTGCAGCAGTAGATGCTCAACTTTTTGATGCATGGAAGAAGGATGTAGCAAAGGTGAGAAGGATATTGCTAGAGGGAGTTCAAGATCATATTTTATCGAGTCTCCATGGAAAGGAAACTCCATCTGCTATCTAGAATGCCTTGAAATATTTGTTTCATAATAGCAATGACCACATGAAGTTTGCGCTAAAAGACAAGCTAAGAAATATCAATATGGAGGAGGGCAAGATGATACCAAAATACTTGGCGAAGTTCACTCAATGTCAAGATGAGCTTGGAAGTGTTGGTGTGATAGTAGCTCAAGATTATTTGATGATCCTAACTCTTCTAGGCCTTCCCAAGAGATGGCATGGCTACTAGGACTCTATGAATGGGAGGGAAAATGTATGAGACTGGGAGTGTTTGTGGTCCAAATTGGTACAAGAAGAAATAAGGTGGAGCACCAGAGACGGGACCTCTGACACAAAAAAAGAAGAATAATTTTCATTGGTCATAAAAGGAAAGAAATCAAAGGGGAAAAATTCTCAAGGAGAAGAGGGAAATATATACTTGTCAAAGGATTAGTTTTTTCATTGTCATGAGTATGGACATTATGTCATGAAATTCCCACAGAATGAAAGCAAGAAGGAGCCTACAGTTGTAGCAGGGGGTGAAGCGTCAAGAACCTGTATGCTCTAGAGGTTGAAGATGCATGAAAATATCTGAAGAGAAAAGAAGAGGTTAGTGACTTGGTGGTTGGGAAGGAGCCTAAATTACCTCTCAACTTATAGCCTTAGAAGAAGTCTCAGAAGGTTATGGAGCAGCCACAATTGGAGAAGAAGAGAGGAGACTGAGTGGAGGCATCCACTCAAATAGATACCTCGAGTAGGGGGGAATTTCGAGCCAGATGGGAAGAGGGAGCACATGCAACCATACCTCCAGGTGACAGGCGGGGTGATGTGAATACATAATCCCAAGAGAAGAGGTTTGGGTAGGACATATTGAGATGGCTTGTCTCATGTACCAGACCTGGCTATGGGCGGCCCACAATACACATTAGCAGGAAGGATAAGTAGAAATTGATGTAGTCAGATGTCGTAAAGACAAAAATTAGAGTGACAAATGATCTAGGTGGCTCAAGAGACACATATAGGACAAAGAGGGCTTAGGAAAGCTAAAAAATCAAAGTGATGGAAACATGGAAAACTTAGTTTCAAGTTAAATATCTCATCGTCTTGATCACAATAGTGTAAATGGTTCATCAAACAGAATTCGTATGCAAAAGTTAGAGCTGATCAAAATTCTAAGGTTGACTGGATGACATGGCAGGTTAAGGAGGACACAATTTTGTAGGATTCCAGCCAGCTCCAGCCAAATTCTAGGTGATTTTATGGGACTGATAATTTATCTCCTATAGTAAAAAATTGGGTAGCTTAAAAATGTGTTGTGTTGTTTTAAAAACTAAAAAATATTAAAAAAATAGGGCGGCAGGCCATGACACCTGCCACCCCCGTCGGACCCATGTCACACACAAATTTAAAAATAATAATAATATCATACAGGTATGTCGGCCATGACCCCCACTGAACCCTATGGGAATGATATAAATATATGCAAAAGGGTGGGGGTGGGTTGTCAATCCCGCCACCCAAACCATGCCACCATCCATGTTAAGCCCCAACAAAAGGGTGATTGGGTCAAGCCACATGGAGCGAACCCACCCACCGCCAACGATCCTCCATATATGTATCATATCACTGAAAAAAGACGAGAGGGACGGGATTTGACCCGCTGACCCCTCATCTGCTAGTTAAGGAAACTTACCACTGCACCAGCCCATTGGGATTTGGTTTATCTGCCCAACACTTTATATTTAAACCCTTAGTCTGCATATGCGGCTAGGTAGAGGATGAGCACGAAGTTCGAGACAACAGATAACACTGAGTTGAAAACTATTCTACAAGAGGAGAAAGAGGAAAAACATTGATTTTAGCTTCAGTTGCAAGCCGCGACAGAGGCATTGGAAGAATTGAAGCGCAACGACAAAAATTGTCAAGAAGATCATGAGGCATTGAAGGCACTCCTACAAGAAAAGAAGGAGGAGAAGCAGTGATTGTAGCTTCAGTTGCAAGCCACAACAGAGGCATTGGAAGAATTGAAGCAGGAAAAAATAAGTCTTCAAACAAATCATGATGCATTAAAGACACTTCTAAGAGAAGAGAAGGAGGTGAAGCAGTGATTGCAGCTTCAGCTACAAGCTGCGACAGAGGCCTTGAAGGAAGTGAAGTGAAAAAAGGTTCCGAGAAGCCCTCTTCACCTATTTACAAATCAATGTCCGAGGTAAACAGTTGTGATCATTCTTCAGTTTCATCTTCACATGATATCATTTATGTTGGAAGTGTGGAGATACCCATTACAGGAACCAACATGACACTCCTTACCAGGACGGGGTACGAAGGAGGAGGACTTGGAATTCACGGCCAAGGCATAACTCATCCATTGGAGGTTGTGCAGAGACCTTGCTACGGAGGTTTGGGATACACTGAAGGGGAATGTTTGAAGGTGTCAGAAGCTCCCACGACATTTAAGAAACCATCAAGGAAAGAAAATGATGGGAACACTTCACCATCATCTTATCGCAACAAATATTCCAGAGAGAAAGCTGAGACAAGCTCTCATCGCCATAATGAAATCAGAGGCAAACATATATTATTGAACTTGTCCAGAGAAAGGATTGATGGGAACACTTCACCATCATCACATGGAAGCGCATGTTGCAATAGAAGAGCTGATACAAGCTCTCATCACCTTGATCACACCAGACACCATCGGGAAAGGTATAACAAGTCTCGATACTTGCAAGTTCATTTTGATTATAAGCATGTTGCTAATCATGAACCTAAATCATGGCATAAGCAAACTTGTCGTTTTTGTGGCTTACATAACCATGTCATTGTTGAATGTTGGAAAAGAATGGCAGCACAAAGGAGGATAAGGCGTGGAAAGCCTTCTCCACAACAGGGAAAGAAATTGGTTAAGCACGTATGGAGGAAGAAGACTCATTGCAGCTATTGCGACAGAAGTGGACATCAGAGAGCCACGTGTTGGAAACGCCATCCCCAGAATCGTCTGAAAGACAAAACATCCATGCACAAACCAGTTAGTGAAAATTTCCACAATCAAATCCACCACATCCATCATGGTTGAATTTGTTGAGTAAGAAATGTTTTTTCTAGTGTGTCATGGCCGTGTCTTTGTAAATCATGTGTTTCATTTCTTTATGTAAAAGTGATGATGTGTTTTTCCATCACTTGCAATGCGAAAATGATGTTTTTGGCCTTGTGTTAATAGTCGGGATATTATTGATTCTGTTTTAATGTAAGCTTGACCACCGAGTATGTGTTATAAAATCATGGTGAGTATGGAATGCTTGGGTCATAGTTGGTCATAATTTGAGCATGTAATTTGGAGGAGATTGTACTACAGGGTTGCAGAGGATGCAGGTGTGAGCTCATCACTTAAGGCTCAAAAGAACAAAGGTGCAGGAGATGGGAGGGTGACATTTTTCAGGACACTTGTGGTGCAGACATTGTACATAACAATTGCAGATTATTGTTGATGCTTTTGGAGGTCCAAAAGCTCCTCTGTGGGGAGTGTTGTTGTGGATTAGTCGCATGGGTGTACGAAATCGCACAAGCTTAGAGAGTGTGGTCTACTCTCTAAAGTATTGGTAACAGGCAAAAAGTGGGGGAGCTCAAAAGAATAAAACTTAATGGAAATAGTATGCTAAAGTATGCTTTGGTTAAACTAAAACTAAAAACACAAATATACAGAAGCTATATAGAGAGTTCCAAACGATAATAATGCAAACGATGGCTTGATGGCCTCTTCTTATTAAACGTTTGAAATGGAGAAGAAATTTTACCCACTTGCCAAAGGGCCCCTAGGCAAGGGCTGTAGGTCTCGATGCAAGGATGTTTCCTTCCAAGCTATGCCTCTGATGAGGTCTCACTCTCTATCTCTGGTGTGGTGGACTAAGATGTTGGGTGGCCAACTATCGAGTCCTCTTTAGCTCCAGCTCCGGGTCACACTTAATGCTAGTGTTTCTTGGGCAACTTTGGCCAGCATAACACTGTGATCACCATTTCTTCATGTCTTGGTGGGTTTATATAGGTGAGATTCAAATCCTTCTTCCCTCCCTTGGTACATGATGGATAATCACCCAAGGGAGAGGTGTGATTCCATTGTGTGCTCAAATATTCTTTTGTGTGCTCATATAATGTCTAAGGAGGTGCTGGTGGCTGTCCTTAGGCGGCTTTCACATAAGGAGTAACTGCCTTTTGCTTGGTGTGGTCCCGGAAAGTGAATTTTTTCCATTTCTAGGAATGCATGCTTATCAGGCAAAAAGGTGCGCAAAAGGCGCTCTTCTCGAAGGATAAAGTGTGCATTTGAGCACTTATGACTAGTTCAAATTTGATTTCTCAAAACCTTAGATATTTTAAATACTTCTTGATTCCATAATGTATTCTTGTCCTGTAAATCCTTGGGCTCGACATTAATTGATTTGGTCTTATGCTGTACGATTTTCTAGTTTTACAGTTGCCCCCTAATGTGTGAGGACTAGGAAGAACTGTATAGCCGAAATACATTATAGTTTCTTTTCTGTATCGTACGCAGAGAGAGAGAGAGAGAGAGAGAGGTCTGTGTGTATTTTGGAATTGACAACACCTTGCACTGTTTTCGAGATAACCATGGCCTAAGGGACCCCCTACAAGCAGACAAAATATACAACATATTTACCAAATTTCAACGAGGCGAGCATGTCCCATCCTTGTGATGCTATGGCTAGTTAAAAAAAATTGACAGATACATGTGTTTCCTGTGCCACTATTGTGGTAGTGATGCTGGTGGTGTTTGACGACAACTGTTGATGCCCTGAGGGGCATTTTTTCTTTAACGATAGGTGGAATGTGGTATCCATATGCGTAATATTGGTATGGAGTATCATCGCGCACTGTACACATATGGGCTGGCTAGGACCTTCTCGTGTAAGCATTGTTGTCAGAGACAATTATGGAGGCATGGGTCTTCGATGGATCTGATCAAAGTGCAATGGTTGTAAGGTACGATAACGTCGTGACATGAAAGCTTTTGCTGTGGTCAAATTTCAAGAGGATCGATGACATCTGTGGACAATTATTTCTCCCACAGTGCCACCCGAGGATACCCCTTTGCATGGGGAGGGGTTATCCAAGGTACCGCTTCCTTTTTGGAAAATAGGTGTTGAGGTCGACAAAAAGGAAGCCTTAACCAAACCATGAGTTGCCAACCTGAGGGGTCGGGGATCGAGATATGATGGGTTTAACATAGGCATTTTGGTGAGAGGTGATTAAAAACGAATGATGGGGATTCAGTGGCCCGAGGTCGAAGTATACTTGAGCAGATTGGCGATAGTCATAGTTATTTATGAAGGGAAAAGTTCCTGGAGTCAGTAGGACTTCCAGGGAGAGTAGAACCGGCTATGAATGTCGGGATGGTGCCTGCATGACGTGAGTGAAATACTTCGACCAAGGGGAATAAGGGACTGCTGCCATGGGAGAAAATGTGAAATATGAGGGCGAAGTGGTGAAGGGCATCATTTGCGGTCTTTGTACACTTACTAAAAGAATAAAATAATGGGGTTTGGGTTGTACAAAACACAGACATAAGTACCCAAAAACATGAAAGAGGGTCACTCACTGAAGGTGTGAGGACGGTGTTTTTTTGGGGGTGGGGGTCCCATTGGTTGGTCTCATGTGTGGGGTTGATGAAGCGGAAGATGTCGTAGATGGGATTATGCTGATGCAGGTATGGCGGGCCAAATGCGGTGCGTAGAGGTGCGCTTTCAATCTTCTTGTACAACCTGATCGTCCTGGAAGAGGGTTGAGTTTGAACGGTGAACTTGACCTTATGCATGATATATGGATGGGCATGAGGTGCTTCCCACACTAAAATGGTATGGCCATGGCATCACTTGTGGGGTGATGTATGGTCTACTTTGGATAATGATCGCCATACAGGGGAGGCTCTACCGACCAATGCAGACATTTATCACATGCATGGTGAGGTGATGATAAACATGGTTGGGTATGAGGACCCTATGGTTTATTTCTAATGGAGAAATGATGTTAGGATATGAAAAGCTCTCTGGGACTCTATCATGTTGAGGGTAGAATGATACCTGCTTCAGAACTTTCAGTGAATGGTGCTGTGAATGGTTTGTGGGTTTTTATTGCAAAAACAACTACCTCAAGTGAAAGGATCTTATTTTCATCCAATATTATTGAAAAACATGAATTTTGGAAAGGAAGATGGGAGGGTGCATACCTGCCGATGCTGAAAAATAATAATTTTCCTGAAAGCGAATGTGGGGCATCGCTTTCGTTCGTCATGGCATACTGATGATGGTGCAACTTACGGTTTGCGGAATGGACCTTCTGATCTCCTATTATTGACCTCCGAAGTTCTGGGGAAGGGAAATAAATATGGGATTATGGACCTAATCCTATTCATTTGTACTTGTTGAGTGTTGGGAGATCAGAGGTGATTGCAGAGCCTTTGTTTCCGTTGCGGTCAGCCTGTGTACCGAGGATTAGTGATATTATGCCGAGGTAACTTCCATGATGTCCTTCATTTCAATTTTTTTAGTTTGATGATGCCGGGGGCCATACAAATTGGGTTTGTACGGCCTCAAAGGGAATTTTTGTCCTAGATTTTGGGGGCGATCTAGGCAAAGAGGCGCCCCTCTTACGCTTCTTTCCAAGGGACAGGCACGAGAAAGCGCGTTGTTCCCTCCTTTTTGCACGCAAGGGCGTGCCTGTGAACGAAACAGGTGCGCAAAGGGCAAGGTTTTTGTAAAAACATGGGTTTTTGTCCCTTTTCATGTTTTTCTCTGTATTGATGGGTGCCTGTTGCTTGGCAGGTTGGTGTGGAGAGAGCAAGACTAGCCCAAGATCTGGACTGCTCTGTCTGCTGATGCTGGGGTGCGCCGTCAGTTGGCTGCATGGGGCCTTCTGAAATTTGCTAAGAACGAGTTCCTTCGGTCACAGGATTGATTGTTATGTTATATTATACAGAATTGGTGTAGGAGGCGCAATATGTTTGTACTGACTGGGATGCACTTGGTTATCCATCCAGAGATGGATATATACTTTGTGATTGGGTTACCACTTCAGGGTGAGGCACTAAGGTATCCACTCCCTACTGGGAGAGTGAACCTAGAGAGGTTTTGGAGGAGGCATTGCAGTGTTGCATCTCTCACTGAAGGGTGCATCAATATCGCATTAGTGATAAACGTGCCTGATCGGTGTGCCTTGGCCATTATTGTGCAGTTGGCGGGTTCGTTTGCTCTGCATCAAGCATCGGGCCCACAGGTGGGAGTTTTGCGTCGCTTGAGGAATGGGCATTTTTTCGACTTTTCCCACTTCTTCTTTGATGGTATGGTGTCACAACTGAACAGGGTCTAGCGTGGATCCAAATCATTTGCGTACGCTAGCATATTCTATAGTATTATGTACAAGAGGGTGGTGCAGTTGAGGCCTGTTGTGGTAGTGCCTATTGGGGGGCCGAGAGAGCCACGTATGAGGAGGTGGGCTCCGGTGATGCCACACGGTGGTGGTGGTAGGGTGGGTCATTATTGGAATGATAAGACAGAGGCATGGTTTGAGGCCAACCCATAGATGTTTTTTCCATACCCGTACGCGGGGATGGACTTCCGGGGTGATCCAGATATCAGACTCCCTTTTGGTTATGTTTGGGGTCCTGCAGGTATGTGCTATTTTTATGCATTTGTTTTATTTCTTATGTACTTGTGTGTTTTTTTATTGACACTGACATTCTTTTGCTTACTCATGAAAATTTTGGCGAGGTGGGATGCTCAGTGGCCCGACTGGTGGGTCATGCTCCTCTGCCATGACCGCAGGGTGGTCAGGGAGGAGGTGCCGTAGGTGGACCGGGTAGTGGTGCCGGTGAACTTGGCAGGGATGGCGCTGGCCCTTCTAGTGAGGGTAGCAGCTTGGCTATAGCTAAGGTAGTGGCCAAGCGAGCTCGTGTAGATGCGGCTGAGGTGCACATCGTCATACTTACGGCTCAGGTAGCCGCTCTAGAGGACTTCCGGGTTCAAGTGGACCGTTTGACCCAGGGGATGCATGCTCGAGGTTTTAAGGACGACCTCAAGGATGTTTGGCTAGAGACGGTGATGGCCCGTGAGAGGGATTATCCACCCACTCTACGATGGGTAGCTATTGCAGTGGCAACAGCAGCTTCGGTGGTGGCCCCAGGAGCTGTGGTGGGCCCAGGTGCTCCTCTTGAGGGGGCACCCCCCTAGAATGGTTTTGTACACAGGAAAAGCACCCATTATGAGGATGCTTCCCTTGTTTTTGATGACCCTTTTATTTTTTGGCTAGCCAATGGGCCAGTGATACTATTTTTGTACTCAGATACACATATTTTTTGATATATATATGAGAGATCTTTTTGCAGTTGTACATGGTGTGCTATCTATTTTGGTTTATGCATTTTGTGTTATGTTGATGGATATCTATGTTTTTGGTTTTTTATGTATGGTAGTATATTCGCGATGCATTCCAATCTAGGATATTGTTATCTATACGATCAGCAACTTGGTTTTGATTCCATGATACATGTGAAAATGTAATGTAATCAAATTGTCTACTTAATCTTTTGGCACACAAATATTTTTAAAAAAGTTTTGCGTCTCTGGTTTCAAATGTTTGGTTTAACTATGATACCACTAACTGGGAATCGAGGTAGACATTCATATGGTAGATGCCTTAATGGAGGGCCTCGCATATAAGTTCGATAACAATGTCATATTTTCCCTGATTGTTGGTTGCTAAGACGATGCACACACCATTTGAACACAATGGTGATTGGTTAGGGTGGTATATTACCTAGGCGGATGTAGCTAAGTTTTGAGACCATCGCGATGCTCCATCAGCTAATCCGAAATAAGGTTCAAGTTGGTGATCCATGGTGGCACTTTGGGCGCGTTTTAGTTCTTTGGTTCAAAAATATTTTGTTGTTGGGATTTTTGTGTACCCTAACTCTAGGGTATAAGGGTTACTAGGGCCCTTATGGATAGAAATTCTTGAGGTAAAGGCCATTGACGGGGTTAGTGAGGTAGGTCCCGTCTAGTTTCTTCAAGATGTATGCCCCTCGTCAGAGACAATGTTTGATGATATAGGGTCCTTTCCACAAGGTTTTGAACTTTTGTGGCCCTAAGGCCTCTTTTGCGACATCATAGTGAAGGAATAACTCTCCCTCGGTAAATGAGCGAGGGGTGATGTGGCAGTCGAATGATGATTTTACCCTTTTCTTATGGGCCTCATTGTGTTGTAGTGATTTTCACTGGCTTTCGTCAACTAACTCTGGTTGTACTAGGCATTTTTCTAAAGGCTGGGTGTCATCAAGGAGTTCGATGGCAGCATGCAAGTTTTGGATCTCATGGAAATCAATGCAAAAGCGCAAGGTACCTTGGTCTTTTGCAACGGGAGTAAAGTGGAAATCCCAGGATGAGGGTGCTGTTGAAAACTTACCTTGGGCGTGCAATGCTACAAGTCGTACGTGGTGATTTTTGTCACTGGCATGAGGTGGGGGAAGGATCTCGATAATGGAGTCTTGTGTGAGCCTAAGGTCGGCTTTCCTGCTAGGATAGTCAATTTCCGGTAGGTGGAAATGGTGAATGGTATCACAGCGCTGACAGAGTAGATAGTGTGAGATTCTACGCTACTCGATGTTCTAGATGTGGATGCTTGGAAAGGGTCGGTTATGGACGAGGTCATATTTTGCTTCCATTTTTGTGTCGTAGGTTGGGACTTGCTTACCTATTTGGTGGGTGGTTGACTTAATGCTGCTCTAGCTGCTCTTAGCTTAGGGAGATGTGCACACTTAAACGTATGATGAAAGTGTGAGAAAATTCGGCAATAAGTACGTGTGATCCTCTCTTGATTAAAGAGAATTTTTTGAGGATGGGAGAGACTATGCGGAGACTGTTTACAAGAGGTTGGAGTTCTCTGCATTGGTTGAATCAGTGATTGTTCAGATCACATAGGCCGCATGTTATTCTAGGCTTGGCCTGCGGTATACATGGTTGGTGTGTGGTCTTATCAGGCTTGACACACCACTGCAGTGGTGGGGACGTTGAGCTGACGTTGTATCTTTTATGCCATTCTTAGAGATCACGTGTTCTCTTTTCTACACCATTAATAATGTCAATAATGGGACGGATCTGTGAGACATAAGTACATGTCGGTCATAATGATTACCTTGACATATCAGGCAAAATATCCATGATATGGGGGTCCCATCGTGCATCGTCTGAGGCCAGGCAGGGAACCAACGTCATAACGCTACTAAGTTAGGGTAGTGGACGACTATATGGTATATCTTCTTGCAAAATGTGCATGTGGGTGGGTTTCGTGAAGTGCCTTTGGGGGTAACTAAGGGTTTCCTGCTAGGCCATTCTTCGGCTGATAAGAACATTATGGACCTGCTCATCTCTTCTGCTTGGGTCATGGAGCTACCGGTGGACTCGGAATCCATATCATCTTCTTGGGAAATATGAACTATGGCTGAGCAGAGGCTAGCAAGGGCTAGCCAGAAGCAAGGTATGTAGTGACAATCCTCCAATAGGTGATTGTTGATGCATAATGGGCATGTGAATTTTGTTGCCCGTAGCCCCATGTAGTAAACCCTTTCGATTGGATACCATCTGTGAATGAGTTCCAATGCAGCACACTCCTCGAGGTAGTGGCCGCGTTCATTGCATAGCGTGTAATGGATAATGAGAATTACTGGGTGGTGCTCTACGAATTTGTGCTCCTATTGTAAGTATAGGATGGTACGCGGCTCATCATTGATAGACTAGATGGAGGAATCCTCTTGATAGGATCGCTCAATCCCATGTAAGGCATCCCTATATCATGGTATTTATAGACAATGGTGAGTATAGTGCCCATAGGTGTCACAGGAAATGCATGTGTGATTGGTACACAATGGTTTGCTTATACTTTTGGTGGCAAGTTCCTTTTTATGGGAATGCTGTGTTGAGGTGCCTGCCTCACAGACGAGGAGTGGTTTTAATTCGTCCAACTCCAGACATATGTGGGTAGGGTGTCCTGTGACATCACATATAGCGTAGGCTAATGACTCCCTTTGCATGGTGGGGGTCACCGCTTTCTTTCCTCTCTTGGCGATTTTCTTGGTCGTGGTCACTAGTTTCGCAATGGGAATTTCCCTTGCGGGGGCGGTTTTGACCGTTGCTTGGGTAGGTTGGGGCTCCTCGGGACTGGGGGGATTTAACCCAAATGCAGTAACGTTGGTAGCTATTGTTCCTGAAGGGGGAACGAGGTACCAAACTGGGAATGCCAACGATATGTTGGGTAACAATAGTGTTACCAAAACCTGCTGGGAGGTGTAGCCAGGAGGTGGGTAGAGGAAAGGGGTTTGGGTAGCGACGTAGACTAGGGACGCTGTCGTGGTCGATGCCTTGGTGTCGTTACTGCTTGATTCGATATCTTGACTAACATCAGTGCTTTATGTGGACATCATGCATACCAGGGCCCCTGTGGCATCGGGCTATACCTCAAGGATAATGGGAGGATCTCCTAGGAATGACCCTAGGACAGATGACGGTTTGAATTGACCAGGGCCATATTATTGATACCGTGAAAAACCATCTGCGGCTATATCTACATAGGGTAGAATTACATCTGTGTTGGTCAAGGGACGCTTTTCACTGTGCATCAGCTAGTCTACTATAATTATTCGATCCTCGTGGGGGAGCATCATGATGCGAAAGACAGAGGATGTTATGACAGACATGGCGTACATGTAACTCCGCCCAAGGATTATATTGTAATCCAAGTGAGCATCCAAGACATCGATCTCTATGTGGAACACCTTTCCGACTAAGTAGACCGGCACATTTTGGAAGAGACCGACGGGGGTCAAGGGACGATCGTCGTATGCTCTAAGTGTGATGACGTAAGGTTTGAGTTCGAGGGCTCATAGCTTCTGCCATACATTCTTTGACATGATGCATGTGGATGCACCCTCGTCAATGACACATCGGTGAATAGTGATATTCTATACCGATACTAGTATCTGGAAGGCAACCATGGAGGGAAGCCTAGGGGTGGCTTTGTCTAATTCAAAAGACATCATGCACGTGTCGGTAGGGTCGACAGCACCTAATGCGGAAAGTAGGGATTTCATTGTTTTGGGCACGACTGCAGTACTTCCAATGCAAACATAGTAGCAGGTGATTGAGCTAAATTGTCTATGATGCTATAATTGTGGGTTGATCTGGAGTAATTTACTGCTCGCCTATTAGGCCCTTTTACCATTTTTGGCAATGGTTCCAAAGGAATATTTGGAATGGTTAAAGGTGTAGCCGGCATACTTGTACTAGCCCCAGACGTACTGGTGTCTAGTGGGGTGTCATAGCTATGATTGCGAGTTTGAAAAAACATCTCTTCCCCAGCCATGTAAATTTCATGGTTGTTTTTCCTGGAATCGTCTGGGTTTTACTGCTGAGTTCTGACCGTTCCTTGATGGGGGAAGGGTTCTTGCATCATCGCAATTGTCTGGGAAGATCCTCCTTGTCCTTGGTTACTCTTAAGATTTTTAAGCTCAGGGAGTTTGGGACAGTGATGAGTATAGTGCCCATACTCACCACGTATTGAACAAGAATGGTTTGTTCATAGAGGTGGCCTTTTGCCTTGCCTTTGGGAATTTCTTGGCTCGTAGTTCTGATGTCGGTTGGAGTTACCTCCAGCCTGGGATCATGGTGGGTGCTGTTCGTTGCTTCCCCCCCATCCAAGGTTCCCTTTGGGATTTTTTTTTTCCTTTTTCTTAACCACGTTAGGAGGGTAGTTCTCCTGATCATACTGGTGTGGTTGATTTTGGGACGGCTGCACAAAGTTCACCTATGCATTGTTTTGCATAGGTGGGTTGTGTGCTTGGGACTGGGCATATTTCTGTCCCATGTTTGCACCTGGCCGTTGGGGGAGAGCTCTCCCATCAGTCTTTCTTCCTGCATACTGGTTCCCCTCAGCTGGAGGATAAGTTCCTCCTTGGTGATACGCTTGTGGCCTATTAGTCAAATTTTTCTGTTGCATATGATGACTTTGAAATCTGGATTGAGACATGTTCTAGGTAGGCCCATGTTTGTAACCGGGATTCTGACTGCTGCCACCTAGGTACCCTTGGGTCATTGACCCCATAAGTCCGTATACCAAGTTAGATGCGCCTGACAATTCTTGATAAGATTGCAGGCGCGGGGCGTTGGGCAGGATATTGTATATGTATCCTGACTATGTGTAGATTAGTTCAAGTTTTTGGGCTTTACTGATTGCGTTCTCTTCGGATGTGGGGTTACGTTATGCCACATCCTTTGAAATCTCTACCGTCATAGTTTTCAAGAATAAATCTAAAAGGACTTGGTCGTCAAGTTTTGATTTGCATAAAGTGCAACGCCGCCTCCACTCATGGAGATGCTCTGAAATATGGGTAGAGGGGGATTTTTTGAAATGAGTCAGTAACTCCATTCCCCAATCATGGTGAATGGGCAACTAAAAGTATGTGAGGAACATGGTAGCAAGGGCGCTAAAGGTTCCATGTGAAGGAGGAGGTTGCTCTACATACCATTTCACGGCCACTCCCGTGAGAGTGCATTCAAATAGCCTCAACCGAATAGTATCATTGATGATGCTATTCAATGAGCACCATAGGTAAAAGGTAATTATATGATTTCCTGGGTCTTTCGCTTGCTTGCCTTCAAACTTTGGTATGTCCGAAGGGAGCTTCGTGAGCATGGGAGGCTAATTGGGGTTGTGTGCGATGGGGTCATTAGTGATCTTGGTCAAATATGGTAGATTCAATGCCGCTAAGAACAGTGACTAGGAGGTTGACGCCATGGAAACGTGTGAAGACACGAAGTTCTGGTTAGAATGAGGGTTAGTCTATGACGTACCCTGTTGCGAATTCAGTTGGCTTCCCATATGGGATGCGCTCCTCTGCCCCCTAGGGGACGAGGGAGGAGTGGTGTGTCGTGTGGTGTTGGGAGGCCAATTAGGGTTCCCAACTAAGGTTGCTCCAAGAAAGTAGGAACCAACTACTGTGGCAATGTTCCGTCTTTGACGCCTAAACGGTGAAAGACCTAGAACCCCTCTCGGTAATGGGGGGAGGTCCAAAAAACACCTGGACTGATGAGGTTCCATTGGAACCATTTCAGTGTCGACCAGGTTAGGTTTTGGAAAAATTTTGAGGGGATCGAGTCCGTGATCATGACAAATTTATAGCCACAGAGATAAAACAAAGTGAAAATGAAATAAATTTTCCCTTTAATTTAATCTATGTGATCAATCAAGAAAAAAATGGTTTTGTTTTTTTCCACATGATACTCAAAATCCTAGAAGACCTAGTACGTCATCACACACTCAAAATTAACTAGGCCTTGAGAGGATTTCTTACGAGTGCTGGCACAATGTCCCGTAAGAGCTGGCGACCCCCCCAGTCAGCCGAAGAGAATCAACCAAGGTAAGGGTAGAGGGTCTAGCGCTTGCCTGCACCATCACCTATAGGGTAAAGGATGCCCTAGTGTTTTCCACTAATAACTGCCATCCCACGTGAGCGTTCGAGTCTTGCGCTTCTTGGTAGTCAGCTAACAGTACCGAGTATCAGTCGGGTCAGGTAGCCCCAACTGATACCGCACGCATTGCGCCTAAGCCTAACCCCCTCTGAATCAGGTCTCTGCCATGCTTGGGTTTTCTTTTCCATGGGCTGATAGGTGGATTTTAAAGCTCCCTAAATACACAAATTCTATGTTTCAATGTGAAGTGTGATCAAGGCAACTTATTGGATGCCTACCCCCTTGGGAGAATTTAGTGAGTTGGTTTAAGTTATTTTTAGGTGGCTTTCTTTTCTTAGTGGGTGAATGTGTGTGAGATGGTGAACAATCTCATAATTTGAACATATGGTTATCAGTGATCCTTTACAAAAGTCCCCTAGTTAAACTATGTGACATTGTTCCTTGCTCAAATGGAAAGAATTTGCAGATAATGGGCCGCTTCTGAATCTTCCTAGTTAGTCTATGTGAGTGAATAAATGGAGATGGCGAATCACGAATGTAGAGTGTTCATATTCTTGTCTAGGGTCACCAAATGGTGTAAAGACAATAGAGATTACTTGCTCTAATTGGCGATTCAATCCTAGTCCTACAATTTCCTAAATGCAAAAATTGAATTTAAACTAAACAATTTCTACACTAGCTTATGCATGTGTGGTCATGAGCCACTTACTTGGACTAGTTAAACTAAGCATGCATGCTAGAATTTGCAAAAACATAAATTTTTTGGATAGAAATGGTTAATTCGCCCCCTACTTAAACTATGTGAACACTTTTGCAAAAACCGACTTGAATGAAAACTAACTAAATTCCTATAGAAAGTAGCAAAAATTGAGTTCTCAGAAGCTGTGGGGTATCAACACAGGTGTTGACAGATACATTAGGGGCTGCTCAACACACTTACAAACAGGAAAAATGCAAAAAATAGGGAGAAAAAAATCTCTTTGCAATTTTCGCGCAAAATCCCTTGACAGGAGCGCTTTCCTGAGCACAGATCAGTCCTAAACACACGCAATGCGCCTCTGTGTGAAAAATTTGCGCACATAAATCCTGCAAGTAAAATATTAGGAGCTGCCTTCTTAATTTTGTCACTTTAGTGAGTCCAGGGACTGCAATATGGGTCAGAGGATTGTCAGCTCCACTCCAACATAGACAAAGGGTCTCCTGCAAAAGATGGCACAACCACATTGTTGGGTATGTGTTATATTCTTTCCATGACTAAGCACGCGTGGGGGGGAAATGGCCCCCCCTGTCAAGGTCCGGGGCAGTGCCCCGACGAAAATTTTTTGGTCCTTAATTTCCAGTGGATAGTCCGCGTCCATGGTTTTGGGGTACGATGGTTTTCGGCCCCTGGTATTTTTGTAGATCCGGTCAAGGGAACTACAATTATGTTCTAATTCAGGGTTTATGGATTGGGGTTTATGTATGCTTCGGCATGTATATATATGTATTGTAACACTAAAAGGAATATAATGAAAAATCAAGCTGGTCGTCCCGATTTGGGATCCAGGGGAAAATCTCTGTGTTTATCTGTTTTATGTGTTATGCTCTCACTATTGTTTATTTTCTGTTATAAGATTCGTGTGTAGATAATTTCTATTCAGGGTTAAAACCTACATTTGGTATCAGAGCTGTTTCAGCTTCAAGGGGATGCCTTTGCTACTGAGGGTTTTTTAGTTCGGGCCTGAGGCAGACCCTGTTAAGTGGGAGATTTGCGGGATCGATTCTTGCGGTGAGAGAAGATGGTGAGCGGCAGAAAGATAGAGATCGAGAAATTTAATGGTCAGAGTTTTGAGTTGTGGAAGCTCAAGATGGAGGATCTGTTGGTGGATAAAGATCAGTGGATCACGGTAGATCCAGGTACTAAGCCAACAGGAATGTCAGATGAAGACTAGAAGAAACTGGATCGGAAGGCTAAAAGCACAATACGATTGTGTGTCTCAGATTCAGTATTGTTGAATGTATCTGGGGAAGCTACGGTGAAGACCTTGTGGGAAAAGCTAGGGACTTTGCACCAATCTAAGTCTCTGGTGAATAAGTTGTTCCTACAGAAAAAGCTGTATAACCTGAGGATGAAGGATGGAGACTCAGTGACAGAGCATCTGAATGCCTTCAATACTGTGGTAAGTCAGTTGTCATCTGTTGATATTAAAATCTCAGATGAAGATAAGTGCATCAGTTTGTTGTGCTCTCTACTAGACTCGTGGGACAGTCTGGTTATTGCAATAGGTAGCAATACAACTACCTTGAATTTTGATGACATTGTCTCAGCCTTGCTATCGGAGGAAATGAGATGGAGAAATATGGAGGGTCATAATGGAGATGCCTTATCTATACGAGGAAGGTCCCAAAACAGAAACAAGAATAAGGTTTTGAGTGGGAGATCCAAATCTAGAGGGAGATCTAAATCTCTTGGAAAGTTTGTAAAGGTGTGCTGGAAATGCGGAAAGGAAGGGCACTACAAAAAGGACTGTAGATCTAAAGCTCCTGAGAAAGGAAAGGGATCTGATGATGCTCCTTCTGCAGAGGCAAAACCCACCTCGGATGAAGGTGGGGATGTGTATTTGGCTTCTTCTTCAAATACACATGTAGATCATGAGTCATGGTTGATTGACTCAGGTGCATCCTTTCACTTCACTCCCCATAGGGAGTGGTTCTGCGAGTATGAGAAATATGATGGTGGTGATGTCTTCCTTAGGGGATGATAGGAAGGCCGGAATCGTCGGACGTGGAAAGGTCAAGCTGAAGCTGCAAGGTGGAAGGATTAGAACACTTCCTGGTGTTCTGCATATTCCTACATTGGCCAGAAATCTGATTTCTGTAAGCAAGATGGATGATGCAGGTGTAAAAACAGTGTTCGAGAAAGATGCCTGCAAGATGGTTCGGGGAGCACTGGTATTAATGCGGGGAGTTCGGACTAGAACTCTGTACAAGCTACAAGGTAGCACTGTTATTGATGGGTGTAATAGTTCTGTGGTTCCTGAAAGTGGGACGGAAAGTCTAGCTGTCTCTGGAGAAAAGACCATGCTATGGCATCAAAGGCTTGGACATATTGGAGAGAAGGGCCTTCGGATACTGCATAGAGATGGTATGGTAGAAGGTATGTCTAATTGTTCTATGGATTTCGATTTCTGTGAACATTGTGTATATGGGAAGCAGAATCGGGTGAGTTTTCCTTCTGGTGCTAAGAGGGCAAACAAGATATTAGAACTTGTGCACAGTGATGTGTTTGGGCCTGTGTCAGTTCCATCACTGGGAAAGTCTGTGTACTATGTTTCATTCATAGATGACTTCTCAAGAAATACATGGATATATTTCTTGAGGAAGAAATCTGAAGTCTTTGACAAATTTAAAGAATTTAAGGCTCTGGTGGAAAACCAGACAGAGAAGAAGATAAAGGCACTGAGGAAAGATAATGGTGGGGAGTTCTGCAAGAAGGAATTTGAAGAGTTCTGTAAGAAGTGTGGTATAGCACGGTAGAAGACTACTCCATACACACCTCAGCAAAATGGAGTTGCAGAAAGAATGAACAGAACACTGATGGAAAAGGCAAGAAGCATGCTCAGTGGTACCGGGTTAGGACAAGAATTATGGGCAGAGGCAGTGGAGACTGCATGTTACTTAGTTAACAGATCACCTTCATCAGCGTTGGAGGATAAGACCCCACATGAGGTATGGACTGGTAAGAAACCCTCTCTTTCACATCTAAGGGTATTTGGATGTGATGCATATATACATGTTCCAAAGGAGAAAAGGACCAAGTTGGATAATAAATCTGAAAGGTGCATCTTTATTGGGTATAAGGATGGTTTAAAGGGTTACAAGCTTTGGAACCCAGAAACAAGGAAGGTTGTGTACAGCCGAGATGTGGTGTTTAGAGAAGTGAAAGATATTATTAAACATGAAGTCCTACCAAAGAAACCTGAGAAGATAGAGTTTGAGCTAAAGGAGGATGAATCAGAATATACAATAGAAGAAGACTTAGAAGATGAAGAGCCACAAACTCCATCTTTGAGAAGATCAATTCGGGAAAGAAGGCAACTAGAAAGGTATAGTCCATCTGCTTTCTGTTCAGGTTTTGCCTTAACTATAACTGATGATGAACCCAGAACTGTCAGGGAGGCAGTAGATTCAGAGGATGGAAAACTCTGGAAGGAGGCCATGGTTGATGAAATGGCATCCTTGCACAAAAAAGATGCATGGGATCTGGTGGAGTTGCTGGCTAGAAGGAAGCCCATTGGGGGCAAATGGATGTTTAAGAAGAAGATGAATGTAGAAGGCAAAGTGGAGAAATACAAAGCTCGGTTGGTAGCGAAAGGTTATTCCCAAGTGCCAGGAATTGATTTTGGTGATATTTTTTCTCCTGTTGCCAAAGTCACTTCTATTAGATTACTTTTATCTGTTGTTGCTGCATTTGATTTTGAGATAGAACAGATGGATGTGAAGACAACATTTCTTCACAGGGATCTAGAAGAGGAGATCTACATGAAGCAACCTGAAGGCTTTATGGTGAAGGGTAAGAAAGAACTGGTATGCAAGTTGAAGAAGTCTCTGTATGGGTTAAAACAATCACCAAGGATGTGGTATCAGAAATTTGATACCTATATACGGGGACTTGGCTTCACCAGAAGCAAGGAGGATCACTGTGTTTATTTTAAATTAATTGGTGACCGTGTTATTCATTTGGTCTTGTATGTGGATGATATGTTTTTGATTAGAAATGACAAAGAAATTATCCAAGATTTGAAGACCCAACTGTTCTCCAAATTCGACATGAAGGATCTGGGTGCTGCAAACTATATTTTGGGCATGGAAATTAAGAGAGATCGGGTAAAGAGGAAGCTCTGGTTAAACCAGAGGAAGTATGTCGAGACTATATTGCAGAGGTTCAATATGCAGGATAGTAAAGCGGTGAATGTTCCTATTCCTGTAGGTGTAAAGCTGTCTGTTGAACAGTGTCCCAAGACACAAGAAGAAGAGGAGTATATGTCCCGTGTTCCATATGCAAGTGCAGTGGGTAGCCTGATGTATGCAATGGTCTGTACTAGACCAGACATTACACATGCAGTGGGAGTATTGAGCAGGTTTATGTCAAACCTAGGGAAGGAGCATTGGACAGTAGTGAAGCGGGTTTTCAGATATTTACGTGGCACTAGTGATTATGGCTTGTGCTACCAGGGAAGACCAGGATTGGGAAGAATGTTGGACATTCGTGGTTTTGTTGATGCAGACTGGGCTGGAGATCTGGACCAAAGAAGATCTACAAGTGGGTATGTGTTTAGCCTATTTGGAGGCGCAGTCGGTTGGATGAGTAAAAGACAGTCTGTAGTGGCTCTTTCAACTACAGAGGCAGAATACATAGCAGCCACTCATGCAAGCAAGGAAGCAATTTGGTTGCAGAGATTGTGTTCAAGTATGGGGTTGGTATAGCAAGCTATAAGGATAGACTGTGATAGCCAAAGTGCAATTTTCTTTGCTAAGAACCCTGCTTATCATTCAAAGACAAAGCACATTGATGTTCAATATCACTTTGTTAGAGATATGGTTGAGGCTAAAAGGGTGTTGCTGGTAAAGGTGGACACTTTGAAGAATGTTGCAGATGCATTAACAAAGTCTGTGAGCATTCAAAATTTCTCTTGGTGTAGAGAAACAATGGGTGTTGAAGAATTGGGCCAATGACTAAGCTCTCTTGTGACCCCCTATGGAAAGAAAACAACAAGTGGGAGAATGTTGGGTATGTGTTATATTCTTTCCATGACTAAGCACGTGCAGGGGGGTAAGAGGGGGGGCGATAGCCCCCCCTTTGCATTGGGCGCAATGGGGGGGGTCACAGGGGGGCGGTAGCCCCCCCTGTCGGGGTTCAAGGCAGCGCCCCGACGAAAATTTTTTGGTCCTTAATTTCTGGTGGGTAGTCCACGTCCATGGTTTTGTGCATGGTTTTGCACATGGTTTTGGGGTACGATGGTTTTCGACCCCTGGTATTTTTGTAGATCCGGTCAAGGGAACTACGGTTATGTTCTAATCCAGGGTTTATGGATTGGGGTTTATGTATGCTTCAACATGTATATATATGTGTTGTAACACTAAAAGGAATATAATGAAAAATCAAGCTGGTCATCCCGATTTGGGATCCAGGGGAAGATCTCTGTGTTTATCTGTTTTATGTGTTATGCTCTTGCTATTGTTTATTTTATGTTATAAGATTCGTGTGTAGATCATTTCTGTTCAGGGTTAAAACCTACACACATAAACTTGGAACACGTTAGTGGAGTCACCAATCCTGTTGTTGTGGATTAGTCGCACGGGTGTACGAAATTGCACATGCTTAGAGAGTGTGGTCTACTCTCTAAAATATTGGTAACAGGCAAAAATTGGGGGAGCTCAAAAGAATAAAACTTAATGGAAATAGTATGCTGAAGTATGCTCTGGTTAAACTAAAACTAAAAACACAAATATACTGAAGCTATATAGAGAGTTCCAAACAATAATAATGCAAACAATGGCTCAATGGCCTCTTCCTATTAAACGTTTGAAATGGAGAAGAAATTTTACCCACTTTCCAAAGGGCCCCTAGCCAATGGATCTAGGTCTCGATGCAAGGATATTGCCTTCCAAGCTCTACCTCTGATGCAGTCTCTCTCTCTCTCTCTCCTGTGTTGGACTAAGATGTTGGGTGGCCAACTATTGAGTTCTATTTAGCTCCAGGTCTGGGTCACACTCAATTTTGGTTTTTCTTGGGAAAATTTGGCTAGCATAACACTGTGATCACCATTTCTTCATCTCTTGGTGGGTTTATATAGGTGAGCTTCAAATCCTCCTTCCCTCCCTTGGTACATGATGGATAGTGACCCAAGGGAGAGGTGTGATTCCATTGTGTGCTCAAATATTCTTTTGTGTGCTCACATAATGTCTAAGGAGGCATTGGTGGTTGTCCTTAGGCAGCTTTCACATAAGGAGTAACTGTCCTTTGCTTGGTGTGGTCCCGAAAAGCGAATTTTTTCCATTTCCAGGAATGCGTGCTTATCGAGCAAAAAGGTGCGCAAAAGGCACTCTTCTCAAAGGACAAAGTGCACATTTGATCATTTATGACTAGTTCAAATATGATTTCTCAAAACCTTAGAGATTTTAAATACTTCTTGATTCCATAATGTATTCCTGTCCTGTAAATCCTTGGGCTCGACATTAATTGATGTCATCTTCTACTGTACGATTTGCTAGTGTTAACAAGGAGGAATGATCCAAGTGGCTCCAGAGACACGCATAGGACAAAGATGGCTTAGGAAAGCTCAAATATAAAAGTGATATAAATGTGGCAAATCCAGTTTCAGGTTGAAGATCTCATCATCCTAATCACAATGGTGTGAACTGTTCGTCAAACCGAGTTCGTATACGAAAGTTAGAGCTAGTCAAAGTTCTCAGGTTGATTGGATGACATGGTTGGTTAAGGAGGATACAATTTTGTAGGATTCTGGCTAGATTCCGGGTAAATTTGTGGGACCAATAATTTGTCTCCTATGGTAAAAAATTAGGTAACTTGAAAATGTTTTGGTTGTTATAAAAACAAAAAAATATTAAAAAAAAGGGTGGTGGGACATGACCCTTGCCAACCCCGTCGGACCCACGTCACACACCCTTTAAAATATATATATATATATATATGGGTCGGTGGGCCATGACCCCCGCCCAACCCCGCAGGCATCACCGTAACCACACGATATATATATATATATATATATATATATATATATATATATATATATATATGCAAAAGGGTGTGGCCATGTTGTCTACCCCACCACCCAAACCACGCTACCATCCATGTTAAGCCTCAGTCGAAGCATGGTTGGGTCGAGCCGCATGGAGTAGACCCATCCACCTCCAATGGTCCTCCATATATGTATCATATCACAGTAAAAATGTGGGAGGGGCGGGATTTGACCCCACGACCCCTTCTCCGCTAGTTAAGGAAACTTACCACTGCGCCAGCCCATTGGGCTTTGGTTTATCTGCCCAACACTTTTTATTTAAACCCTCAGTCTGCATATGTGCCAAGGAAGAGGAGGAGTGGGGAGTTCGAGACAGAGTGTTTTAATTGCAAGTGGAACCATGAGCCAGCATGCAGAGGCAGTGGAACCATGATTGAGCCTCATTTCCAGAGGGGCCAAATTTTCCCAGTGTCCAAATTGGACAAATTTTTTCTAGGTTTTACACCTCTCAGCCACACGAACTTGATGACGGTGTCATTTTCTACAATAGAGGTCTCAGTTTTTTTCCATATTCCATATGGGGATAACGGTGTTGGATTTTAGCATGTGGATAGTCGATTTCTCGCCATTCGACACCACGTTTGCAATGGTGCATTCATATCCAACGATTTAGCAGCCTATTCTTCGGCCAGCAGTAGAGTTGAGGTATATGAAGTGTTGTTGCCATGTAATTCATTAATTATTTTTGTAGGATGATTTATGTCATGTTGATTCCTGCTTGATGTATGATGCAGATTCTTCATGTTTATTTGTTGTTGTTGATTCCTGCTGATGTAATATGTGGAATAATAATGTGTATTGATGTGGTATGAATTTATCCTGGATGGTGATTTATGTTGTGAGATCCCTTTGTGGACTTGATGGCGGGATACATTTTGTCACCATGTGTGAAGTTGTCATGTTGATGGGAGGTTTGTGATGAGTGAGAGTTCATTGTAACGAAAGGTTTCGTGGAGAGATTTTGCCACTCATTTTGAGGGATTTTCCTTGTATGACAAGTCAACAACATCCATGTACATTATCACTAGTTACAACACTGAATGAAGCAGCCAACACCATTGAGACACCAAGGCTCGGAGACGTAGTCCACACTGAACGAACTCTGTTATTAAATAGATTGCATTTGGTTGTGTGATTGTTAAAATGCTTTCCTCTTGATTATATTTGCATATGGGTTCATTAATGCTTTGATAAAAGTTCTTGGTTAAAAGGGTATCAGGAATTTACCCATATCAAGTGTTATCAGAGCGGTCTTCTTCCTAATGTGAGCTACAAGCGTGAACCATTGAACATGCAACGATGGAGGATGTCAAAGACATGTAAAAAACCATGATGAGGGTGTCTGAGAAAGCGAACACGTTGTATGAAGCTTATGAGAACCAAGCAGTAGATAACACTGATTTGAAAACGCTTCTACAAGGGGAGAAAGAGGAAAAACATGGATTCGAGCATCGATTGCAAGCCACGACAGGGGCATTGGAAGAATTGAACCACAATGAAGAAAGTCGTCAAGCGTATCATGAGGCATTTAAGGTGATCCTATAGGAAAAGAAGGAGGAGAAGAAATGATTTTAGCTTTAGTTGCAAGCCATGACAAAAGCATTGGAAGAATTGAAGTGTTGCGATGGAAGTCTTCAGATAGATCATGATGCATTAAAGACACTTCTACAAGAAGAGAAGGAGGCGAAGCAACGATTGTAGCTTCATCTACAAGCCATGATAGAGGCCTTGAAGGAAGTGAAGTGCAATGAAGGCTCAGAGAAGCCCTCTTCACTTGTTTCCAAATTGACATTTGAGGTAAACAGTTGTGACCATTCTTTAGTTTCATGTTCACATGATATCATTTATGTTGGAAGTGTGGAGATACCCATAATAGGAACCGACATGAGACTACTTGCCATGATGGGGTACAAAGGAGGAGGACTTGGCATTCATGGCCAAGGCATAACTCATTCATTGGAGGTTGTGTAGGGACCTCGCTACACAGGTTTCAGATACACTGAAGGGGAATGTTTGAAGGTGTTGGAAGCTCCCACGAAATTGAAGAAACCATCGAGGAAAGGGAATCATGGGAACACTTCAAAATAATCTTATGGAAATGCATATTGTAGAGAGAAAGTTGATACAAGCTCTCATTGCCATAATGACATCAGAGGAAAACATATATTGTTGAACTCGTCTGGAGAAAGGATTGATGGGAACACTTCACCATCATCCTATGGAAGAACATGTCGTAATAAAAGTGTTGAGACGAGCTCTCATCACCATGATCATGCGAGAGACCACCAAGAAAGGTATAACAAGTGTCGATATTCGCAAGTTAATTTTGATTATAAACATATTTCTAATCATGAACGTAAATCATGGCATAAGAAAATTTTTCATTTTTGTGGTTTACATAACCATTTCATTGTTGTGTGTTGGAAAAGAATGGAAGCACAAAGGAGGATGAGGTGTGGAAAGCCTTCTCCACAACAGGGAAAGAAATTGGTTAAGCAAGTATGGAGGAAGAAGACTCATTGTAGTTATTGAGACATAAGTGGCCATCAAAGAGCTACGTTTTGGAGACTCCATCCAGAGTAGCATCTGAAGGACAAAAAGTCTATGCAAAAACTAGTCAGTGAAAATGTTCAACAATAAAATCCACCACATTCATCATGGTTCACTTTGTTGAGTAAGAAATGGTTTTTCTAGGGTGTCATGGCCGTGTCTTTGTAAATCATGTGTTGAATTTCTTTATGTAAAAATGATGATGCTTTTTTCCATCACTTGCAATGCAACAATGATGTTTTTTGCCTTGTGTTGATAGCTAGGGTAATATTGATTTAATTTTGATGTAAGCTTGACCACCGAGTATGTGTTATAAACTCGTGGCAAGTATGGAATGCTTGGGTCATAGTTGGTCATAATTTGAGCATGTAATTTGCAGGAGATTGTACTACAGGGTTGCAGAGGATGTAGGTGTTTGCTTATCACTTAAGGCTCCGAAGAAGAAAGGTGAAGGAGATGGAAGGGTGACCTTTTTCAGGACACTTATAATGCAGACATTGTACACAAAAATTGTAGATTATTCTTGATTCTTTTATAGGACCAAAAGCTCCTCAGTGGGGACGAATGATCCAGGTGGTTCCAGAGGCACACACAGGACAAAGAGGGCTTAGGAAAGCTTCAAAACCAAAGTGATGGAAATGTCACAAACTCGGTTTCATGTTGAAGATCTCGTCGTCCTGATCACAATGGTCTGAACGGTTCATCAAACTGAGTTCGTATGCGAAAGTTAGAGCTGGTAAAAGTTCTAAGGTTGACTAGATGACATTGTAGGTTAATGAGGATACAATTTCGCGGGATTCTAGCTAGATTTGGTCAGATTCTGGGTGAATTTGTGGGAAATATAATTTATCTCCTATGGTCAAAATCAGGTAACTTAAAAATCTGTTGTTTGTTTTAAAAACAACAAATAAATAAAAAAATAGGGTGGCAGGCCATGACCCCGCCACCCTCATCGGACCCATGTCACACACCCATTAAAAATATATATATAATATGGTTCGGCGGGTCATGACCCCCGCCTAACCCCACGGGCATCACCATAAACACATGATATGAATATATGCAAAAGGGTGGGAGTGGGTTGTCAACCCCGCCACCCAAACCACGCCACCATCCATGTTAAGCCCTGGAGGAAGCGTGGTTGGGTTGGGCTGCGTGGAGTGGACCCGCCCACAAAGAACGATCCTCCATATATGTATCATATCACAAAAAAAATACTGGAGGGGCGGGATTTGACCCCCTGACCCCTCCTCCGCTAGTTAAGGAAACTTACCACTGCACCAACCCATTCAAATTTGGTTTATCCGCCCAAAACTTTATATTTAAACCCTCACTCTACATATGCACCCAGCCATAGGAGGAGTGCGGAGTTAGAGACAGAGTGTTTTAATTATAGGTGGAACCATGAGCCAACATGCAGAGGTAGTGGAACCATGATTATGCCTCATTTTCAGAGGGGCCAAATTTTCCTAGTGTCCAAATTGGACAAATTGTATATGGATTTTAGACCTCTCGGTCACACAAAACTGATTGAGATGTTAGTTTCTACAACATAGGTCTCTATTTTTCAGCTGTTGGGTATGTGCTATATTCTTTCCATGAGTAGCCCCACGCGCTGTATGTTGCGTCGGGCGTAGCTGGGGGGTCACTAAGGGCGAAGCAGTCCCCACCGTTGGGGTTCGGGGCAGCGCCCTGGCCAAAATTGGTTTTTGTGCGGACCCACTCATAGGCGGATCCGCCCATGGTTTTGTGCATGGTTTTGCACATGGTTTTGGGGTTTGATGGTTTTCGGCCCCTGGTATTTTGTAGATCCGGTCAAGGGAACTACGGTTATGTTCTAATCCAGGGTTAATGGATTGGGGTTTATGTATGCTTCGGCATGTATATATATGTGTTGTAACACTAAAAGGAATATAATGAAAAATCAAGCTGGTCGTCCCGATTTAGGATCCAGGGGAAAATCTCTGTGTTTATCTGTTTTATGTTTTATGCTCTTGCTATTGTTTATTTTCTGTTATAAGAATCGTGTGTAGATATTTCTGTTCAGGGTTAAAACCTACATTTGGTATCGGAGTTGTTTCGGCTTCAAGGGGATGCCTTTGTTGTTGAGGGTTTTTTGCTCGGGCCTGTGGTAGACCTTGTTCAGTGGGAGATCTGCGGGATCGATTCTTGCGGTGAAAGAAGATGGCGAGCGGCGGAAAGATAGAGATCGAGAAATTTAATGGTCAGAGTTTTGAGTTGTGGAAGCTCAATATGGAGGATCTGCTGGTGGATAAAGATCAGTGGATCGCGGTAGATCTAGGTACTAAACCAACGGCAATGTCAGATGAAGACTGGAAGAAACTGGATCGGAAGGCTAAGAGCACAATACGGTTGTCTGTGTCAGATTCAGTATTGTTGAATGTATCTGGGGAAGCTACGGTGAAGAATTTGTGGGAAAAACTTGGGACTTTGTACCAATCTAAGTCTCTGGTGAATAAGTTGTTCCTGCGGAAAAAGTTGTATAACCTGAGGATGAAGGATGGAGACTCGGTGACAGAGCATCTGAACGCCTTCAATACTGTGGTAAGTCAGTTGTCGTCTGTTGATATTAAAATCTCAGATGAAGATAAGTGCATCAGTTTGTTGTTCTCTCTACCAGACTCGTGGGACAGTCTGGTTATTGCAATAGGTAGCAATACAACTACCTTGAATTTTGATGACATTGTCTCAGCCTTGCTATCGGAGGAAATGAGACGGAGAAATATGGAGGGTCGGAATGGAGATGCCTTATCTATACGAGGAAGGTCCCAAAACAGAAACAAAAATAAGGTTTCGAGTGGGAGATCTAAATCTAGAGGGAGATCTAAATCTCCTGGAAAGTTTGTAAAGGTGTGCTGGAAATGCGGAAAGGAAGTGCACTACAAAAAGGAATGCAGATCTAAAGCTCCTGAGAAAGGAAAGGGATCTGATGAAGGTCCTTCTGCAGAGGCAAAAACCACCTCGGATGGAGGTGGGGATGTGTATTTGGCTTCTTCTTCAAATACACATGTAGATCATGAGTCATGGTTGATTGACTCAGGTGCATCCTTTCACTTCACTCCCCATAGGGAGTGGTTCTGCGAGTATGAGAAATATGATGGTGGTGATGTCTTCCTAGGGGATGATAGGAGGGCAGAATCATCGGACGTGGAAAGGTCAAGCTAAAGCTGCAAGGTGGAAGGATTAGAACACTTCCTGGTGTTCTGCATATTCCTGCATTGGCCAGAAATCTAATTTCTGTAAGCAAGATGGATGATGCAGGTGTAAAAACGATGTTAGAAAAGATGCACCTCAAGATGGTTCGGGAACCTTTGGTACTAATGCGAAGTCTGAATTTGGAACTCTGTACAAGCTACAAGGTAGCACTGTTATTGATGGGTGTAACAGTTATGTGGTTCCTGAAAATGGAGCGGAAAGCTTAGCTGTCTCTGGAGAAAAGACCATGCTATGGCATCAAAGGCTTGGACATATTGGAGAGAAGGGCCTTCGGATACTACATAGAAATGGAATGGTAGAAGGTATGTCTAATTGCTCTCTGGATTTCGATTTCTGTGAACATTGTGTATATGGGAAGCAGAATCGGGTGAGTTTTCCTTCTGGTGCTAAGAGGGCAAACAAGATATTAGAACTTGTGCATAGTGATGTGTTTGGGCCTGTGTCAGTTCCATCACTGGGAAAGTCTGTGTACTATGCTTCATTCATAGATGACTTCTCAAGGAATACATGGATATATTTCTTGAGGAAGAAATCTGAAGGCTTTGACAAATTTAAAGAATTTAAGGCTCTGGTGGAAAACCAGACAGAGAAGAAGATAAAGGCATTGAGGACAGATAATGGTGGGGAGTTCTGCAAGAAGGAATTTGAAGAGTTCTGTAAGAAGTGTGGTATAGCACGGCAGAAGACTACTCCATACACACCTCAGCAAAATGGAGTTGCGGAAAGAATGAACAGAACACTGATGGAAAAGGCAAGAAGCATGCTCAGTGGTACCGGGTTAGGACAAGAATTCTGGGCAGAGGCAGTGGAGACTGCATGTTACTTAGTTAACGGATCACCTTCATCAGCGTTGGAGGATAAGACCCCACATGAGGTATGGACTGGTAAGAAACCCTCTCTTTCACATCTAAGGGTATTTGGATGTGATGCATATGTACATGTTCCAAAGGAGAAAAGGACCAAGTTGGATAATAAATCTGAAAGGTGCATCTTTATTGGGTATAAGGATGGTTTGAAGGGTTACAAGCTTTGGAACCCAGAAACAAGGAAGGTTGTGTACAGTCGAGATGTGGTGTTTAGAGAAGTGAAAGATGTTGTTAAACATGAAGTCATACCAAAGGAACCTGAGAAGATAGAGTTTGAGCTAAAGGAGGATGAATCAGACTCTACAACAGAAGAAGACTCAGAAGATGAAGAGCCACAAACTCCATCTTTGAGAAGATCAGTTCGGGAAAGAAGGCAACCAGAAAGGTATAGTCCATATGCTTTCTGTTCAGGTTTTTCCTTAACTATAACTGATAATGAACCCAGAACTGTCAGGGAGGCAGTAGATTCAGAGGATGGAAAACTCCGGAAGGAGGCCATGGTTGATGAAATGGCATCCTTGCACAAAAACGATGCATGGGATCTGGTGGAGTTGCCGGCTGGAAGGAAGCCCATTGGGAGCAAATGGGTGTTTAAGAAGAAGATGAATGTAGAAGGCAAGGTGGAGAAATACAAAGCTCGGTTGATAGCGAAAGGTTATTCCCGGGTGCCGGGAATTGATTTTGGTGATATTTTTTCTCCTGTTGCCAAAGTTAATTCTATTAGATTACTTTTATCTGTTGCTGCTGCATTTGATTTTGAGATAGAACAGATGGATGTGAAGACAACATTTCTTCACGGGGATCTAGAAGAGGAGATCTACATGAAGCAACCTGAAGGCTTTATGGTGAAGGGTAAGAAAGAACTGGTATGCAGGTTGAAGAAGTCTCTGTATGGGTTAAAACGGTCACCAAGGATGTGGTATCAGAAATTTGATACCTATATACGGGGACTTGGCTTCACCAGAAGCAAGGAGGATCACTGTGTTTATTTTAAATTAATTGGTGATTGTGTTATTTATTTGGTCTTGTATGTGGATGATATGTTGTTGATTGGAAATGAAAAAGAAATTATCCAAGATTTGAAGACCCAACTGTTCTCCAAATTCGACATGAAGGATCTGGGTGCTGCAAACTATATTTTGGGCATGGAAATTAAGAGAGATCGGGCAAATAGGAAGCTCTGGTTAAACCAAAGGAAGTATGTCGAGACTATATTGCAGAGGTTCAATATGCAGGATAGTAAACTGGTGAAGGTTCCTATTCCTGTAGGTGTAAAGCTGTCTGCTGAACAGTGTCCCAAGACACAAGAAGAAGAGGAGTATATGTCCCATGTTCCATATGCAAGTGCAGTGGGTAGCTTGATGTATGCAATGGTCTGTACTAGACTAGACATTGCACATGCAGTGGGAGTATTGAGCAGGTTTATGTCAAACCCAGGGAAGGAGCACTGGACAGCAGTGAAGCGGGTTTTCAGATATTTACGTGGCACTAGTGATTATGGCTTGTGCTACCAGGGAAGACCAGGATTGGAAAGAATATTGGACATTCGTGGTTTTTTTGATGCAGACTGGGATGGAGATTTGGACCAAAGAAGATCTACAAGTGGGTATGTTTTTAGCCTATTTGGAGGCGCAGTCAGTTGGATGAGTAAAAGACAGTCTGTAGTGGCTCTTTCAACTATAGAGGCAGAATACATAGCAGCCACTCATGCAAGCAAGGAAGCAGTTTGGTTGCAGAGATTGTGTTCAAGTATGGGGTTGGTACAGCAAGCTATAAGGATAGACTGTGATAGCCAAAGTGCAATTTTCTTGGCTAAGAACCATGCTTATCATTCAAAGACAAAGCACATTGATGTTCAATATCACTTTGTTAGAGATATGGTTGAGGCTAAAAGGGTGTTGCTGGTAAAGGTGGACACTTTGAAGAATGTTGCGGATGCATTGACGAAGTCTGTGAGCACTCAGAAGTTCTCTTGGTGTAGAGAAACAATGGGTGTTGAAGAATTGGCCCAATGACTAAGCTCTCCTGTGGCCCCCTGTGAAAAGAAAACAACAAGTGGGAGAATGTTGGGTATGTGTTATATTCTTTCACAAGTAGCGCCCGCCGGCGTATGTTGCGTCGGCGTGGGCGGGGGTCTTAGGGGTGGAAAGCGATCCCTACCGTTGGGGTCGGGCGGCGCCACGGCCGTGGTTTTGTGCGGACCCACTCATAGGCGGATCCGCCCATGGTTTTGTGCATGGTTTTGCACATGGTTTTGGGGTTCGATGGTTTTCGGCCCCTGGTATTTTTGTAGATCCGGTCAAGGGAACTACGGTTATGTTCTAATCCGGGGTTAATGGATTGGGGTTTATGTATGCTCCGGCATGTATATATATGTGTTGTAACACTAAAAGGAATATAATGAAAAATCAAGCTGGTCGTCCCGATTTGGGATCCAGGGGAAAATCTCTGTGTTTATCTGTTTTATGTTTTATGCTCTTGCTATTGTTTATTTTCTGTTATAAGAATCGTGTGTAGATATTTCTGTTCAGGGTTAAAACCTACATCAACCATATTCTAGATGGGGGTGACATTGTCGAATTTAAGCATGTGGACAATTGATTTCTCGCCATTCGACGCCACGTTTGTGATGGGTGCATTCAGATCCAGTGATTGAGAAGCCTATTCTTTAGCCAGCAGTAGATTTGAGGTATATGAAGTGTTTTTTTCATGTACTTCATTGATTATTCTTGTAGGATGCTTCATGTCATGTTGATTCCTACTTGATGTATGATGCATATTCTTCATGTTTATTTTCTGTTGTTGATTCCTGCTGATGTAAGATGTCGAATATTTATGTGTATTTATGTCGTATGTATTTATCATGGATGGTGATTTATGTTGTGAGATCCATTTGTTGCCTTGATGGTGGGATACTCTTTGTCACCATATGTAAAGTTGTCATGCTGATAGGATGTTTGTGATGAGTGAGAGTTCCTTGTAACAGAACGTCTCGTGGATATATTTTTCCACTCATGTAGAGCGATTTTCCTTGTATGAGAAGTCAACAACATCCATGTACATTATCACTAGTTACAACATTGAATGAAGCATCCAACACCATCAAGACACCGAGGCCTGGAGACGTAGTCTACACTGGACGAATTTAGTTATTAAACGACTTTCATTTTGTTGTGTGATTGTTGACATGCTTTTCTCTTTATTATACCTACATATGGGTTCATTAATGCTTTGATAAAATGTAATTCTAACACATCAGCCGAAGTAAAAGTTCTTGGTTAAAAGGGTATCATAGTTTTACCCAGATCAACAAATGTCACATATTGGAGCACATATCAGGGTTGGCAGCAATGAAAATGGCACAGATGTAGAGTTAGCAGCGAAGTATAGTTTTTAGTAGATAGTGAAGTAACTAGTAGTATCCAGAGACTCTGATCACAGATGCATCATACTGATTCAATTTTTGGAGGCTTTTCAATTTCAAAAGTTGCAGGAGAAAACAACACTAGAGACGTGTTGCATGCAGAACATTCCAAAGGTGTCTGATCAGGATAGATTCAATTCCTTTCTTGCTGAGAGGGAGTGTTAAAATTGGAAACAAGAAACATTGAAAATGGAATCCACAAATGGCACCATATGGGGCCTCTAATTTAATTTTCCCTTATTTAAATTGGAATAAAAAATTGTAGTTTCATCTCATGACAACTTGTATTATTTAAATGAGTTAGGAAGACAGATAGCTTAGGAATTTCGAGTTGGTGGTCAGAGAGGAGGAATGTAGAGTTCTCTCATGACTTTAGGGGGTCGAGTTATAGTTATTTGTGAGTTGTAATTAGTTAACTCAATTAATTGATTTAAAATGAATTTAACTAGTTCTAACTGTTGGGAAAAATACTGAGAGGGGGGGGTGAATCAGTATTTAGGGCAAACTAAAACTTTTTACTTTTCATGCTCTAAAACCCATACGCTACTTTGCTGAAGCCAACTAGCGTATACACGCGGATATCCTTCATAAAACTCGCGTATACACAGAGATCTAATTATGCCATTAGTTCTTCACTTATATCATTCCATCATTCATTCATTAGATGTTCTATAAACAGTAAACATGTGCAGTAAGAACAGAATAAACCATCACACAAGCATCACACATGAACACCAGGATTTTTAGGTGGAAACCCAAGTCGGGAGAAAACCACCGCTGCAGTTGCTCAGCCTTCAATATTTTATTATAGAAAAAACATCTTACAACATATGTGCTGGCGCAGACTTGACCAGCACGCAGGCACCCACCTGCGCTCGTTTACCAGCCTCTCCTGGAAGGGAGCTGCAACCCCCTGACTCGTTTACCAGCCTCTCCTGGAAGGGAGCTACGACCCCCTGATCTCGTTTACCAGCCTCACCTGGAAGGGAGCTACAACCCCCTGACTGAAGGCTACAACCCTCAGCACCAATATGGACCACGTTTCATCAATTTTCACACTAGATCCAACCACTTCAATAGAACACAACTTGCAGGCCACGTTTCATCATATTGTCAGACTGGACCCTTTCAATACTTTTAAGCTCAACCGTACATCATCAACAGATACTTACCAATACAGATCAGATAGCAGTAATATAGCAGAACAGTTCAGATGTTCCATACCCCATGCTTCAGCAAACCCTAGTTTGCATACGCGCTTTCACTTCACTGATGTCGCGTATATACGCGCTTCCGTCCACACAAACCAGCGTATACCTGCATGCCTTATTTCATTCTTTATCTGTTTATATTCAATGACGCATTATGCTCTTGTAGCTTCCTCTGTAATGAGGCGCATATAGATCTTCAATCATTATAAGGCAGCATACTTCTTCAGATCAGGTATTCAGTTCAGATTTACCCTTTTACTTCAGATAGATGTTCACCTCATCACAGATCTAATCACTCCATAAACAGATCTAGTAGATACAAATACATTTCGGATCTAAATATCCCGCTTCATCATTTCTTCATAGGTGCATCATAGATTCATATCTATCATCAAACCTTTACCCTTTCCATACAGATATACTTCACAGAGAAGTATTTATTTAAGCTCAGACATCTTGCTCCCACACTCATGTTTTGCACAATGAATTTCTTCTCCTTATATAGGTTTATCCTTTTTCAATACCATGAGCCCCTTTTTCAATACCATGGGCCAAAACAATACCATGAGCCCAAAACTACCTGGACGGGGTCAATTAGGCGGATCATTACCCAATATAATGGGTCAATACCATGGTGGTTACCCCTGGTTTTGCACTTTTTGAGCGCTTTTGCCCATACGCGACTTGGAACGTTTCTTTCCGCGTGCATACGCGACTTCCCTTAGGCCAATCCGCATATACCTAGAGACATACTATTTTTCATCATAGAATTAGCACATGCTGAATTCCTTTCTTCATTTCCTTCTGTACACACTGTAGATACATCAGATTTAGTTCATCAAACCATATTCTATCAAGCACAACTTCATCAAGTAAGTTGCCATCATCTTCATCAAGAGGGTTGCCTTTCAAGGACAACATTCACCATCATATTGCTAACAAACATTATTTACCAAGTCCATCACGTTCAGAATAACTTCATCAGGTGGATTGCCATCAAGGACAACACATGTCAACAGTCGCATGTCTTCATCTTCATTCAGTGGGTTGCCATCAAGGACAACACTCTGCCTCATATTTCCAACAATCTCCCCCTTTGGACTTGATGGCAACCATGATGATGTTTGGTTACTACTGCAGATAGGTACATTGACACCATGTCACTCTCCCAATTCTTTGACACCATTATCTGCATTCAAACACCATGTCACTCTCCCCCTTTGACATCAAGGGCAAAGGGCGGATCAAACACTCTCCCCCTTTGACATCAAGGGCAACGGGCGGATCAAAAACCAACATACTCTCCCCCTTTTCTCCTCATGTGGAAGAAACGTTCTGCAGATCTGAAATGACCAAGCTCCCCCTGAGTTCATGCTGAATCTTTAAACATTTTTTTTCAATAAAGTACATGACTCTACGAACTTCCTATCACCAATGACTCATACTTACAACACATATCCAACCAAGTGGATTTTCATATGAGACTCAAGTACCCAGCCAAGTAGGTTTACACATTTCAATTCAACTACCCAACCAAGTGGGTTTACAAAATTTTGACTCAGTTACCCAACCAAGTGGGTTTACAAATTTGACAAGTCCTTACATGACTGAATATTACAATTTTACATCATGGGTCTCAACATGACCTTTTCACCAAAATACAAATATGACCATTTATGACCAACACCAGAAAGTCCTCAAGAAGAGAACATATTTCAGAATCATCATAATGCCAACAATGCATTATACTCAGCAAAGCTAATGCTCCCCCTGAAACTGTGCATCCTGAACACTTTCACCAACAAATCATCAAGGCATCTTTATCAAAACATGAGAAATAGAATTATGAGAACTGGAACACCACCAGAGATACCAAACAGTATCAGAAATACCAAACAGCACTGCATCTATGCTGAAGAGAGCCGACTCCAACCAAAATTGTCATCAATCAGACATACGCGATTTTCTGTGCAGGAACTCGCGTATATACGCTACTGTGTTTGAGGAAACCCGCGTATCTAATGTCATCTTCTAAATTTATGCAGATTTGTTATTTTGACTGGTAGAGACCACTCCCAGCTTCTGTCTTAGATACTCGAACGCTTCCCTGGGCAGAGGTTTGGTAAAAATATCAGCAACTTGTTCTTTGGAGGGAACATATTCCAACTTCACTGTTTGCTCAAGCACTTGTTCACGTAAAAAGTGATACTTGATGGGAATGTGCTTGGTCTTTGAATGCATAACATGATTCTTTGAAATACTGATGGCACTTGTATTGTCACACTTGATGGGGATAGGAGGTGTACATTTGATTTGAAAATCTTGTAAGGTTTGCATCATCCAAAGGAGTTGAGTGCAACAAGATGCGGCAACCACATATTCTGCTTCTGCTGTAGATAAGGCAATATAATTTTTCTTCTTACTGAACCAAGATACCAATTGGGGTCCCATATAGAATGCACCACCACTAGTGCTTTTCGGATCATCAACACTTCCAGCCCAATCTGCATCAGTGTAAGCATGAAGAGTAAGATCAACATTCCTTGGATACCATAGACCAAAGTCTTGAGTTCCTTGTAGATATTTGAATATTATTTTGACAGCCTGAAGATGAGCCTCTTTTGGATTAGCTTGGAATCGTCCAACAATCCCAACTGCATGCATAATGTCAGGTCTAGTCCCAGTGAGATAAAGAAGACTTCCTATCATTGATCTGTAATCTGGTTGATTTACTGTAGGAGAGTCATCAAGAGAACTGAGATTGCATCCGATTATCATTGGTGTACTTACTGGTTTGCATTCTTCCATGCCATATTTCTTCAGAATTTGCTTATTTATGACTGAATCAATCTGCTCCTGCAATTGGCTGCAACATGTCCAAGATTATGACATCTAAAGCATTCAACATTATTGAATGATTTCTTTTGAGGATTCATGACTGTTGGTTGACCTTTTGTTTCTTTCAACACTTCAGATTTTGCATTGACTTCCTTTGTCTCATTAACATTCCCTTGTGAACTAGATTCTCCTTTAACCGTTTCATGAAAACCAAGACCAAGTTTAATAGAAGGAGACCTTTGATTACTAAGAATGTTGTCCAAAATTTTTGAACTATCTTGGAACCTCAACAATTTTTCTTCCTCTTCAAGTTTACCTTTGAGAATATTTACCTCAACCTCCAGGGCTTGACATTGCTTTGTCATGCTTTCTTCTTTCCTTCTTCCATCTTCTACTTGATCCTTCAGAATTAGAATCTCTTCTTTCAACCCTTTTTCTTGTTCTTCAAAAGTTTGTAAGAGTTCCTCATTCTTCTTGTTTGATGCTTCAAGATCTTCTTTGAGAGAGACGATTTCTGCTTCAAGTCTTGCATTCTTCTTGTTTGATTCTTCAAGATCTACTTGTAGAAGTTCTTCATGTTCCTTGTATGATTCTTCTATGAAAGACATGATTTTTGCTCTAAGTTCTTCATCTTCAATTGATTGTAGAGGTTCCTCATTCTTCTTACTTGATGCTTCAAGTTTTGCTTATAGGGAGATGATTTCAGCTTCAAGTCTTTCATTCTTCTTGCTTGCTTTTTCGAGATCTGCATTTTGATCGTCGATTTCTGCTTCTAGTTCCTTACATTGATTGGTTACATTGTCATACAACCTTTGATACTTGTTCATCTGTTCTTTCATTTTAGAGATTAACTCTTTGGAGATAGAATCGTTTTCTTTATATGCTCTTAGTTGATCTTCAACTTTGATCTTGATAACTTCTTCTAGATCCATGACATGACTATCTTCACCATTGCATGCACAGGAAAGTGAATCACACGAATAATACTCAATACCTGTTTTATCTTCTTCATTTTCTCCTGCACATGTTTTCTGAACTATCTTCATTTCAGTGGCCTTCTTCTTTTGCTTCTTTGCCATGAGCACTTGTAGAGCTTCGTCAGAGACTTCTGGATCCATTCTGTCACTTCCACTATCATAAATCTTGCATATACAATTAAGTAAAATACAAGAACAACGATCAATACCTGTTTCATCTCCTTCAATCTCTGCTATACATGATTTCTGAGGCATCTTCTTTCTTTGAGTAACCTTCTTCTTTTGCTTCTTTCCCATTGCGACGGATCTCCTTCAAGCGATCAAGCTTCTGCAGAAGGACCACGCTCTGATACCAATTGTTGGGAAAAATACTGAGAGGGGGGGGTGAATCAGTATTTACTACATACTCAAAAATTTTTACTTTTTCATGCTCTAAAATCCATATGCTACTTTGCTGAAGCCAACTAGCGTATACACGCGGATATCCTTCATAAAACTCGCGTATACACAGAGATCTAATTATGCCATTACTTCTTCACTTATATCATTCCATCATTCATTCATTAGATGTTCTATAAACAGTAAACATGTGCAGTAAGAACAGAATAAACCATCACACAAAGCATCACACATGAACACCAGGATTTTTAGGTGGAAACCCAAGTCGGGAGAAAACCACCACTACAGTTGCTCAGCCTTCAATATTTTATTATAGAGAAAACAACTTACAACATATGTGCTGGCGCAGACTCTACCAACACGCAGGCACCCACCCGCGCTCGTTTACCAGCCTCTTCTGGAAGGGAGCTACAACCCCCTGACTCGTTTACCAGCCTCTCCTAGAAGGGAGCTACGACCCCCTGATCTCGTTTACCAGCCTCACCTGGAAGGGAGCTACAACCCTCAGCACCAATATGGACCACGTTTCATCAATTTTCACACTGGATCCAACCACCTCAATAGAACACAACTTGCAGGCCGCGTTTCATCATATTGTCAGACTGGACCCTTTCAATACTTTTAAGCTCAACCATACATCATCAACAGATACTTACCAATACAGCAGAACAATTCAGATGTTCCATACCCCATGCTTCAGCAAACCCTAGTTTGCATACGTGCTTTCACTTCAGTGATGTCGCGTATATACACGCTTCCGTCCACACAAACCAGCGTATACCTCTGTACATATTTCATTGCGCATACACGCTTTCTCTTCAGCGAAGCCGCGTATATACGCGCTTCCTCTGCGGCGAAGTAGCGTATAGATCTTCAATCATTATAAGGCAGCATACTTCTTCAGATCAGATATTCAGTTCAGATTTACCCTTTTACTTCAGATAGATGTTCGCCTCATCACAGATCTAATCACTCCATAAACAGATCTAGTAGATACAAACACATTTCGGATCTAGATATCCCGCTTCATCATTTCTTCATAGGTGCATCATAGATTCAGATCTATCATCAAACCTTTACCCTTTCCATACAGATATACTTCACAGAGAAGTATTTATTCAAGCTCAGACATCTTGCTCACACACTCATGTTTTGCACAACGAATTTCTCTTCCTTATATAGGTTTATCCTTTTTAAATACCATGAGCCCCTTTTTCAATACCATGAGCCAAAACAATACCATGAGCCCAAAACTACATTACTTCCAATGGTATTCCTGGACGGGGTCATTTACACGAATCATTACCCAATACAATGGGTCAATACCATGGTGGTTACCCTTGGTTTTGCACTTTTTGAGCACTTTTGCCCATACGCGATTTGGAACGTTCTTTCCCACGTGCATACGCGACTTCTCCTAGGAAAATCCGCATATGCCTAGAGACATACTCTTGCACCATAGATCTATCACATCCTGGGTTCCTTTCTTCATTAGCTTCTGTACTCACTGTAGATACATCAGATTTCCTTCATCAAGAACATATTCTAGCAAGCACAACTTCATCAAGTAAGTTGCCATCATCTTCATCAAGAGGGTTGCCTTTCAGGGACAACACTCAACATCATATTATCAACAAGAATCATATCACATCAGATTTACATCATTTACCAAGTCCATCAATTCAAGAATAACTTCATCAGGTGGATTTCCATCAAGGACAACACATGTCAACAGTCGCATGTCTTCATCTTCATTCAGTGGGTTGCCATCAAGGACAACACTCTGCATCATATTTCCAACACTAAATGAGATATGAACGAGTGAGAGGTTTGGTGAATTCAATATGATTTAACTCACACGTAGTGATCAATCAATTAAATGATAATTTTTTATAAATATTTTTTTCATTTCAATTCTAAGGAAGGACTAGCTGAGACTAAGGTTAAGGGATGGTAACTATTAGTTGTATAAATAGAAAATTGTACAGGTCATGCATGAGTTCATCATGAAGGCTTGAAGGTATTTCACAATAATTAATTGGGATTTTCCTAATTAATATGGGATGAATAAGCCTAGGAATGCATAAGAAAGGTAGGCTAGGCCCAGGCAAGAAAACAGTTAAATATTGGACCAAAATTTCTTAGATCACAAGCCAGATTTGAGAAAGATCAGAGCGAGACAATCAATATAGTGTAGAGGTTCATGAGGAAGGGAAATATAATTGTATTTTTTCATGGTCTTAACTTTATGCAATATATAGATAGTGGGGTTTTGCGAAGTTTCTTTCCCTAGATACATCGTGTTGTGTGATTGATAATTTCTTTCTCTTGTTATGTGATTGTGCGATCGTAATTGGTTTCCGAAATTTGTAGAAGGATCCATTATTCTATTTTAGTACATTACAAGAACAAATTGAATCCTATGGATATATTTTCTATAATATTCATCTCATAAACCAAATATGTCAAGGAAATGGTGAAGAAATTTGCAAAGGAAAATTGTGCATATGTTAGCACTCCCATGGTTAGAGAATTCAAATGAAAATAAAAATTTATACATATTGATCATTGAAAGCTTATTATATTTGACAAAATTGAGATTAGATATCATGCAAGATATAGTATTGATTGCAATGTTTAAATCTGCACCAACAAAGACACATGTCCAAGCAGTGAAGAAAATTTTTAGATATTTGAAGGGGACTATGGAATTTGTCTTATGCTACTCAAGAAGAAAATATTTCACCTTAATAGCATATAAAGATGAAAATTGAGCACTAAGTGTTGATGACAAGAAAAGCACTAGTGGAGGATAATTCTTGCCAGGAAATAGTCTAGTATCCTGGTTGAGACAAAAATAGACCTCAATCTCCTTATTCATAGTTGAATCCATATACATTGCAGCAACAATATGTTTCACTCAATTTATCTGTATGAAGAATAATATAAAGGAGATCAAGATAGACTATGATCAACCAATATCAGTTATCTGTAATAATACAAGTGAAATCAATATATCAAAGAACTCTGTTATGCATTCAAAGACAAAACATATTCCTATCAAATACCACTTCCTAAGAAAAAAAGTGTTTGATCAGAATTTCAAATTGGAATACATCATCACTAATGCGTAAATTGTAGATATCTTTAGTAAAACCCTTCCTACAAATACATTTGAATATATAAGATAGAAACTGGGAGTGATATCTCTCTCATCTCATTAGTAAAAGGAAACATGAGATTAGGGAAGAATTTTCTTCCTCTTTATTTATGAAAAGGGGAGAAGTGCAGATAAGGATTAGAATTATTTTTAGGGGGAGCAACCCTTTTCCACTTATGTCAAAGGGGGATAAATTGTATACAAATGAAAATTGCAGGAAAGGAAGAAGTTACAAATAGATGGAGTTCCATAACATTTTTGATTTTTTTTGTCTCAAGGTTGCCATAAATGACAAAGGGAAATATTGTTGTAATTTTTTCATTGATTTAAAAGTTAGAGGGGGACCCTATATCATGTTGGCTAATACAAGGTCTCATATTTTCCTAGGGAAATTGAGGGGAGAATTTGTGAAGTTGACATAACAAAGTTTTGAACCAAAATATGTATAAATCACATGATTGGTGAATCACATTAGAGTACGACATTAATGAGAAGCATTGTGATATGAGGTGCAAGGAAATGAGTAGTATGGAGTATCAATGGGAAAGTATCAAAGGTGCATGATTAGAAGCATGAGAAAGATATAAGGAAGGGAGGAAGTTTGTCGCAAGAAATAAGGTTTAAGGTAAAGATTTGAATTTTTTTGAAAAACCTCAAAATTTTAGTATAACATGAGAGAACTCACAAATTATAAGTCCTTCAACCACTATTGTTAGTTAATGGGATATAATCTTTATTCAAAGTTGATGATATTTCTATTGGACCCTCAGTATATTAGATTTTTTGTGAAGGTATGTTAATAATTTTCTTCAGTATTCTATGTTGAATTTAACTCCTAGTCACCACTCTTGGTCACATGGTGCTTAAGCATAACACTTAAGGGATTAATGCCCTGAACATATTAATATTATAGCTATGACAAAGTTTCAAATTTTTTTGATATATGTCTTAGACCCTAATCATTAGGTGCTTAGGAGGAGCACCAAAGGACTTAAAGACCCTTGTCATATCACTATAGCAGTATTTTATTAAAAAAAAAAAAAAACTTTAGAATCACTAATATTATGATACTTGGAATCTCCTAGTTACAAATCTTGGTCATAGGGTGCTTACATCTAAGACCTGAGGGATAACGTCCTATGGCATATCATCATATTATATTTTTTCTCCATCTCAAGATTCATTGGTATTTTGATATCCTAATGTTATCAGTTAACAAACCCAAGTGATATAAATTTTACAGAGAACTAAATTCTATCTTACAAAAGGTTTGCAATATTGCAAATATCTATGGCAACACATTTCCACATCTCCCAATATTCTTATATCTTGATATCTATTAACTAACATCCCCTAGTAGATAAAAAAAATTCTAACACTTGACTGAAATATTTTGGGACAAAGGATAAAAAAATAACTTGGTTTTGCAACAATTTTTAGTGTTAATTGTTTTTTACTAATTTACCAGTATCTCAATATAAAGTGGAATTTTTATGTTTTTCCTCTACTCTCTAGGTTTCATCAATAGACTGCAATATTACCAACATGAAATGTCCTTCATACTATGACATCACTCCATTGGGAGTTTTCTTAGTTTTATGAAGTAGAGATATCTCGATATCCTAATTCCTATGCTTGTTAATTAATAGTAACATGTCCAATAGCTAAAAAATAATATTTCCACCATTAAGATCCAAATTACTGTGGCTTTATAGGTATTTTTAGTGTTAACAAACTTGGTCATTTACTTTGATATTCTGGTATACCTATAAAATTTGGTGTTCTAACTATTTCGAGAATCCAATAAGTGGATGGACACATCCTCGGGGAATATAATATAATATTTGGTGTTATGAGTGCAAAGTCTAAAATGTGGGCTGAAATAAGTATCAAAATATAAATATGTTACATTGGTAAATTCATTATATTTTTTAATATGTGAGTTTAAGGAAGAGCCTAGTTGAAAATAACACAACAAAATGTGAATGCACATAGATAAAGGATATATCATATTTCAAAGAAGCAAAGTGGACCATTGCAGAAAAAACAAAAAAGAAAATAATATGTTGGACACCCAATCCTCTATGGGTAGGTGTGGAAGGCGAACAGTCACAAAGGAGTCCAAGTGACCTTGGAAGATGAATCGAAGAGTCACACCATTGTATTATAAATATACATCTATGGTGAATAATATGAGTAACTCATGCTTATCTTTCTATGTGTGTGTTTTATCTTCTCATACGCCATCTGCATGTTTAACATGGTATCAGAGCCATGATGTGTGGCCTTATGAGAATTTATTAGAATAGGGGTTGTTACAATTTTTTGCATTCACAACATCATTTGTTGTGAGAAGACCAACCCATGTGACTGCAAAGAGGAATATCCTCTGATTGTCAAAACTACACCTGAGTGTTTTACATGCTAATTTGCGCTCATCCAGTGCCTGTCTGCCTCCCTAGAGTGGTATACACTTGGAATTCTTGGCATTTTGTCCCGCTCTTCAAATGGAGAATATTCCCACCATTTCCTCTCTCACCGTTCTTCAACCTGCATCACACCAATACGTTGCATACTTCCTTTCCAGCTAGTTCAAATCCTTGAAGATTAATGTGAAAAGAAGTTATTCCAAAATCTTTTACGTTGTCGTTTTAATATGACACAGAGCCACCAACCTCCTCATCAATCCATACCTCCTTGCCGATAAAGAATTTTTGCCTCCATTTGAAAGACATTGGAATTAATTTCTTGAAATTTTAAGGCCTAGCTTCATCCAACATATTTCGCCAATATAAGAAATATGCCTTGTGAAAGCTGGATGAGTGCTACCACCTTTTGTACAGTGCATCCAACTCTACTGAAACAACACCCAAAATGTCATCGCGACTTTGATGATTTGTTTGTAATCACTGGCTTTACCTTCGATGATGATGCTACTGAGGAAGCACTACCTTTTAAAAGACTATTATAGAAACATTCTTTTCCTTCTTCTTTCATCTACGATGCCTCTACATTTTCTCATCATTCAAATCAGGTAGTAATTTAATGCGCCTGCAACATTTTGAAGTGTAAGCTTTCATTTTTATATGATGATCACACCACCGGAGTGTGGCCCATCCATGTTATAGTGCATATACACCACTATGAACAGTCGACACTACCCACCTGAACCACCATCTCCCCACGTTCCCACTTCTGCTGCCTCTTCGAGCTACTCACTGCTCGACCCTCCCTCACTTGCTGCTTCATCTACCGGCCACTCACTGTTTGGCGCCCTTCACTCCTATCCCTTTACCTCCCTGCCATCTCCCACTGACGCATGCACCTCACACTGCCTACTCCTCATGCTATCACTCCCCCTTCACACGCTGCTTCATCTCCCACCCCACCATGGCATCACACCTCCCCACTGCCTCACCTTCCTTCTGTCGGCAGCAACAAAGCTTTTGAGCATGTTACGAAGGAAACATGACATTGAGCCTTCTGAAAAATTTTGGCTGTGTAACAGCCAGTTGTATGTGGAACAAATGTTGTGTCCTTTTTTATGAGACAACTATGTATTTATTAACCTCTACAGGTGCAATGAGTGAAGAAGCTTGACTTTGGGTTGTGGAAAAGTAGGCTTCTCCTTCAATGCCTCTTTGGCACTAAAGATTAAATGATTAAATGATTCATATCTTCAACAACAATCAAAGAAAGATCATGCCAATGGCACAACAGAAGCATCGTAACAGCTCCTTGAAGAATGGTATGTTATTAAAATTTGTTGAATTTTTCTTGGCACATATATGAAGTTTGATTGGAGTCTATTGAGATTAAATACGATAAATGGACTAGTATGGAGGGTGATGGAAAATGAAACCACAAGGAGTGAGAGTGGTCATTTCTTCCTTTAAAAGGTTCTTATTGAATGTTGGAGGCGTCGTGGTTTGTTGTGCATTTTAAATCGAATTATTGTATGTTGAGAGTTGAATTGAAGACCGAAATTTATTAGGTTCATGTATTTGGTTCCATTCAAGGTGGAATTGTGAGCAGTGATTAATTGAAGTATGTGTGCTAATTAGAATGGATTTATAAATATGTGTTTGCCTGTGATTTCATACACCTATGATTTGGCTCATATATATGTTGAGTGATATGTATGAAGACTAGTATAAAGAATCTGGATTGTTAGTATATCCATTGCAAATTGGTGGGTTGGTGCGCATTTACAAAGCATATTGTAGTGACATTGAGTGAGTTCATAGTTGTGATCAGAAAATGGGGAAATTTTATGAATTATTAGAGTTTTTGAAAACTATAATACAGTCTACATCTAATGATACAGTGAAAATCAACAAATCATTTCTTGTTGACATTAGAATTTGTCTACAAAATGCACAAGAGAAGATTGAGTTTTTGCATCTTCAATCTCAATTCCAGAAAGAAGAACTACAACAATGGATTCATCATTCTAAACCTGTCTCTATTCAGAACATTGAAAGAGACTCCCATAAGCAGCAAACCAATAATGTTGTGGTTGATTCACATTCAATGCCCAATATAAGAACAGATTTGCATGCAGAATCAATCATCCAGCCTGCACCTCCCAAGCCCATCATCAGACCTTGGGAAGAGCTTGTCCATAACAAGCACAAAACTGGTCTTGGATATGACAAGGATTTTTCCTTTCATATTCCAAACTACTCCAAGCCCATCAAATTTCAGAGTGCCAGATTTCTTCGTGACAATTCACATTTAGCTGTTCCAAATCCTGTTCCTCTTCCAGAGCAACAACAACAACAAATTGAAAAATGCCAACACTGTGATCGAGTTGGCCATATGAAATATCACTATTTTTATCTTCACCCATGCAAGCATTGTGGTCAGCACACCCATTTTTCACACAGATGCTTCAGAAACAAGCCTCCTGAAAGAACAAAGATTCATCTTGGATGGATCGCTTCTTGGAAATGGGCATCAACAACCAAGAAGATGTTTAAGTTGCATGTCAGAACTTGTTCTCGAATATTGAACAATCTTGTAGTTGAGTTTTCGCCATCATCTCACCTTGTACATGACCGAGGGGGGGAAATGGTGGTCATTTACAAGCTTTGACACCACATCAAGCGAACCTGATGTTGGGTATGTGCTATATTCTTTCCATGACTAATCATGCATGGGGGGGTCACAGGGGGGGTGTAGCCCTCCTTGTACGTAGTGTTGGGCGCAACATTGGGGGGGTCACTAGGGGGGGCAATAGCCCCCCTTGTTGGGGTCCAAGGCAGTGCCCTGGAAAAAATTTTTGGTCCTTATTTTCCGGTGGGTGGATCCGCCCATGGTTTTGTGCATGGGTTTGCAGACGGTTTTGGGGTACGATGGTTTTCGACTCTTGGTATTTTGTAGATCCGGTTAAGGGAACTACAGTTATGCTCTAATCAAGGGTTAATGGATTGGGGTTTATGTATGCTTCGGCATGTATATATATGTGTTGTAACACTAAAAGGAATATAATGAAAAATCAAGCTGGTCGTCCCGATTTGGGATCCAGGGGAAAATCTTTGTGTATATCTGTTTTATGTTTTATGCTCTCACTATTGTTTATTTTCTATTTTTAAGATTCATTTGCAGCTAATTTCTGTACAAGGTTAAAACCTACATATCGGAGCAGTTTTGGCTTCAAGAGGATGCCTTTGCTGCTAAGGGGTTTTTTGCTCGGGCCTGAGGTAGACCCTGTTTAGTGGGAGATCTGTGGGAACGATTCTTGCGGTGAAAGAAGATGGCGAGTGGCAGGAAGATAGAGATCAAGAAATTTAATTGTCAGAGTTTTGAGTTGTGGAAGCTCAAGATGGAGGATCTGTTGGTGGATAAAGATCAGTGGATCGTGGTAGATGCAGGCACTAAACCAATGAAAATGTCAGATGAAGACTGGAAGAAGTTGGATTAGAAGGCAAAGAGCATAATACAATTGTGTGTCTCAGATTTAGTATTGTTGAATGTATCTGGGGAAGTTACAGTGAAGACCTTGTGGCACAAGCTAGGGACTTTGTACCAATCTAAGTCTCTGGTGAATAAATTGTTCCTGCGGAAAAAGCTGTATAACTTGAGGATGAAGGATGGAGACCCGGTGACAGAGAATCTGAACGCCTTCAATACTGTGGTAAGTCAGCTGTCATCTGTTGATATTAAAATCTTAGATGAAGATAAGTGCATCAGTTTGTTGTGTTCCCTACCAGACTCATGGGACAGTCTGGTTATTGCAATAGGTAGCAATACAACAACCTTGAATTTTGATGACATTGTCTCAGCCTTACTGTCGGAGGAAATGAGACGGAGAAATATGGAGGGTCAAAATGGAGATGCCTTATCTGTAGAGGAATTTCCCAGAACATAAACAAGAATAAGGTTTCGAGTGGGAGATCTAAATCTAGAGGGAGATCTAAATCTCCTAGAAAGTTTGTAAAGGTGTGCTGGAAATGCAGAAAGGAAGGGAACTACAAAAAGGACTGCAGATTTAAAGCTCCTGAGAAAGGAAAGGGATCTGATGATGCTCCTTCTGCAGAGGAAAAAACCACCATGAATGAAGGTGGGGATGTGTCTTTGGCTTCTTCTTCAAATACACATGTAGATCACGAGTCATAGTTGATTAACTTGGGTGCATCCTTTCACTTCACTCCTCATAGGGAGTGGTTCTATGAGTATGAGAAATATGATGGCAGTGATGTATTCTTAGGTGATGATAGGAAGGCCAGAATCATCGGACGTGGAAAATTCAAGCTGAATCTGTAAGGTGGAAGGATTAGAACACTTCCGGGTGTTCTACACATTCCTGCATTGGCCAGAAATCTAATTTATGTAAGCAAGATGGATGATGCAGGTGTAAAAACAGTGTTTGAGAAAGATACCTGTAATATGGTTCAGGGAACACTGGTATTAATGCGGGAAGTTCGGATTGGAACTCTATACAAGCTTCAGGGTGGCACTGTTATTTCTAGGTGCAAAAGTTCTGTGGTTCCCGAAAGTGGAGAGGAAAGCCTAGTGGTCTCTGGAGAAAATACCATGCTATGGTATTAAAGGCTTGGACATATTGGAGACAAGGGCCTTTGGATAATGCATGGAAATGGTATGGTAGAAGGTATGTCTAATATCTCTCTGGATTTCTATTTATGTGAACATTGTGTATATGGGAAGCAGAATCAAGTGAGTTTTCCTTCTGGTGCTAAGAGGGCTAACAAGATATTAGAGTTTGTGCACAGTGATGTGTTTGGACCTGTGTCGGTTCCATCAATGGGTAAGTCTGTGTACTATGTTTCATTCATAGATGACTTCTCAAGGAATACATGGATATATTTCTTGAGGAAGAAATATGAAGTCTTTGACAGATTTAAAGAATTTAAGGCTGTGGTGAAAAACCAGATAGAGAAGAAGATAAAGGTGCTAAGGACAGATAATGGTGGGGAGTTCTGCAAGAAGGAATTTGAATAGTTTTGTAAGAAGTGTGGTATAGCATGGTAGAAGACTACACCATACACACCTCAGGAAAATGGAGTTGCAGAAAGAATGAACAAAATGCTGATGGAAAAGGCGAGAAGCATGCTTAGTGATACCGGGTTAGGACAAGAATTCTGGGTAGAGGCAGTGGAGACTGCATGTTACTTGGTTAACAGATCACCTTCATCAGTGTTGGAGGATAAGAATCCACATAAGGTATGGACTGGTAAGAAACCCTCTCTTTCACATTTGAGGGTATTTGGATGTGATGCATATGTACATGTTCCAAAGGATAAAAGGACCAAGTTGGATAATAAATTTGAAAGGTGCATCTTTATTGGGTATAAGGATGGTTTAAAGGGTTACAAGCTTTGGAACCCAGAAACAAGGAAGGTTGTCTATAGACGAGATGTGGTATTTAGAGAGGTGAAAGATGTTTTTAAACATGAAGTCCTACCAAAGGAACCTGAGAAGATAGAGTTTGAACTAAAGGAGGAAGAATCAGACTCTACAACAGAAAAAGACTCAGAAGAGGAAGAGCCACAAACTCCAGCTATGAGAAGATCAGTTCGGGAAAGAAGACAACCAGAAAGGTATAGTCCATCTTCTTTCTGTTCAAATTTTGATTTAAATATAACTGATGATGATCCCAGAACTATTAGGGAGGAAGTAGTTTTAGAGGATGGAAAACTCTGGAAGGAGGCCATGGTTGATGAAATGGCATCCTTGCATAAAACTGAGGCATGGGATCTGGTGGAGTTTCCGGCTGGAAGGAATCCCATCGGAAGCAAATGGGTGTTTAAGAAGAAGATGAATGTGGCAGGCAAGGTGAAGAAATACAAAGCTCGGTTGGTAGCAAAAGGTTATTCCCAGGTGCTGGGAATTGATTTTGGTGATAATTTTTCTCCTATTTCCAAAGTTACTTCTATTAGATTAGTTTTATTTGTTGTTGCTGCATTTGATTTTGAGGTAGAACAGATGGATGTGAAGAAATAATTTCTTCACAGGGATTTGGAAGAGGAGATCTCCATGAAACAACCTGAAGGCTTTATGGTGAAGGGGAAGAAAGAACTAGTATGCAGGTTAAATAATTTTCTGTATGGGTTAAAACATTCACCAAGGATGTGGTATCAGAATTTTGATAACTACATACGGGGACTTGGCTTCACCAGAAGCAAGGAGGATCACTATGTTTATTTTAAATTAATTGGTGATCATGTTATTTATTTGGTCTTGTATGTGGATGATATGTTGTTGATTGGAAATGACAAAGAAATTATCCAAGATTTGAAGATCCAACTGTTCTCCAAATTCGACATGATGGTTCTTGGTGCTGCAAACTATATTTTAGGCATGGAAATTAAGAGAGATCGGGCAAAGAGGAAGCTCTGGTTAAACCAGAGGAAGTATGTCGAGACTATATTGTAGAGGTTCAATATGTAGGATAGTAAACAGGTGAATTTTCTGATTCCTGTAGGTACAAAGGTATCTGCTGAACAGTGTCCCAAGACACAAGAAGAAGAGGAGGATATGTCCCATGTTCCATATGCAAGTGCAGTGGGGAGCCTAATGTATGCAATGTTCTGTACTAGACCAGACATTGCACATGCAGTGGGAGTATTTAGTAGGTTTATGTCAAACCCAGGGAAGGAGCATTGGATAGTAGTGAAGTGGATTTTTAGATATTCACGTGGCATTAGTGATTATGGCTTGTGCTACTAGGGAAGACTAGGATTGGAAAGAGTGTTGGAAATTCGTGGTTTTGTTGATGCAAACTGGGCTGGATATTTGGACCAAATAATATCTACAAGTGGGTATGTGTTTATCCTATTTGGAGGTGCAATTAGTTGGCTGAGTAAAAGACTGTCTGTAGTGGCTCTTTCAACTATAGAGGCTGAATACATAGCAGCCACTCATGCAAGGAAGGAAGCAGTTTGGTTTCAGATATTGTGTTCAAGTATGGGGTTGGTGTAGCAAGCTATAAGGATAGATTGTGATAGCCAAAGAGAAATTCTCTTGGCTAAGAACCCTGCTTATCATTCAAAGACAAAGCACATTGATGTTAAATATCACTTTGTGAGAGATATGGTTGAGGCTAAAAGGGTGTTGCTGGTAAAGGTGGACACTTTGAAGAATGTTGCAGATGCATTGATGAAGTCTGTAATCACTTAGAATTTCTCTTGGTGTAGAGAAACAATGGGTGTTGCAAAACTGGGCTAATGACTAAGCTCTCCTGTGGACCCCTACGGAAATAAAACAACAAGTGGGAGAATTTTGGGTATGTGTTATATTCTTTCCATGACTAATCACACGCAGGGGGGTCACAGGGGGGTGACAGCCCCCCTTGTATGTTGCACTGGGCGCAACGTCGGGGGGGTCACAGGGGGGGCAGTAGCCCCCCCTGTCAGGGTCCAAGGCAGTGCCCTGGAAATTTTTTTTGGTCCTTATTTTTTGGTAGGTGGATCCGCCCATGGTTTTGTGCATGGGTTTGCAGAAGGTTTTGGGGTACGATGGTTTTCAGGCCCTGGTGTTTTTTAGATCTGGTCAAGGGAACTACGGTTATGTTCTAATCCAGGGTTAATGGATTGGGGTTTATGTATGCTTCGGCATGTATATATATGTGTTGTAACACTAAAAGGAATATAATGAAAAATCAAGCTGGTCGTCCCGATTTGGGATCCGGGGGAACTTCGTGTATATCCGTTTTATATTTTGTTCTCGCTATTGTTGATTTTCTGCTTTAAGATTCGTTTGGTAAAATAATTCTCTATTAACCTAAAATCCTACACTCGTGAGGCCAATAATCTCTCATTCCGTATCCATTTGCAGACAAAATGATGATTTGGTCGGCGATTGAGCCACAATTCTTCATTCCGTATTCAAAGTTGTAGCTGCAGACACGATGCCCATGAGCATGCCTTTTGGTTGGTGGACAACACGTAAAACCATATATGTGAGGTTGATATTCTCTTGTGAACAATTTTTTCTAAAGGGTATCACTACTCTTCTTGCCAGCTTTGGTTGAGTTCCAGGAAATGCTACAAGCATTCCAGAGTTGTTGGTAATCCTAAAACCATCACAGGTAGTAGACCTCCCTTCTTTTAGGTTGAAGGTCTTCCTTTTTTATGAGGGACAATTCCTCTAGCAGAAGCTTTCAGCTTCTTGCCAGTTTTGGAAGAGTTCCGGGAACTGCAACAAGTTTTGCGTTCCAGTGTTGGTGGTCATCCTTAAACCACCTCTTCTTTCCAACATTTCAGAGTTGACCTGCCCAAGGTCGCAATCACTAACATTTGAAGGAAATTCTGGACACTGCTTTCCTAATGCTGACCAAATGTCGGAAATTTTCCCAATTTTTTTCCATCCCGCCCGAAACCGTCGCTATACCGACATCTATAGAAAAGTGTCACAATACCGACACTTAAACAAGTGTCGCAATTGCGACGTTTAAAGGAAGACGTCGCAATTGCGACACCATGGCCAAAAGCGTCGCTATTGAGACGACTCTAAACGTCGCAACTGCGACACAATGTCTAGGTGTCACCATTGCGATGTTTGGAGGCACCGTCCTAATAGGGACGCCTTTTCCGCCGTCGGTATAGTGACAATTATTTTTGCGCTACATAAAAATACCAAACTTATATGGGCGCTACATAAAAATTCGAAACTTATATGCGCGCTACATAAAAATGATTTTATTGTTTCGTATTTGTCACAATAGCTACATTAACGTTTGATATCACGCATTCGCGTCTCCTCGCTCTTGCGTAACAACATTTTCCCTCAAAGATTCGCGCCGCCCTTACCAGTGTCTCGCATTCGCCCTCATTGCTCACCTCGCCTTTACCGAGATCTGCCTTTCAAATTTCCTGCAAATGGTAAGCCCATCACAGTCTTTCCTCCTATAGTAGGGTTGACTCTATTTGGGTTTTTTTGGTCAATTCCATTGGATTGTGTTAGGCTGTAGGATTCTCTCTAGATGTCAAGAATCAAGATTTAATACCCTCTATTATCTTCATCACCCAATACAAGATTTAAATTTTTCCTAAAGAAATGCTTATTAATTTGGCAGCCATTATTTCTCCCTGTTTTAAAAACCCTACATTTAAATGAAAACAAGCATTGCATTTCAACTACAAAAATCTATTATACAACTAAATGTACATGTGTGCTACATTAACATCTCATGATCTCACGCACGCATTCGCCCTCCGCCCTTGCAGAACACCACCCGCCCTCGCATTCGCCCCCACCTCTCGACATCGCTCACATTCGCTCCAGCTCTTGCAACAAAGATTCGCCCCCGCACGCCCCGAGCCTGCACGCAGATCTACCAGATTCGCCCTCGCCCCTTCGTGGCCGCATTCGCCCCCGCATTCGCCCCCGCCCCCCGCACGCATTTGCCCTCAGCCCTCGCCCCCGCCGTTCGCCTCCCGCCCTCTTGCACAACATTCGCTCTCGCCCGTTCGCCCCCGCCCCTTGCAAGCAAGTTCTACCGTGCTCCTCCTATAGTAGGGTTGACTCTATTTGGGTTTTTTTGGTCAATTCTATTGGATTGTGTTAGGCTGTATGGTTCTCTCTAGATGTTAACAATCAAGATTCAATACCCTCTATTATCTTCATCACCCAATACAAGATTTAAATTTTTCCCAAAGAAACGCTTATTAATTTGGCAGCCATTATTTCTCCCTGCTTTAAAAATCCTACATTTAAATGAAAATAAGCATTGCATTTCAACTACAAAAATCTATTAGTGTTCAAATGTACATGTGTGCATCACTTGTGTAGGGTATTCCTTTTCCACTTTCACATTATCCAAGAATGTGTGCAGTATAGTTCATATTTTTTGTGATTTAGATTATCTTGAAAAAGGAAAGGTAATTTATTTCCCATGGAAAAAGAAGGTTTTCCCTTTTTATAGGTTGTTTGGACTTACGTGGAAAAATTTATGGTATGCCTTTCATATTATGTAGTTTAAATTTGAATTAACAAATTATTCTACATGAAAATATAATTACCTATGTGATGTCCTTCATCACCAATTAAAATTATAGGGTTTCAATTTCCTAGACTCTAACTCATCTGATGCTAAATTCTAGGTTCTCATTGGTGGATCACTCTTCCATTGATTTCCTTTCCCTCTAGATCTTGTCATACTTTAAAAGTCATCAATGATACATATATTATTTTAGGTATCCCAAAAGGCTTTATAGTAGAACATATTGTGAAGTTTTTTTGACACTTGAGGATTATTTTTAGAACTGCAACGTGGTCTATGCTATCGAGTTATATATCAAGCAACTTGTCCTTAATAACCACACTATGGGGTAGGTTCAACCAGTTTGAACTTGTTGGGACATAGCATATGAAGTTGTGTGATGAGTCCATATCACAGGTCTATTATGGTGAAAAAATTAAAGACACGTAATGATAGTTATTATGTTAACATTACTAGAAACATTTTCGAAATTATCCATGCTATCAAGATGTCAAAATTCCAGGCATTAGGTGTCAATACTCGTAGCTAATAGATAATAATAATAATATAAAAAAATCACAAATTTATTCTTGAAATATGATTGTTACACATTGGTAACCTAGTTCATGAGTTACTATCACCCAAAGATTTCAAAACAAACTTAAAATATAAATTAAACCAACATGAGAATCCAACTAAGGGTTTCTCGACAAAATCATGCCATAACCTGGCATTTTGAAACCCAAATTTGAATCCATCACAAGTAATACAATGCAAACTCAGATGGATTTTCAATGCATGTTTGCATGCTACACTTATTCTCTGTCTAGATATCATTTTTTAAATGGAACCATTAGTCAAGCCCACAGTCCTTTTTATGTGAAAAATTTCAGCTCTATTTGAGCTCTTTTTGCTCCACCACCTCCATAAACCAGTGTTACACGGGGTCTCGCCCCCCCACCTAGGGGTCTAGATTCCTCGCCCCCTCGCGCTCCGGGGTCTTGGGGACTTCTAGGGGATGTTTCCCTCATGCCCCCTCACGTCCCCTCACCACCCCTTTTAGTTTATGGTTTCGTGTTAAAATTTGATGTGCCACTTAGCATATTTGAGAATCCAAGTGATTCTGATTCAGATGGTGACATGGTTGATCTTGATATATTCATGCAGAAGTTGGATGCAGAGACTAGTGGGGCATTAACTTGAGCATTTATGCTCATTTATCAGTATGATGATATCATTTGATATTCATATGTTATGTTTTATGTTTCAGACATAACTTATTTGCGTTAAGTTTTATGTTTCAGACTTGAGTTGTAAACTTCAGTTTAAACTCTATTTTGAATCTTGATATAATATGTCATATGATATCTTAAACTTTATTTTCATTGTACATTGTTAGTAGTTACATTAATGATTATATAGTTACAACTTACAAACTTACATGCATGATTGTATGATGTATGTTTTAACTTTTAACTTTTAAATTTGTTTCAATTATATGATTCATCATTCATCGATTTGTAATTTTATCATTTATGATTTATCTTTCATGATGCAAGTGTATGATGACCGTATATACATTCCTTGCAAAAATATAGTTACATTTTAAATATTAAATTTTATAATTTTTATGACCCCGACGTCCCCCCACGTTTCCTGAAAATTGGTAGGGAGCTTTTTCATAGGTCGCTCCCGCGCTCCCTCGTCCCCTCGCTCCCACCTCCAGGGGACTTGGTGGAACATTTCCATAAACATATGCAAACATATATCATGATCTTGGAATTCCATTACATATGTATGTGCCAATGTTCCATAATCTTGCCCCATCATCAATTTAAGAAATTTCCATTGAATATCAAATTATGGGAGGGGGGGACTTTTTGCTGCAACATTTGGCTCAAAATCAGGGACCATCTTCGTATGAGGTGAATGAGAACTATAGATATTTGAAGAAGTAGATTAGTGCCTTTTCCTCTGGCCATGGAGTCATATACAGTCACCCATCACAAAAATTTGTCTTTGTTCATTCTCACCTTGAAAGTTGCAAAAAATCATGCCCTAATTGAAACGACACTAAATTTGAAAGATATAATAAAAATGCAAGCTAGAAGTGCCCTATTAATACAAAGGGAAAACCTTCCTACCTACCCTAATTGAGATAAATTTTGATTGAATAGGAAACATGATATTTCCTATGGAGTTGATCCAACAACTTGTTAAATGTATGGGACTAAATCATGCATTTGATTTCCAGGGAAACATGCGCATGAAGAGAAAAAGTGCAGAATTAATGGAAAATCCATACATGCCACTTATAAAAACTACACCGAAAGGTCAAAAATACTTAAGGCCTTAACTTAATTTGAATCCAAAAATGACAAAACAGGATTAGTGAAAACACGAGAGTGCTGTGGGTGAACAACATAAATAAAAAGTGAAGATACCTTTCCCCAAGATGCCTATCACAACAGAAATGTTTATATAAGAAATGCACAGATGGTGTTTTCCCAAAATAGGAGAAGCCTACTTAAATATATCATTCGTGGAGTGAATGTTTGGGTGCCTTAATGTGCAATGACATGTTTCCAGGATTGAATTCAATGCAAGGCATATTTGAAACTCTAACTCTGTCTTCCGGTGTCTTATTAGAAATTATTTCAGTTTTCATTTTGTGTTTTCAAGTTAGATATTGTTTTCAAGTTTTTACATTTATAATTTTATTGCAATGTAGCAGACTGATCAGAGCAGTGCAGGAACAACCCCGAGACAGGATGATCGCGGAAAGAGGCCAGCGGAAGAACATGTAAAGTGCCAGCATTGCTCTATCTTTAGGTATTTTAGTTATTTACATAATTGAAATAATAATAATTTTGTTCAAATATGCAGACACCTAGCCATGGTACGCCTGATGATTCCCTCTTTGAGGAAGAGCTTTCTTCATCCCTATCTCGAGTGTTCTTGTTGCGAAAAAAGGCACGAGATGCAAGGTCTGAATTTAATACTTTGATAGATGCGCCTCAAACACCTGAAACAAAAGAGAGGATAAAACATCTTATGAGCTAGCTAGAAAGATATCAGGTAATAATAAAAAGTCAAAAGGATATTTTTTTTGTTCTGCATGAGATGAATTGTGATAGTTTGATTTTTAATTTTTACATTGACTAAACTAACAAAAAGTTCTTTTGTATGTAGCGTTTTCTGGCATTTGCTGAACCCGGTATTGGTGGTAGTGGGACACAAGGGCAAGAGATTGCCCAACAACCCTCTCGTACACCTTCTACTCCTTTAGGTGCTAGCCAAGAAACACACCCTGCCCAAGCAGACACCCAGCCAACTGCTGAACGTGTTGGCAATGATGAGGCCGATATGGCCAACTACATTATTGCGTTTCCTGGAGCTACACGTGTCAGCTCCACAGGGACCATTAATGGCACGTTGTTGGTGAACGATGAGGGTGTCCCTATAAAGCATGTACAACTCCCATGTAAATTTTAATATTTTAACTATTTCATGTACTTTATCTAAAACATATTTATCATGATTTTTATTTTTAAATTAATGATAATATCTTCTTCTTCTTTTTGGTTTTATTCTGTGTAGGAAACAATGAGTTCTACAGGATTCTGGAGAGCCATGCGTTGGTAATTTTTGGCCCAACCATACGTACAGGGTGGAATTCCCAGAATTCCAACCTGAAAAAAGAACTTCTAGATTATCTAGAAGCCATTTTTGGGGTCGGCACATTTGATAGAAAAGCGGTGGCTCAGGTAGCCGGAAAATATTTGAAATATACCAGGGACACCTATAGGACGCAATTGCAATTTAACCCTAGATATGAGCGTCCTCTCGTAGTTTCAGAGAGTGAGTGGAGAGCACTCATCCATGACGGAAAAGAGAAAAGGGCAAAGAAAGAAGGAAAAATGCCAACTGGACCTGCAAGGTAAATTACAACTTTAATTCAATAGCTTTAATTTTCTTTATGTCTAAAATAAAAGTGTGCTACGTCATATCCGACTTCAATCTTTTGATGCTAGGTTGCCTGACACCTCAAAGGCAACCAAAGCTAGGATTGAGAAAAAGGGCCATCACAAGCTCGGCCAGGGTGGCTACTTGAAATTAGCTGCAAGAATTGTAATTAAGTAGCTAAACATTTTATAATTAATTGTATCACCTTCCAACGTTTTTGTAATCCTATCAGATATGATTAAAAATACACAATCATATATAATGTAGGGTGATGACTTTGGAAAATAACTACAGAGGAAGATAAAATATTGCTTTCCGTTTTGGCTATCAAGCTGTAGTTGAACGTCGCAGAAGCTTGGGGCAGGTCCCAAGATCTACAATGCCTGATAAGGTAAAACATTAACCTTTTAATATTTTTGTTTTCGTCCATAAATTTAATGTCTAACAACTTTGTTTAAATCATGGGAGCAACACTACCGACGAGGTAAATAACCCAGTTTTAGAGCCAGATGTAGATGATCCTCTCGTGCAACCTGATCATTGTAGTGGGGACCAGGCCGACAATGCTGCTATCAGTGAGGGTCGTGACGGTAATTAATTTCCACTTATAATTTTTCTAATTATACCTTGATGGTTGTCCTTATAACGTTTTTTGTTTAAATGACAGAGAATGTTTCCCTTGAGGATCTTACCACCAGAGAGGAAGACAGGGCAACAGTCCCAACGGCGACAACTGGTGCACCAGGTAAATAATCTCATTGCAATTTTTTTTATTAATATTACTGAACTAGTTCAATGATATTTAAAAACCGATAATTAAAATTTAATATTATCTGTTTTTGGAGGCGATGCCCCGTCACTGGATGAGACCAGACATCGTGACAATGCAACTAGGTCAGCGGCGACAACTGGTGCACCAGGTAAATAATCTCATTGTAATTTTTTTTATTAATATTATCGAACTAGTTCAATGATATTTAAAAACTGACAATTAAAATTTAATATTATCTGTTTTTGTAGGCGATGCCCCGTCACTGGATGAGCCCAAACATCGTGAATACGCAACTAGGTCAGCAGTGCGGGTTGAAAGGCACGAAACAGGAGCAGAGCACGATGATATTGATGATGTAATTAGGAGCTTTAAAAATAGGAAGAAGAAAAAGAAAATTTGACAATGTAAAATATTGTATTATTATAAGACAAACATTACCATACTTGGAACATTTTTTGCGTTATATAAAACTCATTTATCATACTATTTTTATGTCAAGCATTAATTGAAATGTTTCCTTGCGTACTTTTTGTTGAATTGTTTTTTTATTAGTTATTGAATATTTTTTTTTATGCTCATGAAAGTAAAAAATGAAATATAGATTGGGTATTGGGGAATTGAGAGTGATGTGAGGGGGGGGGGGGGGGCCATAAGAGCTTCCACCTTCACGTGGTTGGCCCTGTTTAGTAGAGAATAATTTATTGGAGCGATTTAATCTTGGAGCAAACCTCCCTCGATCCAGCGTAGCAACAAAAAAGTCACCGTTGACTTAGTTGCTACTCTTTCAGATCGTGGGAGGCTTGTTCCAAGTTCATGCGACTCCAATAAATTGTTCTTGAAACGAAGAGGAGCTTATTCAGGTATGTTTTGACATTTTCAACATATGTTCTAACATTATCATAAGAATGCATCTTAGAGTAAAAAATACTCCATCAATTACTTGTATTTATTGTATAGATAATGATGGATTTTGATTGACTTGGCAGTGCAGGTACAAATCCTCTTGCATCATGAGCAATACAACTTGTCAACCAGGGTCATGTCCAGGATATTTTTGCTTGTGCGCTTGACCATGTTCGTAATGTCACATTTTGTAAGTTCCTTTACAGTTCATAATTCAATATTAAGCTTGTTCATGATTATTATCTAGGTTTTTTGTATGTGTTTTTTCATCTATTTGATTGTAAGCAACTCTGCATGTTTCCCATTGTTCACTATGATTTCTCCCATTACTAATTCTGTGATGGTAGTCCAGTCTATTGTTACATAGGTTACTTTATTGTTACTATGATTTCTCCATTTACGATTTCAGGTTACATCATGTAAAGGTTAACTTTGTGTTGGTGATGGAGTTTTATTCCCCCCGTATTTGGTTTCTTTCTTTCAAGACGCCCCATAAAATAAATCCATCACTCCGTTGTTCGAGCATGCCAATTGTCTACCACTTGTACCAATTGGCACATGTCAATCTCTCGAGTGGTGCCACATTTCACCTATTTTCAGTGAGAGTTTAGGGTTTCTCTAACATAGCTTCAGAAATCCGATTGAGTGCCTGCTTGAATATTGTCACATAATACTTATGGTTTGGATCGATGAGCATGTTCTGAATGGTTGGTTGATTCATAAGAACCACCCATAAATCTCCCTTCCTCTAACACACAGAAAATAAAAATTTCTTTGACAGGAGACAGTGTTTCAATACTTTGAAAACAAACTTCTATTCCCTTCAATAACTAAAAGTTACACTCAATTTTTCACTTTTTACACACTGCTATGTAATAAAAAATTTACGTACTGTCTATAAAAAAAACTACCAAGCTTTTTCGATCTTTTTATTTTTATATGCCGGAACATATAAAACATATTATAATAAACCCTCTTTTAAAAAAAATAAAATTAAAACTAAATTCTATGGCCCACCTTTCATTTCGCATATGATATATATATAACATATGTATATATTAAACTATCAAAACATTGAAGAACCCTTTCCGTCGGACTTCAAAAGTCTAAATAGATTGAATTTCAAACCAAATTCGCGTTCCAAAATGGGATGCTGACGTCTGCCTAATTTTAACTCGAATCCTCAATCCAATGTGCCCTATAAAAAATTCGGGTCCGGTTTTCAGGTTTTCAGATTCCCTTCAATTTCATGCGATCCAATATTAATGCTCCACGTGTCCTCCTTTGAATTTACAAAACTGTCGGGTAAATTTCTGTTTGTTTAATTTCTGGTTGGTGAATTGAGTTAATGCTGGTTGTTGTGTTTAAATACAATCCTGTACAGAAATATGGCTGCGGCCGTCTACAAAAAAAACTTGCAGGAATTTTAAATGCTGAATTAAATTTTTGGATGGCATGCAAGCAACCTCCAAAAAAAATGTTGCTGCTGCATCCGTCCTTCTGCTGCAGCAGTTGAAGTTAAAATTCAACAGCACAGGGTTTAATAAGTGAGGGTGTAAAGGTAACTTTTTGTCGATGGTACCGGATTAAGATCATCTATTCATTTTTGTAGGGTCTTATGGTGTTTGGTTTTTTAGTTTTGGGTTGGGTTTATTGAGTCTAAGATAGTTTTTGAGTGAAAAAATTGCTATCATGTATTAAAAAATTTTGGTTCTTTTGTCAAAATTTATGAGCTTGTTAGGAAATACAAAACTGACAATGGTTGTATCTTAAATTTGTGGAAAATAATTTGAAATGAAACCTTTTGTTTAGGTTGTTGCAGCAGGTGCAAACCCCATTCAAATTACTAGGGGCATTGACAAGACAATAAAGGCCCTTGTTTCGGAACTCAAAATTTTGTCAAAGGAGGTAAACGCTTGCCTTTTGAGTAGGCTGGTTTTCCTTTTTGATGATGGTTTGGTGTATCTAATTGAATTAGTTGCCTAAGGTATTTTTGGTTGCAAAATCCTTTTCATTTTTCATACACTATTGGCCTTGTGGAATACATTTGATTATGTGGTCTTGTTAGATCTACAACATTTGTAGTTGTTTAGTCTTATGGCCGAGGTGCACTTTTATTATGGAAATAGTTGATGCAATATTGTCATTTAATCCTTACTGCGGGGTAGCATGTTGAGAAGTTTTTTGTGAAACATTTGGTATTCAAAATGACACTTGATCCTATACAGCATCATGCACTTGACTTCAAAATTTATATTCAAAGTGTGCCAGACAATTCTTGCAAAATTTCAAATATTTAGGTTGTTTTAAACCATTATCTTTTTCATGTATTGGATGCTGAAAATGTGAAAAATACTTTGGTATGAAACCAACTGGTGAATAATTTCTAGCACAACAACCACTTCCAAGACATGATTTAGAAGTAGAACAAATGTGCTTATGAAGCATAGAAAGATATCCTTGATGCATTGTCAATGTTTGGCTAGGGTTATTTTTGGAAAAAATAACTCCTTATTCCTAGAATAGTGATCTTCAATACAAGTAAATGCCAGAGAAGAGAGATCATCGTGTGACGCAACAAAACTGAAATTGGACCCCCAAGGAGAGCCGGTGTGTCTACAATCGCTCTGTCAGCATTTTCCCTTGGTTTACCCCGTTCTTTTCCTCCAGCCTGAGTCTTAATTGACTTCTTCTTTCTTCGGGTTTATTTATCAAATTTGTAGAATTTGATAAATAAATACTATCCACAATGGTTGGACTTTAATTTATATTCCCTACTTTATATTATCTCCAATCCTTATAACCAATGTTTAACTTTCAACACTTTGTATTTATACTCCACGTTTCTTTTTAAATAAATAACTTGTAGTGAACTTTCTGCTCTATATTTCACCACCCAGCCTTACAACAATCACCCTCCAGACTTATGCTAATTATCCGCCAATCGTTTAATTAAACAATTTCATTATACTCCGGCCCCACCTATATATATCAATAACCAATCAAACACTTGTATCGTACCTGGCTATCCTCCGCACACCTTAGTTAACCTCCGGGCAAGTTCAATGTGCGACCACCGTCCGATGGCCCTTCTCCAAATCAACGACTCTTGGCAATTTCGCTCGGCTTCCAACGTCGGGCTTTAACGTGCGATGGCGTGGGTTAAACGGTTGTTTGCCGGGGTCACTTCCCCACGTGTCGCATTCCCTATGGAATCGCTCGCAAATAGGAAATACCGCCTACTCCGCAAAAGCGGTGCGATATGGGCAACCATCTTTTGTGATTCCGCTCGTGGTTTTGGTAGAGGGCTTGACCATGGGTGCATGTCTGGTTCCGCTATCCTTTTATTTGTTAACTCATGTCCAATCCTCGGGTCAGGTTCCGAAAGCACAACAATTTTGTCTCTTTATTAAGCGGGATTTTAATATGTGTATTATCAAAGAAAACCAACACAAATTTTATAAGAAAATTATTCAAAAGTCGAGCCCGCCGGACTTCAAACGGCGATAAACCATAATTAAAACCAAATTCGCGTTCCAAAATAGCCTGCTGATGTCGGTCAATTTTGTGATGCGAATTTCTTATCAAATTCGCCCTAATATTTTACGGGTCCGGATTTCCACTGCGCGAGCGGCCCAAACAAAGATCCGCTCCAATCAATTTTTGCCACGTGTCCTCAATAAAAACTTGCCCTGCTCCCGGCTGCGGGTGCATTCGATGGCGTTTAAGGTGATGGGACATGGATATGGCGATTTCATAACATTCGCATTAACATTTAACGCTGTTCAATTAAGTTTTCACATCAAACCTAGATTAATTAATTTTTAACACTGTTCAAGATCGGACCTCCACTCCTCTGAGCGATTCCGCACGCTCCAATTTGATACGGCCTTCGGCTCTCATTATTAATGATCAAAGATTCATTATGACGGCCGTCCTTTGATTGCATTGCAGACGGGTCGACATAAAAAATGGCGTTTAGCCATGGTTTTTCAGACAAGCCGGTTGCTGGATTACACTGTCTGGTAACTGCGATGATAAGGAGAAGTGGCCAGCGGAAATTCTGCCTAGACTTTGCTGTATATTTCCATTTCTCTTGGTTCTGTCTCTGTCTGTCTTCCTCTGTTAATTGGAATTCTGCTTCTTCGTCTCTTGTGCCCACTGCGATTGCACCCATGCCTCGCGTGCGTCATAGGATGCGTTGCCGCAGGGGGAGCACTAGAGGTCAATCCCAGCGCGCTCCCTCCAGCACCTCAACAGAGGCTAGTTCACCTTCTCCCACGACGCGCACTGCGCAATTTTCCTTTGATTGCACTCTCAACCGCCCGCGAATCACAGCTGGAGTCACTGTGGTCTTCCGCGAGGAGGCCCAAACGCAGGAAGAATGCACCCGTCCGGCGGGTCTGAGCGGGTTTTAATTTGTTTTTCTTGCTTAGCAGGCCCAGTTAATTGGGCTGCTTTTAGTTTATTTTACTGTGCTGGACCTTTAAGTAATATTTTTTAATTCTGTAAATTAAACGTTCAAGACTGGTTTCCCCGTATGAGGGCAGTCTTCTTAATTTTTTGATTTTTTGATGACAAATTTGCCATGAGTATGGCCAGGCAATGTTTTTGACTTCGGTGTAATTTTATTCGTAATGTTAATAGATTAACTTTACTTTGAATTCTCACATGATTAGCGTTTTTCTTGATCTGTTCAAGGATTTTGGGTACTTTAATTTGTATTTGGAACAATGGACGTCGGTACTCTATCTGTTGCTTTACCGTTCTACATACTACTATTTCACTTTCTTATAGATGCCTCGGGCATATTTGAATGCTTTCTCAGATTGTCGATAATCTCCATGTGGACCGTTACTGGATTTTATATCATGTCCCTGTATGTGACATGGGGTATTTTTCTATCATTGTCTGGGGTAGGACTTCCACTTTTCTGGATGGATATTTGGGTTCCAATCTTCAGATGTGAAAATGCAATGACTTCATGGACTGTTTTACTTCATATAATATATTCAAAACAACGTTTTTTCTCTTGTGAAAAAAATGATTAATGTTTATCACTCTGCCTTCAAAACTAGCTATGCTGGTCTATGTTGCTGGTTTATTGATATGGTCTGATGGTCTTTTTATATTTTGGACATATCACACTCCTCACATGATTAGCGTTTTTCTCTGTTGCAGGATTTTGGGTACTTTAATTTGTATTTGAAACAATGGACGTCGGTACTCTATCTGTTGCTTTACTATTCTACATACTGCTATTTCACTTTCTTATAGATGCCTCGGGCATATTTGGATGCTTTCTCAAATTGTCGATAATCTCCATGTGGATTGTTAATGGGTTTTATATCAAGTCGTTGTATGTGACATGGGGTATTTTTCTATCATTGTCTGGGGTGAGACTTCCACTTTTCTGGATGGATATTTGGGTTCCAATCTTAAGATGTGAAAATGTAACGACTTCATGGACTGCTTTACTTCATACAATATATTGAAAACATCGTTTTTTCTCTTGTGAAAAAAAAAATGATTAATGTTTATCACTCTGCCTTCAAAACTAGCGATGCTGGTCTATGTTGCTGGTTTATTGATATGGTCCGATAGTCTTTTTATATTTTGGACATATAACACTCCTCACATGATTAGCGTTTTTCTCTGTTGCAGGATTTTGGGTCCTTTAATTTGTATTTGGAACAATGGACGTCGGTACTCTATCTGTTGCTTTACTATTCTACATACTGCTATTTCACTTTCTTATAGATGCCTCTGGCATATTTGGATGCTTTCTCAGATTGTCGATAATCTCCATGTGGACCGTTACTGGGTTTTATATCAAGTCCCTGTATGTGACATGGGGTATTTTTCTATTACTGTCTGGGGTGGGACTTCCACTTTTCTGGATGGATATTTGGGTTCCAATCTTCAGATGTGAAAATGTAATGACTTCATGGACTGTTTTACTTCATATAATATATTCAAAACAACGTTTTTTCTCTTGTGAAAAAAAAATGATTAATGTTTATCACTCTGCCTTCAAAACTAGCGATGTCGGTTTATGTTGCTGGTTTATTGATATGGTCTGATGGTCTTTTTATATTTTGGACATATCACACTCCTCACATGATTATGATTAGCGTTTTTCTCTGTTGCAGGGTTTTGGGTACTTTAATTTGTATTTGGAACAATGGACGTGGGTACTCTATCTGTTGCTTTACTATTCTAGATACTGCTATTTCACTTTCATGGACTGTTTTACTTCATATACTGCTATTTCACTTTCATGGACTGTTTTACTTCACTGTTGTAGGGTCTTGGGTACTTTAATTTGTATTTGGAACAATTGACGTCGGTACTCTATCTGTTGCTTTACTATTCTACATACTGCTATTTCACTTTCATGGACTGTTTTACTTCACTGTTGTAGGGTTTTGGGTACTTTAATTTGTATTTGGAAAAATGGACGTCGGTACTCTATCTGTTGCTTTACTATTCTACATACTGCTATTTCACTTTCATGGACTGTTTTACTTCATATAATATCTTCACTTTCATGGACTGTTTTACTTCATATAATATCTTCACTTTCATGGACTGTTTTATTTCATATAATATCTTCACTTTCATGGACTGTTTTACTTCATATAATATCTTCACTTTCATGGACATCTTCACTTTCATGGACTGTTTTACTTCATATAATATCTTCACTTTCATGGACTGTTTTACTTCATATAATATCTTCACTTTCATGGACTGTTTTACTTCACTATTGCAGGGTTTTGGGTACTTTAATTTGTATTTGGAACAATGGACGCCGGTACTCTATCTGTTGCTTTACTATTCTACATACTGCTATTTCACTTTCATGGACTGTTTTACTTCATATAATATCTTCAAAACAGCGTTTCTCGTCTTTTAAAATTTTAAATTTTTTTTTAAAAATTGAACCCTCCGTCGGTCTATCGACGCCTTGTAGACGTCGGAACTGCGACAATCCAGAAACGTCGGACGAGATACAGTATGAAAACGTCGGAAGCGCGACGTGCTAAACGTCGGAACTGCGACAACCCAGAAACGTCGGAAGAGAGACAGTATGAAAACGTCGGAAGCGCGACGTTCCAAACGTCGGACCACATATCGTCGAAATTACGACATCTTCCAAACGTCGGAAGAGTGACGTCCAAAACGTCGGACCACGTTTAGTCGGAATTGCGACAGGTTACAAGCGTCGGAAGAGCGACGCCAAAACGTCGGACCACGTTTAGTCGGAACTGCGATGGTTAATGAGCGTCGGAAGAACCACGTTTAAAACGTCGGAGCCGCGATGGTTTGTGAGACGTCGGAAGAGTGACGCCTGTTCGGAACGTCGGAATAAGTGTCGATAGTGCGACACTTTTTACTTGCGTCGGAACAGCGACAGCATGAGAAACCACGGTTTGTCCGCCCTTGAACTGTCGCTCTTGCGAAGAATATGTGTCGGAATAGCGACGAATTGGCCGTCGGAATTTCCGCCAAATTCTGTAGTGAAGAGACATCATTGAGCCAAGACAAATCATGGAGGGCGAAATAGTGTTTGAAGGGCAGACTGTGGGTGAGATTGACTGTCACGGCACACTGGGCGTTGGGCGCGACGCACTGGTTGAGCGTGGCACATTGGGCCACTCACCTCTATGCATTTTGGTTCCAGCACGACGCATACTATGTCGCGATGCACTGGGCCACTGTCGTGGCGCATAGGGTAGACTGCTAGATTTTTGTCATTGCTTCACAAAAATTCAAATCGACGTGGTCCTTTTCGCTCCAAGTAAGTTCTAGTGATCTTGTAATTTCCATTAAACACTGTTTGGTGTTTTTTGAGTTTGAATATGAGAATTTGAAGGCCAAAACTATAAACCCTATCATCTTGTTGAAGTGCCTCCTTAGGGTTTTGAAATTTGAGTTCTAAAACTGATTTTGGTGCCAAATACTTCATTCCCCTCTTTTTATTCCTCCCTCTCACTGTTAATATTATCATTATAGTCCATCCCCTATATCCTTACATCCCCAAAAGCACTCATTCCTAAAGTTATTTCATTTCCGATCATTCTCCCTTTCCCATCTCACTTGTAAAAAATTCCCAAACCCCAATTTTCCCAAACAGTTAATTGGTTGTCCCTACACTTGAGTTATCACTTGATTGAGGTCCATTGTTCCGACTGCCCTATTTCTCTACATTCCCTCGCCTTTGACACACATTTGGCAATTAAAACAAAAGCAACAAATTCTCAATTTGATCTCATACAAGCCAACATATACCTTGCATGGACATCATGGAGACAGATACTGATACATCATATGATAGAGATAGTGATTCTACCACTGAGCTACATGCAACTAGAAGGCCTCCTAAAGGTGGAAAACATGTGACAGAAGAGCCCACCTCATTGACTCAATTGCAGGCTTGCCCACTTGCCATGGCATTTTTTCGAGAGCAGTCATGCTATCAGTATTGTGAGATGATTGCTAGGATTCATCATCATCAGGAGTTAGCTCGTTTGTTTGTATTTCATTTACATGATGGTCAGGTAACTCTTGCTGGTGTAAATTTCACTTTGAAACCGGAAACTATCTCTCAAGCAACCGAAATACTGAATGTGCGTGAACAGTGGAACAAAAGATAGCAGGTGGACATAGTGCATTATGAACCATATATCAGGCCTAGCTTTGTGAGGTAGCTCAGTAGAGTGTTCCCATTCCGGTTCCTAAAGGAATCCTATGCGCCTCTGATGAAACTCATTATCAGATACTTCAGTTGTGATGTCCGGTTTTCACGCCTCTATGCCTACCACATCAGGTTATTGATGCTTTTCACAAGGGTGAGGATGATGAAAATACCTTATTTCATGTGTTGGAACATCGAGAGAATGACCACTCTTGTGCAGAAGAAAAATCCCAAGTAGCAGTACAATAGTATTTATCACTATGCACTCATCAAGATCGTGGTTGTACATCAGCTTGGATTGCAGGGTATTTCATGGGAGGATTTAATTTCCCATGAATTCTTCACAGCTCCTCAGGTTCCTTTGAAGGTTTTTCATGAGCTAGGTGAACCTTCACATCAGCATGAAGGTCACGAGACATAGCCTATCAGTGTGCCGACATATATCACTTATCAGAGAGGCACCAGAGTATTATTTGTAGCAGCCCGCCGAGTACTATCTCCACTTGGGGTGGAAGGGGTCTCGTTGTCATCATCAGCAGTACATGTATAGGTACAGGACAGAGGTAAGAGGCCTATGCAGGATGAGGGCCCTTCAGGAGGCCAGGATACTGACTTCATACTTATTAATGAGGATTTGAGCTCTCCAAGCTCAAAGTTGAAAGAGACTATTCAGGAGAAGAAGGCGGAGATTGACACATTGACCGTCAAATTGCAGAGAGATCAATGGATCATAAAATACCCGGAGTAGTGGAACAAATAGTTGGAAGATCAGCAAACAATCATGGAGTTGCAAAACATCCATGAGAATCGGCAAGCTACCCAAAGAATCCAAACCGAGATGACACCCATTGAGCAGGAGATTGAGGCTGATAGAGAGACTTAGCTTGAGAGGGTCAATATTCATCTTGAGAAGCTATTGGAGAAGGAAAATAAGGAAAATAACATGCTCATAAACATGAAAAACCATTATTGGGCGCGAAATCATGTTTTCAAAGCGAGGATTAAAATCCTGAAGACAAAGCTAAGGAGGGCACTAAAGCGTCGCAAAAGGCATGATAGACTCCAAATTTTGGCCGAAGCTTATTTGGCCCAGCATAGTGCTTGATGGTGGACATTCAGCCCAAATTTCAAGAAATTTGGGAAACTTTTTGTCAATTTTGAATTTTTTTGCCTAAACACAGATTTTTCCGCCCGACGCGTAGCGCCACTTGGCGCGCGCTTATAATTGGCAGCTCCTTTAGAGAAAAACTTTGTATTTTTGGATTTTTCATCAAAATTTATGCATTCCTACCCATTACCTAAGGATTTTGACAAGTTTTGGGTTGCCTAAAGGGTCAAAAACACCTCAAAAATGGCCTTTCTGCCACTTTTTGCACACATAGGAAGTAGTGTTGGGAGATTTGATTTTTGGAGGGGAAAATTGCAACCAAATATACAAATTCCACTTGGGTTGGAAATTAGACAGGTGGGGCTTTCCAACGAGCTATCCTGTGCTCAATTTGGACTTCGGGAAAGCCCTAAAAATTACACTCGAAGTTGTGCTACGCATAGAGATTTCAGGCGCGGCGCATTGGGAAATTTGACCTATTTTTCACTCAGCAGCTCAAATTTTCGCCTAGTTTTGGCTAGTTTGACTTTTTCATGTAACTCTTGATGTAAATTGATGTAAATTCATGAATTTGATGTAATTTTGGCACATTTTTACTCATCCTAGTAGATTCATTCACCAAAAAATGAAATGTAAGTGAATGAATCACTTTCCTATCATATAGAGGCAAGTTGTTTCATTGCCTATTTTCCATTTCTTAGTTTAGATATGGTTGAAATAGCTCCTAGAATGGTGAGCTCGACCCCTAGAGATATGGGGATGAGTTATTCTTGTCTATATCATGTAATTCATCAGTCATTTTCACGGTTGGACACTTGGGATTGCTTGGCACTTCATTGTACATTTCATCTCTGCAATTTTGACAAAGGAATAGACCAGGGTTTGCAGCACTCTTTGGGATCCATGTGGCTCTATGTTTTGATGGTGTGTTTCTCTATGTGATTATAAGTTCACTAATGTTCTATGTGTATCATTTCCCTTCTCCTTTCTTCTTAAATTAAACAAATGAGTGATAAAGGTGGAATTCATTAGATTGTTTTGCTCTGCCTTCACTTATGTTTAATTTTCCATGTTTTCATCTGTTTAAAGAGGATTCTTGAAAGCCTCTTTCCCTCTTCAGCTCCTCACCGGTCTGAGCTATCCATTCATTCAATTCAAAGCATCAAAACAATTGTCTTCCTTGCCCCATTCAGAACTCTGCAAAAACTAGGCCTCATCCCTAAACCCAAAATCTGCCTTTCCCTTGGATCCAACAAAAACCCCCAAAATCAAATCAAATCCTTTTACTTATATACCTAGCCTAAAGTTAGGCTTTATTTCAAGTCATCTCAAGCCCTATTGATTATTTTTGCTGAGATTGACCCAGAGAGAGCCCTCTCCTGTTCTGGTAGGGCTAGCTACCAGACTGAGTGTGGTTTGATGTTACCCTGAACTCTGCCTTCTTTCAGCCTGAGGTAGATTTAGGCAGTAACATAGTGGCAACCATACTGGGGATGAAATGGTTTTCTTGTTAGTGTTATTTTTTTCATAAGCTACAGACGGAGACTGAAGTTATGCCAGGTAGCCTTCGAAACTCTCTTGCTTTGCATTAGCGAAAGTAGATAAACGCTGCTTCAGTCAATCTCCGGTCTAGTTTGTAAATGTGGCAACAAATATTCCTGAATTCATAGAGTCTGTATCCGAAACTCTTGGGCCATCAGCAGTCACATCTGATTCACAAGTTCATATCGAGCCTCCTTTCATTCCTACCATTCCCGTGCAACCATCTATTTCTGATCAACAATATGCAGTATTTTCTCCATCCACACCACATATACCTCATACACCTATATCTCCAAGACTGGTTATAAATCCACCAAGAGCAATGGCTGCCCGATTTGCACCTCTTGTGTTGCCTCAGAACGTGGATGACATTCCCGCTGATTATCAATGTAAGATTCCATTATTTGATGGAACTCCTCAAAGTGTTCCTTCTCAGCAACATGTGGATAGGATGTCAGATTTCTTTTACCTTCATGAAATTGATGCAGAAAATGTGACCATGAGATTATTTGTGCAAACTTTTGGAGGAGAAGTAAGAAAGTGGTTCAGAGCTTTGCAGCCGAGAAGTATTGCTACATTGGCTGAGCTTCAGAGACAATTCTTGGATCGATGGGAAGTAAAGAAATATCCTCTTTAGATCACTTCTGAATATACCAAGATTAAGCGGAATGTTGGTGAGTCTGTCCAAGATTATTGTATTAGATTTGATGCGGTTTACAATGCAATTCTTGATGATTTAAGGCCATCTAGGAGGTCGGATTTGCTTAAGTTTCCAGATGGTTTTGATCCGGACATGGCCTATCAATTAAGAGAAAGAGATCCAGCCACTTTGGAAGACATGCAGAAAATTGCAGTCAGTGTTGAAGCTAATTTGAATGACAAGAGAGCTAGATTGAAAGATGAAAAGAAAGTCGCAATAAAGGAAGAGGCTTCTACTTCAGATCAAGTACTTCGCAAGGTGGAAAAGATGATTGAAAGATTAACACTTGATAAGCCTTAACCGTAGATCAGAAATCCTTACTTCCATGGCCAGCATCAACCACAATTCAGGATAAAACAATGAGAGCATCAAGTACAAGAACCGCCAGCACAACAGCAGGTAAAGACACCTTTACATCAGAATTTTGTTGGTTCGAAATCAAATGATGAAGATAATGTAATAGGGGAAGAGAATCACTTCTTTACATCGGATGATTTTCCCACCTTTATCACTAAAGATGAGGAGTATGCAGAAAGCTCAGCTGTACAAAAAGATGCGGATTTCATCTTGGCAAATGAGACAGCTCTTGAAGAAGAGTCGGATGAATCTCAGAGAGGTTATATGAATGCTTTGTCTGCCTAGAAACGGCAATATTCACTTAGAAACAGAGATGTGCCTATCAATCCAATCCAAAAGAGAAAGGAAGTTTCAGAACCAAAGAATGATGCACCTGTTGCACAAAAGAAGGGAAAAGAGATAGCTGATCCCACTATTAGCAAATCCCCATCAGCAAATGCAAGATCCAATCAGCCAATTGTATCGAGAGAGAAAGCTGAAAAGAAGGATGTTCCAGCCAAAGAGGTAGAAAAACTTCGATTTTTAGGTTAGAGAATGAAATTGCTAAGTTAAAAGTATCCATTCCTTTGACTGAATTGATGAAGAATAGCAGCTACAAGGGTTAGGTATCTAAAATTTTGAATTTCAATCCAATGTATGATATGGTGAATGTGGAAGATGATCAACCTGAGTTGATAATTGCACCAGCATTGGATGGTGTGTCTCCCGATAGTGATGTGCCTCCTTTTTATATCAGCCTTATATTGCATGATTTTGTGCTACATAATGCCATTTTTGATTCCGGAGCATCTCATAATCTCATGCCGAGGGAAATAATGAAGAAATTGGGATTGGACATCACTAGAAAATATCATGATCTTTACTCTTTCGATTCCAGTAGAGTAAGATGCATTGGGCTTATCAAAGATTTGGTGGTCAGTTTAGATCAGATTTTGACAAAGAATTTTTTGATGGATGTGGTTGTGGCAGATATTCCTCCTAGATTTGGCATGCTTCTTTCCAGATCTTGGGGAGCGAAACTAAAGGGAACATTGCAACTTGATTTCTCCTATGCTACCATTCCTGTGTTTGGTCAGATGAGAAAATTATATCGGGAGCAAAAGATGAAGTATATGATCACCAGCAAGGAGAAACCGGTAAATCATCCAATCAATTATGTACATACAGATTTAGAGTCATTTGTTTTGTATTTAGATAGTTTCAATGATGTAAATAGTCAGTTAGTTGAAGTAGAAGACATTCCGGAGATCACCGAGAATTTTAGAGAGGTCATAAAGAAAGAAAGACAACAGTTTGAAAGTTCCGCTGAGCAATCAGCCTTCCGACAGCAGCAGAAAATTGATGGACAACAAGTAGAAATAATAGAGAAAACAGAATTTCAACACTTGGAAGAAGATGAAGATGGTTTATGGACCATGGATTTTGATGGTGCAGTTGGAAGTGATGGTGCTAGAATTGGCATTTGGGTACGCAGCCCTTTTTCCGCCCCAAACAAGGTACCGAGTAATGTAAGGGTTTGTTCTTATAAATTAGCTTTTGATTGTTCGAATAATGAGGCTGAATACGAAGCTTTGATTGCTGGTCTAAAAATTCTTAGAAAGTTGAATGCTAAGAGGATTTCAGTCTATGGCGACTCCTAGTTGGTAAATAAGCAAGTGAAAGGTGAATACCAAGCTAAGCATCCTCGAATGCGGGCTTACTGAAATGCAGTTCTTGATATCTTGAAATTGTTTTCAGATTATACTTTGACTTGTGTCCCTCGTATTCAGAATGGTATTGTAGATGCACTTGCAAAGGCAGCAAGTAATTTGAAAATTCCAATGAACTCAAGTAACAAATTCGAAATTCATGTGAAGCATCATCCGACTGTCCCAGATAATCGAAGGTATTGGCAAGTATTTCAAGATGATGATGAGATTGATGAATTTCTGCAAAATGAAGGAAAATTCAAAGACACTTCAATTGATATGGAGCATGATGACGGTGGGACTGATGTGCAAATAAATCATATGGAAGTATTGCAGCTGAAGGATAATGTCATTCCTAAAGTTTTGATACATTTAGAAGAGCTTTTTGATCAAGATGACGTAGCTAGAAAACCAACCTTGCGGCCAACCGAAAAGGGAGTTGAAGATGTGAACATTGGATCAGCTGAGAATCCAAAGATGGTGAAATTGTCAAAAGCATTGCCACTGGAGGTAAAAGCAAAGTATGTCAGTTTTTTATCTTCTTTTGCTGATGTATTTGCTTGGGAATATTCAGATTTGAAGACATATGATACCAATATAATTTAGCACACCATTCCGATTAAGCCAAATCAAAAGCCCTTCAGGTAGAAGTTGAGAAGAATAAATCCAAAATTCCTACCCTCAATAGAGAAGGAAGTGAATCGATTGCACAAGGCTGGTATCATTGTTCCCATAAAGTTTTCAGATTGGATTTCTAATTTGGTGCCCGTATGCAAGAAGATAGGTGAGATTCATTTGTGCATTGATTTTAGGAATCTGAATAAATTTTCTTTGAAAGATAATTATCCATTGCCCAAAATGGATCACATACTTTAGTGAGTAGTTGGAGCATCTTTTATGTCGCTACTCGATGATTATTCTAGGTATAACCAAATTCTAGTCCATGAGGATGATAGAGACAAAACAGCGTTCACCACTCCGTGGGGAACTTTCCATTATGCTAAAATGCCTTTTGGTTTGAAGAATGCTGGTGCGACATTTCAGCGAGCAATGTATATGGCATTTTCAAATGAGAAGGATGTTTTTCTAGTTGTGTATCTTGATGATCTGACAGTCTTTTGTAATTCTGATGAAGAGCACCTTTACCATTTGAAGATTTTTTTTCAGCGGTGTAGAAAGTATGGTGTGTCACTCAATCCGAAGAAAAGTTTGTTTACCATGGATGAGGGCAAGCTTCTTGGTCATATTATCTCAAAATATGGCATCCGTATTGACCCAGCTCGAGTAGAAGCTATTCAGCAAATTGATCTTCCCCGAAACAAAAAGGAGATCCAATCCTTCAATGGTAAGATGAATTTCTTACGCCGCTTTGTGCCTAATCTTGCCAAACATTTAAGAGAGATTACAAACATGCTTAAGAAATACAATGTAGTGAAGTGGAATGAGGAGGCTGTAAAGTCTTTCAATTTAGTGAAGTTGACTCTTTCTTTAGCTCCGATTTTGATCAACCCGGACTATACTCAAGATTTTATTTTGTTTTCTTGCCTCGGAGCATACTATGGCAATGGTATTGATGCAGAAAAGAGATGAGCATGAAAAACCAATTGATTTTTTCAATTGAACCATAAGAGATGCAGCCTTAAAGTATAACATCATTGAAAAGCAATATCTCGCCTTAGTGAAAGCATTGAAATATTTTCGGTAATATATTCTGCATTCTCATATTCTTGCTTATGTTCCTAATGTTACTGTTAAGGATGTTTTAGTGCAAACAAATCTAGAAGGGAGATGAGGCAAATGGACTGCTGCCTTGTTGGAGTATGATGTGGAGATAAAGCCGACAAAGCTTATCAAAGGACAAGGGCTGGATAAGCTAATGGCTAAGTCGAATTTGCATGCCTTGGACATCAATCTTATTGCTGCTATGTCCGAGGAGAATGAGGAAAGTTCATCAGTTCAGGTATTAGAAATATTTGTGCTTTCTCCTTGGTATTCAAATATTGTATATGTTCTTCAAAATTTGTCACCACCGCCCAGCATCGCTAGAAACAAAAGTAGAACTCTGAAATTAAAGGTTGTTAAGTTTTGTATTTTGAATAATTCACTCTATTGGAAAGATACCGGTGGTGTTTTGCTGAATTTTTTGGTTGAAGAAGAAGCAAAGCAGGTTATGGAGGATTTTAATAAGCGAGATTGTGGGGGTCACCTTTTTTGAAAGACAACGGCAAATAAAATTTTGAGAGCGGGATATTATTGGCCGACACTTTTTGCTGATGTGTATAAGACTGTCAAAAGCTGTCATGAATGTCAGATTTTTGAAGGGAGACAGAAATTGCAGCCTTTTCCGTTTAAGCCCATTGAGGTAAGTGCTCCTTTTCAGCAGTGGGGTTTGGATTTCATTGGCGAGATCCATCCCGCTTCTTTAGCTGAGCACAGGTGGATCCTCACAGCGACAGATTATTTCACGAAATGGATCGAACCACTTCCCACCAGGTAGGCTACGGATTCGGTAATAATTTCATTCCTTGAGAATAATATTTTGTCTCGTTTTGGTTGACCGAATAATTTGATTACTGATAACGCAACAACTTTCAAATCAAAAAGAATGATTGAGTTTTGTGACAAGTATCACATCACTTTGGGACACTCAACCACTTATCATCCAAAAGGCAACGGATTGGCTGAGTCTTCGAACAAATCTTTGGTCAACATTATTAAAAAGTTGCTAGAAATAAACAAGAAAATTTGGCATAAGAAGTTGGTCAATGCACTTTGGGCAGATCAAGTGAGTCAGAAGAAATCCATTGGTATGTCCCCTTTTGAGTTATTATATGGAGTTGACATGATATTTCCTACCTCTCTCGCAGTTCTAGTGGTCAAACTTATACAGGAAGCTCGCAGTGAAGATGATCATATGCAAAGAAGAATAAATAAAATGATCCATTTGTAGCAGACGAGAGAATAATTTTTCCAAAACACGTTCAAGCTGCAAGAGAGAATTAAGAAAATATATGACAGAAAAGCAAAGGCGGACAAATTTCAATTGGAAGAAGTGGTGCTGAAATGGGATGCAAGGAACGAGGAAAAGGGTAAGCATGGTAAGTTTGAAAATCTCTGGAAAGGACCCTTTAAAATTGCTGCATATTGGGGTCAGAATGCTTTTCTTCTGAAAGAGATGAACAGGGAAGATTGTCCAGGAGGGCCGGTCAATGGTCGGCTGCTCAAATGGTATCATTTCTGAAATGTTTTCTGATGTTTACATTGTCACTGTACATACTAGTTTATTTCAGTTTCATTTTCAAGTGTATTATGTGATCTTTTATTTAGTTTGGGGCCCGAAGTGAAGGCTATAATTCTAAACAATGATTTCAGCTTTGGTTTGAGTTTTTCAAGTCAAGTCTTTCAGTCATTTTGATTTCAAAATTGAGTCAATTTGAGTTAATTTTCAGTCGATAAAATTGAGTCAAGAGTCTTGTGTCAATTTGTCGAAGTTATGGATTCCATAGCCCAATGGACGAAGGCACTGCCTACTCTCCCAGAAATCTGTAGTTCACGGCACCTCCAAGGAGCTACCATCCCCATTGGAGCCAATGTTAGAGTCAGTATCTTCATCCCTCCGTCAGAGATCAAATTTCTCTTGTTGCATTTCATTTTAGGTGTCTCATTTAGTTCAGTCAGCTGCATTCCATTAGGAGCATGGATCATCTGACGGAAGGGTCTTGTCTTTCATATCCCTCATGTCTTGTACCTACTGTTCTATGTCTATTCATCAAAATCAGTTTTAAAGTCATTTACAGTCATGTTTGGCCTCCTGTTTGACAAAGAGTCATTTTAGGTTTTTTTAGTCTCATTAGGTCTACGCTTTTGCTAATGTAGTCTTCAAAAAGTCTAATAGTGTCAGCAGGCACATGAGGAAGCTTCAAATAAGGTTTCAGTGCAAAAAAATTCATCATCATAATGCTTGATAATGATTTTTCTTCAAAACTCTGTTTTGAAGAAAAATTGTCTATTTCATCTTTTGTAATAAATGCAATGTAATTTTCAAAGTTTCTTCAGTTATAAAGTTCTTTATGCGTAGCCCTGGTCACCTTTGCCAAAACCCCATGCCAGCTATCCCTGGAAAGATAGACAAGAAGCTCATCATCAGTCCAAAAAGCACAAAGGAAATGAAACAGAGTTTATTTAAAAAGTGCCAAAGTCTGCAACACTACAAAGTGGGTTTGCCAAATGAAAAATCAAATTCTTTGATACATATAAGATATTTTCATATTCAACAATCCATTTGCATACCAAGAGACATCATTGAGCCAAGACAAATAATGGAGGGCGAAACAGTGTCTGAAGGGCGGAATATAGGTGAGATTGACTGTCGCGGCGCACTCGGCGTTGGGCGTGGCGCATTGGTTGAGCGTGGTGCATTGGGCCGCTCACCTCTATGCATTTTTGTTCTAGCGCGGCACATACAAGGGTCGCAACACACTGGGCCACTGTCGTGGCGCACAAGGAAGACTGCTATATTTTTGTCATTGCTTCACAAAAATTCAAATCGACTTGGTCCTTCTCACTCCAAGTAAGTTCAAGTGATCTTGTAATTTCCATTAAACACTGTTTGGTGTTTTTTGAGTTTGAATATGAGAATTTTAATGCCAAAACTATAAACCCTATCATCTTGTTGAAGTGCCTCCTTAGGGTTTTGAAATTGGAGTTCTAAAATTGATTTTGGTGCCAAATACTTCATTCCCCTCTTGTTATTCCTCCCTCTCACTGTTAATATTATCATTATAGTTCATCCCCTATATCCTTACATCCCCAAAAGCACTCATTCCTAAGCCTATTTCCCTATCCTTAAAGTTATTTCATTTCCGATCATTCTCCCTTTCCCATCTCACTTGTAAAAAATTCCCAAACCCCAATTTTCCCAAAGAGTTAATTGGTTGTCCCAACACTTGAGTTATCACTTGATTGAGGTCCATTGTTCCTAATGCCATATTTCTCTACAGTCCCTCCCCTTTGACATGCATTTGGAAATTAAAACAAAAGCACGAAATTCTCATTTTCATCTCATAAAATCTAACGTATACCTTGCATGGACATCACGGAGACAGACACTGATACATCATATGACAGAGATAGTGATTCTACCACCGAGCTACATGCACTTAGAAGGCCTTGTAAACGTGGCAAACATGTGAGAGAAGAGCCCACCTCATTGACTCAATTGCAGGCTTGCCCACTTGCCATGGCATGTTTTCGAGAGCAGTGATGCTATCAGTATTGTGAGATGAATGCTAGGATTCATCATCATCAGGAGTTAGCTTGTCTGTTTGTATTTCATTTACATGATGGTTAGGTAACTCTTGCTGGTGTAAATTTCACTTTGACACCGGAAACCATCTCTCAAGCAACTGGAATACCGAATATGGGTGAACAGTGGAACAAAAGACAGCAGGTGGAAAGAGTGCATTATGAACCATATATCAGGCCTAGCTTTGTGAGGCAGCTCAACAGAGTGTTCCCATTATAGTTCCTAAAGGAATCCTATGCGCCTCTGATGAAACTCATTATCAGATACTTCAGTTGTGAGGGTCGGTTTTCACACCTCTATGCCTACCACATCAGGTTATTGATGCATTTCACAAGGGTGAGGATGATGAACATACCTTATTTCATGTGCCAAAACATCGAGAGAATGACCACTCTTGTGCAGAAGAAAACTCCCGAGCAGCAGTACAACAGTACTTATCAGTATGCACTCATCAAGGTCATGGTTGTACATTAGCTTGGATTGCAGGGTATTTCATGGGAGGATTTCATTTCCCATGACTTCTTCACAGCTCCTCGGTTTCCTCCGGAGGTTGTTCATGAGCTAGGTGAGCCTTCACATCAGCATGAAGGTCACGAGACATAGCCTATCAGTGTGCCGACATATATCACTTATCAGAGAGGCACCAGCATATTATTTGCAGCAGCCCGGCGAGTACTATCTCCACCGGGGGTGGAAGGGGTCTCGTTGTCGTCATCAGCAGTACAGGTATAGGTACAGGACAGAGGTAAGAGTCCTATGCAGGAAGAGGGCCCTTAAGGAGGCTAGGATACTGACTTCATACTTATTGATGAGGATTTGAGCTCTCCAAGCTCAAATTTGAGAGCGACTATTCAGGAGCAGAAGGCGGAGATTGACACATTGACCATCAAATTGCAGAGAGATCAATGGATCATAAATTACCTGTAGCAGCGGAAAAAACAGTTGGAAGATCAGCAAACAATCATGGAGTTGCAAAACATCCGTGAGAATCGGCAAGCTGCCCAAAGAAGCCAAACCGAGATGACACCCATTGACCGGGAGATTGAGGCTGATAGAGAGACTTGGCTTGAGAGGGTCAATATTCATATTGAGAAGTTGTTGGAGAAGGAAAAAAAGGAAAATAACATGCTCAGGCACATGAAAAACCATGATTGGGCGCGAAATCATGTTTGCAAAGCGAGGATTAAAATCCTGAAGACAAAGCTAAGGAGGGCACTAAAGCATCGCAAAAGGCATGATAGACTCCAAATTTTGGCTAAAGCTTATTTGGCCCAGCATAGTGCTTGATGGTGGACATTCAGCCCAAATTTCAAGAAATTTGGGAAACTTTTTGTCAGTTTTGAATTTTTTGGCCTAAACACAGATTTTTCCGCTCGACGCGTAGCGCCACTTGGCGCGCGCTTATAATTGGCATCTCCTTTCAAGGAAAACTTTGAATTTTTTGATTTTTCATCAAAATTTATGCATTCCTACCCATTACCTAAGGATTTTGACAATTTTTGGGTTGCCTAAAGGGTCAAAAACACCTCAAAAATGGTCTTTCTGCCACGTTTTGCACACACAGGAAGCAGTGTTGGGAGACTTGATTTTTGGAGGGGAAAATGGAAACCAAATCTTGAAATTCCACTTGGGTTGGAACGTAGAGAGGTAGGGCTTTCCAAAGAGCTATCCTGTGCTCAATTTGTACTTCAGGAAGGCCCTCAAAATCAACCTCAATGTTGTGCTACGCATAGAGATTTCAAGCGTGGCGCATTGTGAAATTTGGCTTATTTTTCACTCAGCAGCTCAGATTTTCGCCTAGTTTTGGCTAGTTTGACTTTTTCATGTAAATATTGATGTAACTTGATGTAAATTCATGAATTTGATGTAATTTTGGCACCTTTTTACTCATCCTATTAGATTCATTCACCACAAAGTGAAATGTAAGTGAATGAATCAATTTCCTATCATATAGAGGCAAGTTGTTTCATTGCCTATTTTCCATTTCTTAGTTTAGATATGGTTGAAACAGCTCCTAGAATGGTGAGCTCGACCCCTAGAGGCATGGGGATGAGTTAGGCTTGTCTATATCATGTAATTCATCAGTCATTTTCAGGGTTGGACACTTGGGATTGCTTGGCACTTCATTGTACATTTCATCTCTGCAATTTTGGCAAAGGAATAGACCAGGGTTTGCAGCACTCTTTGGGATCCATGTGGCTCTATGTTTTGATGGTGTGTTTCTCTCTGTGATTTTAAGTTCACTGATGTTTTATGTGTATCATTTCCCTTCTCCTTTCTTCTTAAATTAAACAAATGAGTGATAAAGGTGGAATTCATTAGATTTATTTGCTATGCCTTCATTTTTGTTTAATTTTCCATGTTTTTATCTGTTTAAAGAGGATTCTTGAAAGCCTCTTGCCCTCTTCAGCTCCTCACCGGTCTGAACTATCCATTCATTCAATTCAAAGCATCAAAAAAATTTCCTTCCTTGCCCCATTCAGAACTCTGCAAAAACTAGTCCTCATCCCCGAACCCAAAATCTGCCTTTCCCTTGGATCCAACAAAAACCCCCAAAATCAAATCAAATGCTTTTACTTATATACCTAGGCTAAAATTAGCCTTTATTTCAAGTCATCTCAAGCCCTATTGATTATTTTTGCTGAGATTGACCTGGAGAGAGCCATCTCCTGTTCTGGTAGGGCTAGCTACCAGACTAAGCGTGGTTTGATGTTACCTTGAACTCTGCCTTCTTTTAGCCTGAGATAGATTTAGGCAATAACATATTCCTTAGCATCTTCTTAGATTCAAGCTTTAGCTTTTAAATTTGCTTTGAGGATTTTTTTTCAAAAAAAAATATGAATAGTTTATGTAATAATATTTGTATATTTGTATATGTATTTGAATATGAATTGATATTGATAGTAAATGGAGCACTTGCCACTTATTTTAAATATATCCTAATTTAAGTAAAAACAATAAAAAATAAAATTGCATATATCTCATCTTACAACCACAAGACAATTGCATCTCTCTCTCTCTCTCTCTCTATATATATATATATATATATATATATATATTGTTTGATATATTTATTATTTATTATTTCTATTCTCTTATAACTATTTGATATTAGTAAATGAAATATTTTAATTGGGTTTTTCTAACCATCTTACTATTGAATGTAGCTTAGTCATTTTTCAATTTATTTTTTTAATAATTAAGATTAAACATAGATAATACAATATGATTGTTATCAACACGAAATTATTATTTATAGTTGTTACTAATGTTTCCCTTGTAAATTTTTCTTTTGTCTACCATGAGTAAGAATATGTATTCCTCAAGTAGTCATGATATATATCATGAAAATACAAAGCTATGGAAGTACTTTAATATTATTAAGTTCATAGAATTATTATAGTGGTAAGATATAACTTAATAATTAGGATAAAGAATTTCATGTTGAGGGATATGTAGTAATACCCCAAGTGAAAGAAAGGGTATCTGAATTGAAATAGTAAATTCAATTAATTATTAAAGTAAAATTTGGAAAGGATAAAATGCATGTTGGGGACATGTAGAGTTAATAAAATGACATAAGGGATATAGGACATTTAATGGAAATATAAATATAATTCTTAATATTTAGGAATATGGGCAAGTTATATAGAATAGAAAAAATGAACTAATTCTTAAGATAGGAAAAAATTTAAGACAGACATTATAATCACTGTCAAAACAAATGTCGTAAATTTATAGTTATGAAACAATTGTACAAGTACAATGACCAAAATGGTATAAGATAATCAGATATAGTATCAAATAAAAAAAAAATGTAGTGGGAGTTGTTACAAGTAGTATCAGAGCCCATGTTAAAAAATCTTGGCTTATGTGTCCTAACACACAGAAAAAAATTTATGGTGTTAAAGTCTATTTAAATTGTTATTTATGAAAACTAATTGATTTGTTTGTTTCATATTGAAGTCCAAAAAAGTTACAGTTTTTTTCTTGAATGGAGGAGAAGGGTTGAATGTAGAACCGGGGGGTAGAGGGGCCCTACCAGATCCAAATGCTCAAATGTTGAAAATTATAAAGAATCTGCAGTAAGAAATGGTTTAGCTAAGGACTAGTAATAAACGGTTGTTGCAGGCCAGTAATGATAAGGATAGTTTGATAAAGGAATTAACCTCGAGGTCTAGCCATCATAGTGAAGATCATGAAATAAATAGAAAAGAAACAAAACCCAACTGAGAGTGGTCTGAGAACGGGGAAGAATATGGTTCAAAGTAAAAAAAAAAATATTTGCAAAGGAATTCCATACTCCAACATTTTATGGGGAGGAGGAAGAGGATGTGGAAGCCTTGCTCCTGAACATGGTCAAATACTTCCAGGTATATGAATACAGAAGTAATTTGAAAGTAGGATTGGTGGCTTACCAACTGCAAGGTAAAGCCACTATTTGGTGGGAAGAGACCAAAATCATACATGTGCTTGATGAAAAAACTGTTTCATGGGAAGAATTTTAGGAGAAATTCAAATAAAAATACCTTAGTGAGAGTTATTATGATTACATAGCAAAGAAATTTCATGAGCTAAGTCTTGGACAATGCACTATTGATGAAATTGTGACTAAATTCACAAAATTACTTCATTATGTGCCTTACATAAGGGAAGAAAAAGCTAAGGTACAAGGATTTTTGAACTCCCTACCTACCATCTACAAAGAAGGAATTGAATTTGATAATCCTAAGACGATGGATGTGATTGTTCGTAAAGCATGACTATGCTACCAACAGTTTAAAGGAAGAAATGATCAAGTGAAAAACTAGCAGAATAAAAAGAAATGGAAGGTGGAAGGAAGCACAAATAGATCAAAACTAGTCTATCTGAAGAATTTTGGAAAAAACCACGAGCAGAAAATTTTTAATAAGAGCGGGGAAATTCAAACAACACATTCCCACACTGGTTCCAAGCCCATAGAAGAAAATAGCAAAAGAGGATGGGCAGTAAAAGTTAAAGAATCATTGAAATGATGGGGTGTGGAGAGCCTCATATGTTGCGGAAATGCCCACACAACACTCGTACAATCCAGAAAATTTAGGCAATACGAGAAGCGACTACAGTGAATGATATTTCCCGAAATATTCCCAAGACCAGTGTAGCATTATAGGACAAACAGGTTGAACATCAATCAACCATGATTAAAATCAAGCACTAAGAGGGATCAAATCTCTCGAGGTGAAAACCTTCCTCAAGTTTTGCACTCAAAAAAGAGGTTTTCACCTCAAGAGATTTGATCCCTCTCGACACTTCATAGATCTGGAGTTAAGATGGATCTAGGCTGGTTTTTATTGTAGAGAATAGTGGTTTTTTATTCCTTAGCATCTTCTTAGATTCAAGCTTTAGCTTTTAAATTTGCTTTTAGGATTTTTTTTCAAAAAAAAAATATGAATAGTTTATGTAATAATATTTGTATATGTATTTGAATATGAATTGATATTGATAGTAAATGGAGCACTTGCCACTTATTTTAAATATAGTTGAATTTAAGTAAAAACAATAAAAAAATAAAATTGGATATTTCTCATCTTACAACCACAAGAAAATTGCATATATTATGTAGAACTTGGCATAATGATCTCATGAAGTGCAGTGATGATGTTTCTTTGTGTGGGGCTGATGTGACATCTCACATGTCCATTAGTGTGCTTTTTCTTCATAATGCACATGAGGAGGAGAGAAAGCAGCAAGATCTCTTATTGCTTGGATTGCTTTGGAGGGAGTTTGGCTTGTCCATCTTACATAGGGGATATGGAGAATGGCAGCAAAGGGCTTTACTCCGGTGGTTATTGTTAGGAGAATATGGTTTGACATCTTTGTGTACCCATATTACTTCTTCCCTTATTCTTTTGCATAACCTTGGAATGATGGAGTTTGGGTCCAACAAGGCCAACAGGGCTAAGCATGTGAGCATATCAATGCTCAATCTAGTTCATGAAACATGGGATGAAGGAGTGGATTGTATGATGGAGCTTTTCCTTTGTGGGGAGAGCCACTATATCTTATGTCTCTCATGTATTGTTGATAATGTTGGACATCATATGGTTGTCACTTGGTGCTTCATGATGGAAGGAGGACATCTAACCAAACAGTTTAAGGTCATTCTTTATGTTTTTGAAAGACTACTTTGGAACCAAACATACATAACCTATTGCAGCAAATGGGGGAAGTCTTCCTGATGTGGATGCCATATGGAGGGGAATAGATGGCCTTGCATCTACTTTTCGAGTTGCTTGAGGACAAGCAACATTTTTCCAGGGGGGGGTGGGATTTTAATATTCCCAAATTTTCACATTACATTTGGAATATTAGAGTCCTTGATTTTCTTCATGAATTATGTAAATAAAAGGGTGGGGGGACCCACAATCCTCAATAAGAATAAATATCCACTTTGTGTGCGTGAATCTGGATTAATCTAGAATAGATCTACAAAAAGGGGTAGTTGAGCAACTACTAAAGTGAATGAGATTGGAGATCCTATCTCATTCAATTAGAATATCATGGAGGGTTGATTCAATCAACTAAGATCTTGAAGATGTCAAAAAAAGGGTCATTGAGCATTAGTGATGAAGTGGTGGAGGATCATGTGCAAATGAAGTACACATGATGGAAGAGGTGCGCGTTGCACCTAAACTATTTGGTTGACTTGGTCAAACAACACTGTCCCACTTGGAGGATCTTGTCCACATGAGGCAGCATAGTTGAGCTTAGGGCCAAGGCTTGGGGTGGCTCAATCATTGTAAAGGAGATGAAGGCAAAGGAAAAAGGCATATTGGATTATTTTTATGTATGATCTTTTAGATCTGGAATTGTCAAGTGACATTCCACTGCAATCTTGGTCTGTTTAGCAGAGATTGCAGGTTTTGTTTAGCAAAGGGTGTTCCCGAGCAGGAATCCCTCCTCTTTATTTCAGTGATATCTAAGGAAGAGGTTTTTACTTCATTATACATCAGGCTTTAAGTGCCATTTCTATTTCCTACTTTTTGTAGAACATTCATATTCAGAAAACTGCGTTTTTATAAAGATCAGTTTGGAAGGTGGAAGTTGTCTTTAGTAATTCATCTGAAGAACAAGGTGAGGGATTATTCCCATCACTTGAGCTTATATTTCAGCACTCCCAGAGCCTCATTACATATTTGGCATCAGGCCAAAATTTATTGACCTACTAGCAGCAGTATTCTCCTCAAGAATAACGCTGTCCATATTGCAGATCTGTGAGGAGGAAGGAAGTTGCTAGTATTTTAGCTAGCAATCATATGAGGGATAATCCCCTCACATTACCATCAATCTCACCATCAGTTAGGAGTTTATTGCAGCATATTTTAGTAGGAATAAGGCCTCTCTTTCCCTCACAAAGCATTTTTCAGAGGCAGTTGTGTTACAACAGCTACAATCATCTTTGAAGGATTGAGAAGCTAGATCTAGAGCTCCTAGCTCATAGATCTGAGGAAGGGATTAGCCCTTCAAGTATAGATCTGATCTAAGCACATATTTCAGACATATATTCTTCAGATCTAGCTTCAGATCTTTATTTCCCGCCAGATCAAGGATCAAACCCTGGGGACGTGATTTTTCCAGAGTTACAGATCTGGAAAATCCTTTCTGGGTTATCTTGGGAATTCGTTACAGTGGCCAGATCTTGAATCTTGGAATCATTAGAGCTCCAATTTTGAGTATATTTTCATTTGTCTTTTCAACTTGCAACTCCATGTTTATATTATGATGAAGGGGCAGTGCAGTATTTGCTACAGAGCCTCAACAGTTACGTTGTACCTGCTTCACACATGTTTTCTAGGTGATATTAGCTCATATTTTTGGCTAGATCTACCTATATATTGTACTTGTGTAATTGATTCATCTCCAATATAATAAAATGACCAAGCTCTTTCTGCATGTTCTTATTTGTACTTAGATTTATTGTTTATCTTGTTGTAAGTTCTTATATTGTGTAAAATATTGCTGCATGTTCCCATTTTGGGATATTACAGAGAGAGGGAGGGATATAATAACATAGTTGGAGGGTGAAGAGAGAGAGAGCGATAGATGTGGGAAAGAAATGGAGAGAGAGGAAGGAAGAGGGAGGATGTGAGAGAGTGGAGAGATGGAGGGAAATAGAGATGTATTTCGAGGGGGGAGATAGGGAAGAAGATTTATTGCACTAGATGAATTGATTTCAGTGTAAATGGTGATTTATAATCCATTTTAATTCTTTGCACTATATGCATTGATTTTAGTGTAGATGTTGTTTTCTAATTATATTTAATTTTTTGAACTAGATGCATTGACTTCAATGTAGATGATTTCTATTCCTATATGATTGCTTGCACTAAATGCATTGATTTCAATGTAGACGGTGATTTAATATGCAATTTGATTGCTTCCACTAGATGCATTAATTCAGTGTATATGTTTATTTCTAATTATATTTGACTGCTTGCACTAGATCCATTGATTTCAATGTAGATGATTTATAATCCTATTTTATTGCTTGCACTAAATGAGTAATTTCATTGTAGATGGTGATTTTTAATCCTATTTTATTTCTGGCACTGGATGAATTGATATCAGTGTAGATGTTGGTTTCTAATCCTATTTTCTTACTTGCACTAGATGCATTGATTTCAGTGTAGACGTTGATTTCTAATCCTATGTGATTACCTACATTAGAAGCATTGATTTCAATGTAGATGTTGTTTTCTAATCTTATTTGATGTTTGCATTAGGTGCATTGATTTCAGCGAAGACCTTGATTTATCATTTGATGTAATTGGATGTACATTGACGGTACATTAATTTTTAAATTGATTGGATTAACATTGTGCATTGATTTTAGTGTAAGCACACAAAATTACTTACAATGTACATTAATATTTGTGTTATGGTAAATCAAACTATTAATATTAAAGATCAAGAGAGACAATGTATGATGTTTAGTACAATAGTTCAAGATAAATATTTAAATGGTTTATGATTTCAACTGTACTTTTTATATAATCGATATGAAAAAATGACAAAACTAACAAGGGTGACAATAAGAATAGTAAAAGAAAATAATTTGAGATTGATCACAATGAAGATTTTTTTTAATTGAATTCATTCTGTTTTCATTTTCTATCATTCAACACTATTACATTTTCACTTTGCATTCAAGAATTTTATTAACAATATTTATCATCTAAAAAAACTGAGGTAACTAAGAAAATTTTAAAATTAAAAGTATGAGATAAATATCAGACATATTTAGCATATATAAAATGATTATATTTATATTATCTATATTTGCATGTTATTGATAAAATTAATCATATGTTCGATAGATTTTCCTTGGATGCACACGACTAAAACCATCATAGATCCATCTTAACTTTCGATCTATCAAGCACCGAGAGGGATCAAATCTCTCGAGGTGCAAACTTTTCCTCAAATTTTTCACTCAAAAAAGAGGTTTTCACCTCAAGATATTTGATCCCTCTCGATGCTTGATAGACCCGAAGTTAAGATGGATCTAGGCTAGTTGTATGGATAGGAAAGTATAATAATTTCTATATGACAACATATATATTTATGTTTCAACCTAAATCATAATTGTATATTCAACACTCGGATGTGTATTATAAAACATGTTAAAAATCTAGAATCTATTATGTTTAGAATTTCATATCTATTGCATATTTTCTATTATTACTGCAGCTGAAATATATTTATTTCCATTGTAGATTACTATAAATTTTGCAGTGAAATTTCAGATATCTATTATGGACTTAAACAACATATTTAGACCCTGAGAAATGGTTTAGAGATTCCGTATGTTTGTCCCAATTTTCTAACAATTCTATGTAACAAGAGAGAAGGATTAATTGTATTCCTCTCTAGTTAATCTCTGTCAAATATATGGCACTTAAATTTTCTAAAACCATGCACTGTACAATACACATAAATTATAAAATATAAACTTACATAAATTCAATTCAGAATTTATAAAATAATATTTTTTCTACATACCACATCAGAATTAGATAACTATTAAAATCACTATAACACATAAAAACTTCACATAATGTGCATACCATTGTTATAAATACTACTTGCCTCCCAACCTTGAGCTTATTCCACGACTCTCCCCCGAGTAGAGACGAATTATTCCTTAGTGTAGAAAAATTCTTTGTCATACTAAGAATATATTATTTAAGCTTGCTTTCCCTCCACCTGTTTCCCTAATGGTGTCGAGTTATTTTGGGATGATGTTTGTTGGCTTGAGGGGTCTTGACCCAAGTTCGATGTGCAAGGTTTGCCAACAAACCCCTATACTACTAGCCCTTTCGGCAGTGACCTGCTTGTGTAGGTCACAGTCTCACCCGAAGTAGTATGGGTGGGTGCTGGAACTAGGTTTCCGCACCCTCAGAAAGGAAGGGTAAGGCAAGCAGGGTTGCGTTCTGTTCAGATTACCTTGTCTCTGCGCAGGGTTAACTATGTATCCAATTTCATCCACGTGCACTAGATCTATAATTATACGCTTTTCATAACATCAACACAACAGTACATAACCCGAACATAACAGATCTATTTTTACTTTAATATACAGAATTTCGCAGCAAGATATAACGAGAGTAGAATAGATCCAATCATTCAATACACAAACCTTCACAGCACAAGACAGAAAATGCATAGCACAGTAATTACGAGCAATTCATTCAATAGTACTCACAGATTCATATCTAATAATCCAGCATATTCATTCATTCATCAAGCTTTCCTTACAATACCCTTCCCAACCTGCGCACACAGCAGAAGGGTCTGCACACAACTAGACTAGGATCTCCGCGTGCGAAGAAGTGGTGGAAGCACTTCCTTGCTTTGGGCCACAACATGTTGTGCAATATTGACCTTCATCATAGAATCAGGCCCATCGAGATCTGGACCAACTTTTTCCAAGAACCGGTGGAGACGTGCGATAGCGGACTGCGCATCATGTGCAAGATGGAGTGCAGCATCAGACCATGGTTTCAACTTCTTACACACAGACCGCAGTGTCCCTGCCGAAATTGGTTCACAGATAATCCTTTCGGTCGGTAGCTCGTGCGCACTCGTATTACTGCACTCAGCGTCTCCCAGTATTCTTATTAGTTCCTCCTGTGAGTTAAGATCCATAGCAGAAAGACGAGCATTATACAACGTATGAATAAGGATAAAAAAACCAGACTGTGGATAGCTAATGCCTCTTGATAGGTGAATAAATAGCTTGACCCAACGTCCTCCATCCATTTGTGCCCCGTTTGAGGCTAATTAATGGCGAGGTAGCTCGTATGTGGCCCGGATCCTCGACCATGCTTATCATAAATGGTGACGTCGATGATCTACCGCCCTTTTGCTATGTTTCTAAATGTCTTTTTGCATTAGCTTGGGATGAGCTGAAATTATTCCTTCATGTCCCAGGTCATGTCCTTGCAATGTCAGAGCGTGGCTAACTCGTTGAGAGCATTTTCATATATTCATAGGAAGTTGACACAAGTTTATGCTACAAGTTGATCAAGAGTCTTTTCGAAGCATTTATAGAGTTCGTGGAAGGAACATTCTATGAAAGACAACTGCGTCACACATCTGAAGGTGATTTATTTCTCGCAGATTCTCCTGGATAGACATGATGGTAGTTACGTTCACAATCCTATGCGCGATGAGGTCAGTAGTACTTAGGTAAGTCTCGTCAAGTAATGGTCTAGCGCACCCCTGAGTGTTGTGCATCCGCAGGTAACCACGAGGTTCAACCCACCTTGGGGCCCATCTGGCTAAGGGAGTTTCTATACGCAGGATCACCCTACTCCAATACTTCCTCAGGTCCCTGTGAGAGAGCGTCATATCGGATTAATGGAAGTGCTTCGTACCTACATTCCGTGAAACCCTTAGGCTTCACAGGTTTCTGAGTTTCATCTGCATCCTCTTGGCAAGGCAAGGTTATTTCTATGGTAGAGATGCAATGTATGTTTTTGATGGTTTGAAGGCTGCGAAGTGCCGAAACCTCATGCAGCTGGCTCTACCAATTCTCTAGCTCCTCATCGGATTTGGAAAAAAAATCATTGTCCTTTTCCCAACAGAGCATCCCTTCATCGTGGGGTTAACCCGATCTTCATCTTGCGCAGTGATCTCATAAATATGATCTAATTCTTCTTTCGTATAGATAGGCTCAGTATATCGGGTACCTTCTACGAGATCTAGGGGTACTATGACACGCGTGCCTTCGCTTTCAAATACCATGCTTCGTTTCTTGAGGTTGATAATACCTCGCATGTCCATTGCCCAGTCCAGCCCAAGGAGTGCAGGGTAGTGGTGCGCATTTTCAACTATCTCAATTAATTCAAAGTCAACTAGGACTCTTTCCCTTGCAATTTCAACCATAAATTTTGGTAACCGTCCCAGAGGGATGATCTTCTGTTGCAAGATCATCCTGGTCCTCATCCCATCAATGGAACCATTTGTTGGCTTGAGGAGTCCTAACCCAGGTTCAATGTGAAAGGTTCGCCAACAAACCCCTATACTACTGGCCCTTTCGACAGTGACCTGCTCGCGCAGATCAGAGTCTCACCCGAAGTAGTATGGGTGGGTGTTGGAACCAGGTTTCTCCACCCTCAGAAAGGAAGGGTAAGGCAAGCAGGGATGTATTCTATTCAGATTACCTTGTCTCTGGCCACAGGTTAACTACAGGCATCCACTGTATCCACGTTGGCACCAGATCTATAATTATACGCTTTTCATAACATCGACACAATAGTAATAAAACTCAAACATAATAGATCTAGTTTTAGCTTCAATACACAAAATTTCACAAACACAGATATAACCAAGAGCGTAACAGATCCAATCATTTAATGATGTACCCTACAGTACCCAAGACAGAAAAATGCATAAACACAAGAATTATCAGTCAATTCATTCAATAGTGCTCGGCCATTCGCATCTAATAATACAATATATTCATCCATTCATAAATATTTCTCATAACCTCTTCCTAACCTCGCACACAAGAAAGGTGGTCTCATGACACAATCGGACTAGATCTCCACGCACACAAACCAAATAGTGGGGAGTTTGTTCCCCAAAAAACCTAAATTAGGATTGTTACAAGATCGCATCATTAGCCCATCAAATGCTCCTCTTACAATCCCAGTTTCTATTTACAACAATCTAACTTTAACACCCTATGGTCCGCAACCCATGGTTTAGACCCTTAGTTTACCCTTTAACCCGTCATTCTTTATTTTGACCTACCTCAACCTTGCGCTACAATAAACATGTTGTAATTAACCAGTCGATCAGCTTTCGTAGTTTGTTAGGAGACCCCATTCCAACAATGTTTCTTTAGCCTAGATTTGCTCATTTTTTCCACAAAAAGCTTGTACAACTATTTTTTTCATCTTTTCTAGTTTTATTCTCACTTCTTCTTAGTAACTTTTCTTTTCACACTTTAGTGAGGCTTTTGTTAGATTCTTTTCTCCCATCAGTAAATTTATCTTACTATTTTATTTTTTCTCTAAAGGATTTCTCGGGAGAATTTGTGAAAAGTGTTGGGAATCTATCTCATCCTCATGGATTTTAATTCTTAATCTCAATTTACTTTGTACTTTTATAGAATGGCATAAATTTCCATTAATTAATATATAAATACATAATTTATTTCTTAGGAGCCCCTTGACCTTTATGTTTATTCCCTGTTTATAGAATGTCGAAAATAGGGATATTACATTATCAAATGTTCGAGTATAAAACTTTTCATTTTACTTTCCTGACGGTAGCATATTGTGTTTTATTTTCTTATCTAGATATATTCTTTCGAAATTGAGTTCATCAATTATACACACGTACCTCTCCTTCTTTCCGGCTTTTTTATCGATTTGAACTCAATAGTTATATACTAATGTCATTTATTATGTTTATTATACGAGATATATTCTAGGTACTTTCAATCTGTAGGTGCAGAGAAAATCTTTCGAATTTGAAGAAATTTATAGGTGTCCTCTCACACTCTATATGCTCTTTGCGAAAAAATAAACAATTTCATGTAAGTAAATTTCCGGCTTAATACATTTTTTCTTATTTTAGGTTTCATATTTCATCATATTTTAGGTGTAATATTCTATCACTTGTATAATTGTGATAGTAATACGACAAACAATATTGATAATATTGACAAACGATATGGTACCACGTCACTATCGTGACCAATGAAGACCCTTCTAACAGTCTTGCTCCACTTTGGATTTCTTACTATGATCTATGGTCTTGATGTAATGTTAATATGATATTGCTATGAATCTAAACACAACTATATTTGAACAATTTCATACTAGCGCTCCTGGGAGGATTTTGAATTGATACTTTATGTGTATGAAAGTTTGATAATACATATTTTACGTTTATCTATCTCGTTAGCATATACGGTTGTATATTTGGATTATGAAATATAATTTATGCACTTTCACCAACATATGTGTAGTATTCTGTTTTACATTCATAGCTAAGTTTACATCAAGCATTTGCAGTAAATATTTAGATATGCATGCCTTAATGTATAGATATCGTCATAGCATTATTTCCGAGTATATCTCTAATCGTAATATGAGCATTATTTAGTATACCTAAGATGTTAATTTTTAGTTTAATTTCCATGTTTTGATTTTGACTTAACCATAGATATAGGACCCTAGGAAAGGGTTTAGATATTACGTTTGTTTATCCCCCTAGAGTGCACTTATAGCTTTTATGTAACAGTATATGAGACTTACCTATATTAATTTATATAGTTGAGACTCTTTTCAACATACATAGTAATTCAATTTATGAAAATAACATTGTACAATACACATAATATTGATGTAATTTACACATAATATCCCATTCGAATAACATACTACAAAACTAAATTTTTAGAGTTTTAATTTTCATTTTATTTCTGGGATTTCAATTTCGTATTTATGTAGTAAAAGTCGATAGTAGGGATAGTCTAAATTTGACTATCAAACGAAATTTGAAATTTCCACAAAATATACATACCACCTGTAGATAAAGATTATTTGCCCATCCCAACTTACGAGAGTTGTTCCCACAACTCACATCTAGCCGAGACCAATTCCTTTCTCTATGTGGAAAAACCCTTTCGTCACAACTAACAATAGCTTATTTAAGCATCGTTCTCCCTCAACTTGTTTCCACATCCCAAACGATGTCACTCTATTTTGGGATGATATTTCTTCTTTAGTTTAGGCTTTGATTTTGTTTTTTTCCCACAATTTCTTTTAAAACGGGTAGCTTGACTCTAGTCTTTATTCTTTTACTAATATAATCACTCTACTCAGGAGGCTTTTATTAGATCTTTTTTTACATCTAATATGTTTTTTTATTTTATGTTATTTTTTCTCCATGACTTTCTAGAGAATTTTGGGGAAAGTCTTAGGGATTCTAGTCCATCCCAAGTGGATAAAAATTTATGGTACTCAATGTATTCTGTAAAGTTTATACCACTAATATAATTCCACATTCATTTATTAATTTTCAAAAATAATATGTCCATACATAATTTTTCCTTAGGTCCACGTGACCTTTAGTTTTATTCGCTATTTATAAAAGTTGAAAATAGGGATATTACATAGTTTCCCTCTAAAACTAAAATAATGTCCTTGGTGTTGCAGATCTTTCTATTTATTCACTAAAGAGTGATGTGTAGGTTTCTTTTATCACATCTTTCCACTCCCAAGTAGCTTCATCAGGTGAAAAGTGCTTCCACTGCACTTTCACTCAAGCTACTGTTTTATTCCAAAGCATGGTTTCTTCCCGCTTCAATATACGAAGTGGTTTTCGAAGAAAGCCCCCTTCTGTTCCCACATGTACCAAAATCCCATCAATCACATAAGTAGGCTCGTGTACATACTTCTTTAACAATGAAACATGAAAAACATTATAAACTTTAATATGCCTAGGTAGAGCCAATTTGTGAGATATTGTCCCCACTGTCTCAAAAACCTCAAAGGGTCTGCAGTATCGAGGTGCTAACTTAGCACAAATACCAGCATGAAATGTACTTTTGTGACATTTAATCCTTAGATATACATGATCTCCAACTTTTGATTTCCTCTGAATTATTTTCTTATATACATAACTCTTCTAATGATCTTAAGCTACTTTAATATTTTGCTGAATTATTTTCACAGGCTCCTCCATCTCATGTAGTTCTTCTGGTCTAAGGACAATTTGTCCTTTGGTTGACTCCAACTGATCGGAGTGTGGCATTTTATGTCATACAGATCTTTGAATGGAATCATTTTAATGGAAGCCTAGTATCTGTTATTGCAAGAAAATTTTGCCAAACGTAGAAAATATTCCCACTTAGTGGGTCTTTCCATCACATACATGCACAACATGTCTTCCAATATCTGACATTTTCTCCATGTCTGTCCATCTGTTTGAGAATGGTAAATTGTACTAAAGTTCAACTTTGTACCTATTCCTCCGAACAAGGTTTTCTGAAAGGAAGATGTAAAATTTGGATCTCCATAAGAAATAATCATTTTTGGGATTCCATGGATTTTAAATATTTCTTTCATGAATACATTGGCCTCTTATGTTGTTCCAAAATTGGATTTCACAGGAAGAAAGTGTGTTGCCTTATTTAGAGTGTCTACTACCACCATAATTGAGATATGTTGATACTTGGTACATGGAAATACTGTAATAAAGTCCACTGATACCACTTCCCACTTCTATTCCAGAATAGGAAGAGGATTCAATAGACCCGTAAGATATTGATGTTCTAATCTAACTTATTGAAAATCCAAATGCCTTGCCAAGTAATCAGCTACCTCCTTCTCCATTCTTGGCTAAACCATGTTTTTCCTTAATGATGTTATCATATTTTGATAACCTGCATTACCTGCATAAGGCCTCTTATGGTATTTGTTGGGCCTCTAATTTGTATTATTATTATCACTTCTTAACATCCATTTCATCCATTTCTAATATTCTTTTATCACATTATTTAACATAATTTATTATATAATTCCATTTCATAATTATTTATGCTCTTTTGGATAAATAATATTTGTTCTCCTTTATTTTAATAAATTAATGATTATTATGCATGATTTTACAAATGGTGGTTTATTAATGAATTCTTTATAATATAACTCACTATTTTGGCATCCAATATCTCTTCTAGATTGCAGATTTGATCTTCAGCTATTAATTATATATTCCAACTCAGAAATTTGCTGGAATAACAAGAGACAGTTTTGTGTTGAACGTTTCCGGCACATGGAGAAGAACCCTGAAAATAAAAAACATGGGTTTTGTGCAAAACAGATCAAATTAGTTTTTCATCAATCAGTTTTCTGAAATTCGATATTTATTGAGAGAAATGCAGGGTTCTTCAAAGGAAAAATTTGCAGATTTTCTATTGTGGTCGTTTTCCAAAATTTCCCTAATTGTAATTGCCAGATTTGACTTGTGCTAGCCGAATCATGATGGAAATATCTTTCAGATCTCATCTTGATTATTAAGGTTTTGTAATCAGCCTATTTCCCTTTGTTGTTTGTATATTTTAAGGGACGCAAATCAAAGAGAGGGGGAGGAATACAATAGAGGATAGAACACATAGGAGAAGACATAGAGGGTTAAACAAGAAGAGACATATTTCTAACAGAAGCATGTTCAATTAATTGAATGCACATCATCTTTTTGTTTCTTCCGTAATTTGTGAGTTTACCGTAACCCTAATCAAAGAGTTGAGCCCGCTCTTCTGATCAGGTGCTGTGTTTTCCCTTTTTCTTGTAGTGTTGCATTTTACTGTGATTTCTTTATTGCTATTACAGTTTATGCTTAATTGCTGTGAATTCCCTTTAATTTCTGCAGTTTATTTAATTATTGTTACATTGGTCTGTGTGTTGTGTAATTAAACCTGTGATCTATAGCAGGTCATGTACTTGTATCTGCATATACTTTGTTGTTAGTCTTGAAATAACTAATGCCCTCATGTTGATAATTTATGTGGAGAAAGGTTTGAATTTTGTTCACATCTGGACACCAACAGTATTCATCTAACATTTCCTGTTTCAAAGTCGATACATTGGGAATATAAATTATTTACTTGTAGCTTACCATTCCTTGTTGATTTATAGTATATCCTGCAATTTTAGCTTGCTGTATTTTTTCTCAAAATTTTACATATTGAGGGTCTTGCAACAACACTCGAATTTTTTCTTTCACATCAAATCTTACTCTATTACCTGGATATGTCAAAAGTTTAAGAGAATGTCTATTTAAATCATTAACAATTCAGTTTTATTTTCCTTTTATGTGTTTTATTTCCATATCAAACTGATTGAGGAAAGCTAACCACCTTGCTTGTCTTGAACTTAAATCTCGTTGAAAAAATAATTACTTTAAACTTATGTGATCTGTCATTATTATAAATTTATTTTCCAACAGATAATGTCTCAACATCTTTAGTGCATGTATAACAACAACCAATTATAAGTCATATACTGTGTAATTATGTTCATGTTCTTAAATTTTCGAGACTAATAAGCTATTACGACGTTATATTGCATTAATGCTCCTCCCAACCCTTCTATACAAGCATCAATACACACAAAAAACTCCTTAGTTGTATTAGCAATTTTCAGTATAGGTGCAGTAGTTAATTTTTGTTTCACTTGTTCAAAGTTATCTCGACACTTAGTTGTCCTTTCAAATTTCACTCCCTTTTTCTGGAATGATGTGATGGTGTAAGCTAATGCAAAAAATCCTTCACAAATCTGCGGTAATATCCAACAATACCCATAAATGATCATATTGATGGTACATCGGTGGGTATAGGCCAATTCAATATTTCTTGTACCTTTTCCAGATCTACCGCCAACCTATCCTTAGAAACGACATGTCCCAAATATTGAATCTTGGGTTTGTAAAGCTCACATTTGATGAGTTTTACATACATTTGATGTTATCTAAGGGTTTTCAATACTATTATAAGATGTTCTTAGTGTTCTTCTTAATTTTTGAAGTATAAAAAAAATCATCTATGAACACTAATACAAGCTTGTCCAGATGTTTATGTAGAACATTGTTCATTAAGCACATAAATGTATCAAGGGAGTTTTTGAGTCCAAAGTGTAAAAATACAAACTCATAATGTCCATATCTAGTTCGGAAGGTTGTATTATGCATGTATTCATCTTTAATATGGAGTTGATGATATACAGTTCTCAAGTCGATTTTTTCAAATAGATCATCTATTCTTGGAAAATGATACTAGTTCTTAATTGTTAATTTGTTTAACTGTTTGTAATCTATACACATCTGGAAGGTGCCATCCTTCTTTTTTACAAACAACACTAGTGCTCCACATAGAGACACACTTGGTCTAATGTAACCCTTGTCTAATAAATCTTGTAATTGAAGTTTCTGATCTAGTAGCTCAGGAGTACTCATTCTATATGGTGTCCAAGAAACTAGGGTTGCTCATGGTACTATCTCAATAGAAAATTCAACGTCTCATCGAGGGGGAAGATGAGGGTTTTCTTGGGGGAATACATCTCTGAATTATTTGATTACAGGTAAGCCTTCTACAAACTCATTTTTTGTTGGTTGTCCGAAATCCTCAACCCGGACAACATATACTTGACATCCTTTTCTTGTTATCTATTTTAATTGTAATGCATAAGTTTGCATAACGGACACTAGTTTTTGGTTTTCCTTTACTATTACATATTTTCATACAACATCAGTACAACTTATTGTTATTCCTAAGAAATTCACTATTGCTTTCTGTTGTTCCAGCCAATCCATTCTAGCTAGAAGATCATAATATCTTAAAGGAAGGATGTTTAATTGCAGATATGTACTCTATCCATTTAAATTTATAGAAGTTTTGGGTAATTTATGACTGGCTTTCCTCTTGGTTCCTGTAGCTAGCTCCACCAGCAAAGAGTGCTAAAAGTTTTATGTTTTTAATTTACATTTATCCACCATCTGAGGGCTAATATAAGTTTAATTTTCTCTTGAATCAATTAAAACAAATACAGGTTGGTCAAAGATGATACCTTCAACTTTAATCATGGTTGATTGATGTTCAACCTGTTTTTCCTCTAATGCTACACTGGTCTGGGGAATATTTCGGGAAATATCATTCAATGTAGTCGCTTCTCGTACTGCCTAAATTTTTTGGATTGTACGAGTGTTGTGTGGGCATTTTCACAACATATGATGCTCTCCACACCCCAACATTTCAATGGTTCTTTAACTTTTACTACCCATTCTCTTTTTCTATTTTCTTCCATTGGCTTCGAACCAGTGTGGGAATGTGCTGTTTGATTTTCCCCGCTCTTATTAAAAATTTTCTGCTCGTGGTTTTTTTCAAAATTCTTCAGATAGACTAGTTTTAATCTTTTTGTGCTTCCTTCCACCTTCTATTTCTCTTTATTCTGCCAGTTTTTCACTTGATCATTTCTTCCTTTAAATTGTTGGTAGCATAGCCATGCTTTACGAAAAATCACATCCATCATTTTAGGATTATCAAATTCAATTCCTTCTTTGTAGATGGTAGGTAGGTAGATCAAAAATCCTTGTACCTTAGCTTTTTCTTCCCTTATGTAAGGCACATAATCAAGTAATTTTGTGAATTTAGTCACAATTTCATCAATAGTGAGTTGTCCAAGCCTTAGCTCATGAAATTTATTTGCTATGTAATCATAATAACTCTCACTAAGGTATTTGTATTTGAATTTCTACTAAAATTCTTCCCATGAAACAGTTTTTTCATCAAGCACATGTATGATTTTGGTCTCTTCCCACCAAATTGTGGCTTTACCTTGCAGTTGGTAAGCCACCAATATTGCTTTCAAATTACTTCTGTATTCATATACCTGGAAGTATTTGACCATGTTCAGGAGCAAGGCTTCCACACCCTCTTCCTCCTCGCCATAAAAACTTGGAGTACGAAATTCCTTTGCAAATCCTTTTTTTTTTTTACTTTGAACCATATTCTTCCCCGTTCTCAAACCACTCTTAGTTTGGTTTTGTTTCTTTTCTATTTATTTCATGATCTTCACTATGATGGCTAGACCTCAAGGTTAATTCCTTTATCAAACTGTCCTTATCATTATTGGCCTGCAATAGCCATTTATTACTAGTCCTTAGCTAAACCATTTCTTACTGCAGATTCTTTATAATTTCCAACATTTGAGCATTTGGATCTGGTAGGGCCCCTCTACCCCCCGGTTCTACATTCAACCCTTCTCCGCCATTCATGAAAACAACTGTAACTTTTTTGGACTTCAATATGAAACAAACAAATCAATTAGTTTTCATAAATAACAATTTAAATAGACTTTGACACCATAAATTTTTTTCTGTGTGTTAGGACACATAAGCCAAGATTTTTTAACATGGGCTCTGATACCACTTGTAACAACTTCCGCTACATTTTTTTTTTTTTATTCGATACTATATCTGATTATCTTATACCATTTTGGTCATTGTACTTGTACAATTGTTTCATAACTATAAATTTACGACATTTGTTGTGACAGTCATTATAATGTCTGTCTTAAATTTTTTCCTATCTTAAGAATTAGTTCATTTTTTCTATTCTATATAACTTTCCCATATTCCTAAATGTGAAGAATTATATTTATATTTCCATTAAATGTCCTATATCCCTTATGTCATTTGATTAACTCTACATGTCCCCAACATGCATTTTATCCTTTCCAAATTTAACTTTAATAATTAATTGAATTTACTATTTCAATTCATATACCCTTTCTTTCACTTGGGGTATTGCTACATATCCCTCAACATGAAATTCTTTATTCTAATTATTAAGTTATATCTTACCACTATAGTAATTCTATGAACTTAATAATATTAAAGTACTTCCAAAGTAGCTTTGTATTTTCATGATATATATCATGACTACTTACATATTCTTACTCATGGTAGACAAAAGAAAAATTTACAAGGGAAACATTAGTAACAACTATAAATAATAATTTCGTGTTGATAACAAGCATATTGTATTATCTATGTTTAATCTTAATTATTAAAAAAATAAATTGAAAAATGACTAAGCTACATTCAACAGTAGGATGGTTAGCAAAACCCAATTAAAATATTTCATTTACTAATATCAAATAGTTATAAGAGAACATAAATAATAAATAACAAATATATCAAAGAATATATATATATATATATATATATATATATGCAATTGTCTTGTGGTTGTAAGATGAGATATATGTAATTTTATTTTTTTATTGTTTTTACTTAAATTTGGCTATATATAAAATAACTGGAAAGTGCTCCATTTACTATCAATATCAATTCATATTCAAATACATATACAAATATACAAATATTATTACATAAACTTTTCATATTTTTTTTTTGAAAAAAAATCCTCAAAGCAAATTTAAAAGCTAAAGCTTGAATCTAAGAAGATGCTAAGGAATATGTTATTGCCTAAATCTACCTCAGGCTAAAAGAAGGCAGAGTTTAGGGTAACATCAAACCACGCTCAGTCTGGTAGCTAGCCCTACCAGAACAGGAGAGGGCTCTCTCCAGGTCAATCTCAGCAAAAATAATCAATAGGGCTTGAGATGACTTGAAATAAAGGCTAATTTTAGGCTAGGTATATAAGTAAAAGGATTTGATTTGATTTTGGGGGTTTTTGTTGGATCCAAGGGAAAGGAAGATTTTGGGTTCGGGGATGAGGACTAGTTTTTGTAGAGTTCTGAATGGGGCAAGGAAGGCAATTTTTTTGATGCTTTGAATTGAATGAATGGATAGTTCAGACCGGTGAGGAGCTGAAGAGTGCAAGAGGCTTTCAAGAGTCCTCTTTAAACAGATGAAAACATGGAAAATTAAACAAAAATGAAGGCATAGCAAATCAATCTAATGAATTCCACCTTTATCACTCATTTGTTTAATTTAAGAAGAAAGGAGAAGGGAAATGATACACATAAAACATCAGTGAACTTACAATCACATAGAGAAATACACCATCAAAACATAGAGCCACATGGATCCCAAAGAGTGCTGCAAACCCTGGTCTATTCCTTTGTCAAAATTGCAGAGATGAAATGTACAATGAAGTGCCAAGCAATCCCAAGTGTCCAACCCTGAAATTGACTGATGAATTGCATGATATAGACAAGCCTAACTCATCCTCATGCCTCTAGGGGTCGATCTCACCATTATAGGAGCCATTTCAACCATATCTAAACTAAGAATTGGAAAATAATCAATGAAACAACTTGCCTCTATATGATAGGAAACTGATTCATTCACTTACATTTTACTTTTTGGTGAATGAATCTACTAGGATGAGTAAAAATGTGCCAAAATTACTTCAAAGTCATGAATTTACATCAATTTACATCAAGAGTTACATGAAAAAGTCAAACTAGCCAAAACTAGGCGAAAATCTGAGCTGCTGAGTGAAATCTCTATGCGTAGCACAACTTTGAGGCTAATTTTGAGGGCCTTCCAGAAGTCCAAATTGAGCGCAGGATAGCTCACTGGAAATCCAATCCTGTCTACTTTCTTACCCAAGTGGAATTTCTATATTTTTTTGCCATTTTCCCCTCCAAAAATCAAATCTTCCAACACTGCTTCCTGTGTGTGAAAAAGGTGGCGGAAAGGCCATTTTGAGGTGTTTTTGACCCTTTAGGCAACCCAAAACTTGTCAAAATCCTTCGGTAATGGGTAGGCATGCATAAATTTTGATGAAAAATCCAAAAATGCAAATTTTTCCTCCAAAGGAGCTGCCAATTATAAGTGCATGCGAAGTGGCGCTACGCGTCGGGCGAAAAAATCTGTGTTTAGGCCAAAAAATTCAAAATTGACAAAAATTTTCCCAAAGTTTTTGAAATTTGGGCTGAATGTCCACCATCAAGCACTATGTTGGGGCAAAGAAGCTTTGACCAAAATTTAAAGTCTATCATGCCTTTCGCGACGCTTTAGCGCCCTCCTTAGCTTTGTCTTCAGGATTTTAATCCTCGCTTTGCAAACATGATTTCGCACCCAATAATGGTTTTTCATGTGCCTGAGCATGTTATTTTCCTTTTTTTACTTCTCCAAAAACTTCTCGAGATGAATATTGACCCTCTCAAGCCAATTATCTCTATCAGCCTCAATCTCCCGCTCAATGGGTGTCATCTCGGTTTGGCTTCTTTGGGCAGCTTGCCGATTCTCATGGATGTTTTTCAACTCCATGATTGTTTGTTGATCTTCCAACTATTTTTTCCGCTACTCCAGGTATTTTATGATCCATTGAGCTCTCTACAATTTGATGGTCAATGTGTCAATCTCCGCCTTCTGCTCCTGAATAGTCTCTCTCAACTTTGAGCTTGGAGAGCTCAAATCCTCATCAATAAGTATGAAGTCAGTATCCTGGCCTCCTGAAGGGCCCTCATCCTGTATAGGCCTCTTACCTCTGTCCTGTACCTATACCTATACTGCTGATGACGGCAACGAGACCCCTTCCACCCCAGGTGGAGATAGTACTCACCGGGCTGCTGCAAATAATACTCTGGTGCCTCTCTGATAAGTGATATATGTCGGCACACTGATAGGCTATGTATTGTGACCTTCATTCTGATGTGAAGGTTCAATTGGCTCATGAAAAACCTCTGGAGGAACCTGAGGAGCTGTGAAGAAGTCATGGGAAATGAAATCCTCCCATGAAATACCCTACAATCCAAGTTGATGTACAACCACGATCTTGATGAGTGCATAGTGATAAATATTGTTGTACTGCTGCTCGGGAGTTTTATTCTACACAAGAGTGGTCATTCTCTCAATGTTCTGGCACATGAAATAAGGTATGTTCATCATCCTCACCCTTGTGAAATGCATCAATAACCTGATGTGGTAGGCATAGAGGCGTGAAAACCGGCCGTCACAACTGAAGTATCTGATAATGAGTTTCATCAAAGGCACATAGGATTCCTTTAGGAACTGGAATGGGAACACTCTGCTGAGCTGCCTCACAAAGCTAGGCCTGATATATGGTTCATAATGCACTCTGTCCACCTGCTATCTTTTGTTCCACTGTTCACGCACATTCGATATTCCGGTTGCTTGAGAGATGGTTTCCGGTGTCAAAGTGAAATTTACACCAGCAAGAGTTACCTGACCATCATGTAAATGCAATACAAATGAACGAGCTAACTCCTGATGATGATGAATCCTAGCAATCATCTCACAATACTGATAGCATGACTACTCTCGAAAACATGCCATGGAAAGTGGGCAAGCCTGCAATTGAGTCAATGAGGTGGGCTCTTCTCTCACATGTTTTCCACCTTTACGAGGCCTTCTAGGTGCATGTAGCTCAATGGTAGAATCACTATCTCTATCATATGATGTATCAGTGTCTGTCTCCATGATTTCCATGCAAGGTATATGTTAGCTTGTATGAGATGAAAATGAGAATTTGGTGCTTTTGTTTTAATTGCCAAATGTGTGTCAAAGGGGAGGGACTGTAGAGAAATAGGGCAGTAGGAACAATGGACCTCAATCAAGTGATAACTCAAGTGTAGGGACAACCAATTAACTGTTTGGGAAAATTGGGGTTTGGGAATTGTTTACAAGTGAGATGGGAAAGGGAGAATGATCGGAAATGAAATAACTTTAGGGATAGGGAAATAAGCTTAGGAATGAGTGCTTTTGGGGATGTAAGGATATAGGAGATGGACTGTAATGATAATATTAACAGTGAGAGGGAGGAATAACAAGAGGGGAATGAAGTATTTGGCACCAAAATCAATTTTAGAACTCCAATTTCAAAACCCTAAGGAGGCACTTCAACAAGATGATAGGGTTTATGGTTTTGGCATTCAAATTCTCATATTCAAACTAAAACAACACCAAACAGTGTTTAATGGCAATTACAATATCACTTGAACTTGGAGTGAGAAGGACCAAGTTGATTTGAATTTTTGTGAAGCAATGACAAAAATCTAGCAGTCTGCCCTGTGCGCCGCGACAGTGGCCCAGTGCATCGCGACCCTTGTATGCGCCGCGCTAGAAAAAAAATGCATAGAGATGAGCGGCCCAATGCGCCGCGCTCAACCAATGTGCCGCACCCAACGCCCAGTGCGCCGCGACAGTCAATCTCACCCACAGTCCGCCCTTCAAACACTGTTTCGCCCTCCACTATTTGTCTTGGCTCAATGATGTCTCTTGGTATGCAAATGGATTTTTGAATATGAAAATATCTTATATATATCAAAGAATTTGATTTTTCATTTGGAAAACCCACTTTCTAATGTTCCAGACTTTGGCACTTTTTTAAATAAACTCTGTTTCGTTTCCTTTGTGCTTTTTGGACTGATGATGAGCTTCTTGTCTGTCTTTGCAGGGATAGCTGGCATGGGGTTTTGGAAAAGGTGACCAGGGCTACGCATAAAGAACTTTACAACTAAAGAAACTTTGAAAATTACATTGCATTTATTACAAAAGATGAAATAGAGGATTTTTCTTCAAAACAGAGTTTTGAAGAAAAATCATTATCAAGCATTATGATGATGAAAATTTTTGCACTGAAACCTTATTTGAAGCTTCCTCATGTGCCTGCTGACATTACTAGACTTTTTGAAGACTAAATTAGCAAAACCCTAGACCTAATGAGACTAAAAAAACCTAAAATGACTCTTTGTCAAAAAGGAGGCCAAACATGACTGTAAATGACTTTAAAACTGATTTTGATGAATAAACACAGACCAGCAGGTACAAGACATGAGGGATATGAAACACAAGACCCTTCCGTCAGATGATCCATGCTCCTAATGGAATGCAGCTGACTGAACTAAATGAGACACCTAAAATGAAATGAAACAAGAGAAGTTTGATCTCTGACGGAGGGATGAAGATACTGGCTCTAACATTGGCTCCAATGGGGATGGTAGCTCCTTGGAGGTGCCAAGAACTACAAATTTCTGGGAGAGTAAGCAGTGCCTTCGTCCATTGGGCTATGGAATCCATAACTTCGACAAATCGACACAAGACTCTTGACTCAATTTTATTGACTGAAAATTAACTCAAATTGACTCAATTTTGAAATCAAAATGACTGAAAGACCTAACTTTACAAACTCAAACCAAAGATGAAATCATTCTTTAGAATTATAGCCTTCACTTCGGGCCCCAAACTGAAGAAAATATCACAGCATACACTTGCAAATGAAACTGAAATAAACTGGTATGTACAGTGACAATGTAAACAGCAGAAAACATTTCAGAAATGATAACGTTTGAGCAGCCGACCATTGACCGGCCCTCCTAGAAAATATTCCCCGTTCATCTCTTTAAGAAGAAAATCATTCTGAACCCGATATGCAGCAATTTTAAAGGGTTCTTTCCAGAGATTTTCGAACTTACCATGCTTACCCTTTTCCTCGTTCCTTGCATCCCATTTCAGCAACACTTCTTCCAATTGAAATTTGTTCACCTTTGCTTTTCTGTCATATATTTTCTTAATTCTCTCTTGCATCCTGAACGTGTTTTGGAAAAATTCTTCTCTCGTCTGCTGCAAATGAATCATTTGATTTATTCTTCTTTGCATATGATAATCTTCACTGCTAGCTTCCTGTAGAAGTTTGACCACTGGAACTGCGAGAGAGGTAGGAAATATCATGTCAACTCCATATACTAACTCAAAAGGGGACATACCAATGGATTTCTTCTGACTCACTCGATCTGCCCAAAGTGCATTGACCAACTTCTTATGCCAAATTTTCTTGTTTATTTCCAGCAACTTTTTAATAATGTTGACCAGAGATTTGTCCGAAGACTCAGCCAACCCGTTGCCTTGTGGATGATAAGTGGTTGAGTGTCCCAAAGTGATGTGATACTTGTCACAAAACTCAATCATTATTTTTGATTTGAAAGCTGCTGGATTATCAGTAATCAACTTATTCGGGCTACCAAAATGAGACAAAATATTATTCTCAAGGAATGAAATTATTATCGAATCCATAGCCTGCCTGGTGGGAATTGCTTCGATCCATTTTGTGAAATAATCTGTCGCTATGAGGATCCACCTGTGTTGAGCTGAAGAAGCGGGATGGATCTCGCCAATGAAATCCAAACCCCACTGCTGAAAAGGAGCACTTACCTCAATGGGCTTAAGTGGCAAAGGCTGCAATTTCTGCCTCCCTTCAAAAATCTGACATTCATGACAGCTTTCGACAGTCTTATACACATCAGCAAAAAGTGTCGGCCAATAATATCCCGCTCTCAAAATTTTATTTGCCGTTGTCTTCAAAAAAGGTTGACCCCCGCAATCTCCCTTATGAAAATCCTCCATAACCTGCTTTGCTTCTTCTTCAACCAAACTTTGAAGGATCATTGTTCCATTGCCCACGGCTTCATCACCTATTCTAGTTTCTATCACATCATCCCTATCTAAAGCATTTCTAAATCTATCTACTCCCAAGATATATGTATCTACTACAGTTTTAGCATCAACATGCCTTCACACAATTGCTACACCAATTACACTTCTTTTGTCGACAAACCCAGTTAAATTTATGTCTTGTTTGACACTAACTATCTTTGCATGTTTTGGAGCTATTTCATATGCCATGACCACATCCATTCTCATAATGTCTCCTTCAATACTTCGTAGGACATAAATCAATGCAACTATAGTACCACTAGCTACTAATTTATTGTTAACACCAACTATTGTGGTTCCCACAATTAATGTGGTGCCCACAAGTGTAGCGAAAACTGCAATTGTTCCAACAATGTAAGGGTCAACTATATTCTATCAAAGAGATGGCAGGTTTAGTTTATTTCCTCTTACTCTTTTTCTGCAATTTTATGTCATTCACAGGTCAAATACTGATAAAACAGATGGTGGATATTTAAAGGAAGGAGGAACTCATGAAGCTTCTGCACAATATTTGGAGGTAAAACTTACATATGAAAATGTTAATAAGATAGGTGTTTAGTAACTTCTTCACCAAAATCATTCTCTTATCTTTTTCTATAAATTCATTATTTAGAGGGATATTTCCTTATTAGGGTTGGAATGTCAAGCTTCTTTTCAGAAACATTCATCGTAATTCAAAATTAGTTTTGGATCCTCATACATTCGATCCCTCTTGTTTTGATGTTAGTGAATGTGACATTCCTATGAATGTTGGATTTTAAGGAATATATATATATATATATATATATATATTCCTAAAATCCAACATTCCTAGAAACATCACATTCACATTCCAAGGTTTACAATGGACATTAATGAAAATTTGTTGCTTTCACTGTATTATTTTCAAGATCTAAAAATATATTATTTACTTCAATCGAATTAAGATTTATGTTTTTTTTGTTGTTGAGACCTCCAAAACAAAACATGTTTCTGCACTTTGGAAGTGGGGTCCATTAATTCTCTTAGAATGAACAAACAATGTTTTAGATGCTTATTGTAATCCACCATCATGTACGGGTTATGCTATAGGGTTGTGACATTGAGCTAACTTTGTTGAGTTATTTTTTTATTAAGTTAAAAATAGGGGTAACTCTCGTGGGTCGGACCAAATCCTTTGTCAAAGATTCATCATCATTTATTAATGAGTTAAAGGGCATGAGAATGGATCTCAATGATAATCTGTCCAGTTTCGATGTGATCTCATTATACACTAATATATCCATTAATAAGGCCATTGATTTCATCAATCATATTACCGATCCTGATATTTCCTTTTTAGTTAAGATTTGTCTAACCTCTACCTTCTTTAGTTTTAAAGGGGAGTTCTATGAACAAACTAGTGGTGTGGCCATGGGCTTCCCCCTGTCCCATGTAATGGCTAATATTTTTATGGAGGAATTTGAATCCAAGGCCCTTTCCTCAGCTCTCTTCCAACCCAAGCTTTGGAAAATGTTTGTAGATGACACTTGCATCATCTAGCCTCATCATAAAGAAAATTTGGACGTTTTTCTCCATCATCTTAACAAATAATCTGACACCATAAAGTTCGCTATGGAATGTGAAGTTTAAGGGAGCCTTCCTTTCCTTGACGTTCTTATTTATAGAAGGGATGATGGTTCGTTCTCCCATCAGGTGTTTTAGAAGAAAAATCACCCTAAGAAATATCTTCATGCCAGTTCGCATCATTTTCCTACTCAAAATCTAGGTGTTCTCAACACCTTAGCTACAAGAGATTTTAGAATCTCCGATGGTTTCCACCTCGAAGAAGTAAATTCCCACCTCCTGAATGTTTTCAATAAAAATGGTTATAGCAGTTTTCAAGGCGTTATAGCTTTTCAAAAGGTAGAAAAAGGTCCTAAGAATGAAAATGTTCCTAATTTTTGGTTGTCTTGAGTGCACCTTCCGATCATTTAAGGAACCATAGATAAGATAGCTAGAATCCTAAAAAAGCATAATGTTTCTTTGACTTTCAAACCCCTTAACACTATTAGGAGCTCTCTAAGATCTGTTAAGGACCCTATAAACCCCAGAGATGGAAAGGGTGTTTACATCATTCCTTGCTCCTGTGGGACTCCATTAACTGGTGAAACTACTCGATCCCATTATGCGTGGTTGATACTCATCATTATGCTCATTGCATGGAAGGAACTAGAAGAGTTACAATTCCCCTCACTCGAACTAGATATATGTGAATCTGCGAGGTATGCATCTCTATGGTTTGCTAAGGAGTCATTGTGTGCATAGAACATAATTTTCTTCATTTTGATGCAGATAGATTGGCATATGGTGGCGAACCAAATTTCACGATTGTCACCAAGTTTGTATGATTAATACCACAAAATCACATATTTCAAAGCCTATTTTCATGGGGTATACATAAAGGCTTGCAAAGATTCAACATAGACATGGAATCCTTTGACATGTTTGGTCACCAAGGAATACTTCCTCATCATAGTTCAACAATGGTCGGCAGAATGGATGACTGCATCCATCAACGACACTGGAGCAGAAGGGGACACCGAGCCGCATGCGGATCCATGTGAGGAGGACAAAGAGAAAGAAAAAGAGACAGATAAAGAGAGAGAAAAATACAAAGGAAAATGCACATAAGGAATAGAACCAGAACAAGAATAGGGTCGCCAAGACCCTCCCAACGACATAGATCTAGAGGATTCATCATTCATCATCTGGAAGAGGGTACCGACAGTAACTACAATGAGCCCAAGGAAGAAGCAAAAAGAAGAGAAATATAAGGGTGCAGTACCATTGGTCCTCATTAATGGGGACATCAACGAGATTTGTGAAATAGTACAAAAATTCACACAGGATACATGGAAACAAATTGATGATCGCTACAAGACAGTTTTAGCAAAATTTCAGCAAGGTATCGTAGAATTAAATACATTGTTGACAACAGTTAAACGACAGGAGCAGCCAGCCAGACAACAAGAATAGAAAAGTCAATCAACGCAGCCAGAGTGTCGAATAGAGATAACATTTGGTGTCATAATTTTGAAGGTACCAAGAGGATCACTTCAGTTTTAAGCTACTGAAGATAGAGAGTGCACCAAAGGATGGGAAAGTCTAAATATGAACATTTCTGTGTTGCCAATACAAACAGTGCATGACTTTCACCAAGGCATCATAGAAGAACTAAAAGGGATAGAACATCGCACTTCACAATTAAACATGCAGGTGGAGAAGGAAACAACAATGAAATCAAAGTTTAATTTTGGTGACTAACCTACCATAAGTGAAATCAAAGTTTAATTTTGGTGAATTCACATCAATGAACATATTAACAAAGCACATGATCAACGTCTATCCAAGACCTAATGGAGTACATTTAATATTTTGAAATCTATGTAATTTTATTTTTTAACTTATTTGATATTATAGTGTGTCATTGCAAAAGTTTATAATTCCTTAACTAAATATTACCTCAACAAATCAAACTTGTAAATTTTAATGGTTGATGTAAATTTATAAAATATCTATAATTATTCAAATTTATATATTTTCAAGTAACTTATGGTTGTTGATAACACATAAACAAAAAATTTATAATGTGTAATTATTCAAATTTATATCTTTTCAAGTAACTATAATGATATAAAATTATATATTTCCCATATTTAATTTATTCTAGTTATTATAAATTAAAAATATATTTTGGTGAATAAAATAAATAAATAAATAAATTAACAAAATTTTATTAAATAATTAAAAAAAATCCATTGGATGCTTTTATTAATGTTAAAAAAAAAATGCAAACACTTATTATATAGAGTTCTAGATTCCAAATTGATTAAAATATATCTTTTTATATCTGTTATAAAATAGCCTTCTAAATTGATTAAAATCCAAACACTCAATATACTATTTATAAACAAAAAATAGAATTCCAAAGTGAGATTTGTAGATTGATTAAAATCCAAACACTTAATATACTACCTATAAAAAAAATAGAATTTTCCAAAGTGAGCTTTATATATTGATTAAAATCTAAACACTTAATTTATACTACCTATAAAAAAATAGAATTCCAAAGTGAGCTTTCTAGATTGATTAAAATTCAAACACTTAATATATTGCCATTAAAAAAATAAAATTCCCAAGTGAGCTTTCTAGATTGATTAAAATTGAAACACTTAATATACTACTTATAAAAAAAATAGAATTCCAAAGTAAGCTTTCTAGATTTATTAAAATCCAAACACTTAATATACTACCTATAAAAAAAAAATAGAATTTCTAAGTAAACTTTCTATATTGATTAAAATAAAAACGCTTAATATACTACCTATTAAAAATATATATATATCTCCAAAGTAAGCTTTCTAGATTGATTAAAATCCAAACACTTAATATACTATTTATAAAATATAGAATTCCCAAATAACCTTTCTAAATTGATTAAAATAAAAACACTTAGTATATCATCTATAGAAAAAACAGAATTTCAAAATAAGCTTTCTAAATTGATTAAAATCCAAACATTTAAAATTCTACTATTAAAAAAATAGAATTCGAAAGTGGGTAAAATCTAACAAAAATGCAAATCAAAACATTTAAAATTCTACTATTAAAAAAATAGAATTCGAAAGTGGGTAAAATCTAACAAAAATGCAAATCATTCACTACAATCCAGGTTCATAGCATCTAAACTGATAGAAGAAATGAATAATTACAATATAACGATTAAAAAAATTAATTGACAACTTCTTTGAAATATTAATGAATATTCATAATGCAATGAACAACATATACATAAATTATGGACAAATAACACATTAAATAATATCGAGCTCAGTTACTACAATCCAAGTTCAAAGCATCTAAATTGACAACAGAAAGGAAATGATTACAATGTAATGATTAAAAAAATAAGACAACTTAATTCAAATATTAATGAATATTCATAATGCAACAACAAGATATAAATAAATTATAAATAAATGTTTTGAGAATAAGGAAAGGGTTCCTCTTCTCTACAAATTGCAAGTTTTTTTTGCATTTTTGTATGAAGAATTCTTACTGTATATTAAAAGGAATACTAATATATGATTTATTTGGATATTTTCTTTTCAAGATTCAATTTTTTTATTTTCGTTTGTAGCAGAGTTTATGATTTTGAAGAGATTGTTGGGGTCTATTGAGAATTAGAGAAAGGAAAATATGTTTATTAATTTTTATGAAAATACTTTTATTTGTAAATGCAAATTTCATTCATTTAATGACATATTTGTACCAATTGTTTCATATTTTTATACTTTCATTGGATATGAGAATGATTGTTCATTGTATCAACAATCTTATCTAATAGAATTACAGATATGTTATTTAGCTCCAATTTTATCTTGTGTTTAATCAAATTTCTGAGTAACTATTCACTTTGAATTTTGTCATTTTAAAAATCAATTTAATTGTTCTTGAATGATGTGAATTAATTCCATTATCCAATTATTTATCCTTCAATATTTGATCTCTATAAGAGAGCATGTATTGAAATAATTATATCAACTATTAGAACTTCTTTAGCAATTTGATATTCATCACAAAAACATGTTAAAACCCCATTCTTTTAAACCATTTTTACTCTTGATTTGAATCATATCTATATTTGGTTCTAATTGAGATAAGACAGATTAGTTTTATTTTACTGTGTGCATTTTAGATTATATTTAAATTTAGAATAAGCTCATCGCACATTACAAGTCTCTTTTTTTAAGAGGAAACTCTAGTGCAACTTGGCTGAGCCCTCATGCCATCTTAAGGGTTGCTTTCTTGTAAGTGGGCAGCAAGAGAGTAAATCCGAACCAGTTAGAGTAGCCATTATAATCGGATAAGAGTCTAATTGAGGTTCTTACTATGCAGTCTTTTGAAATATTGATGAGGCCATTTTTCGCCATCAACAAATTCATCATGAAAATGTTAAGTGATTATGTAAACATTTACTTTTTTATTGATTGTGAATTTTTTTATTGAAAATTTGAAAAATAATTAATTAGAATGACATAAAAAATATTCACTTTAATGTCATCATTTGGAGTCCATAAAAAAACCCATAACGAGATAACATTCCCATAGTTCCTAGTAATATATAAGGGTAAGGGCGAAGGAGGGGGAGGAGGAAAACAAGAGATAATCGATTGAAGGAACTAAAAGAAAGAGAAACTCTGCATATTTCTTTTAATTATTGCATAGATACTTTAATTTTTGTTTTAATGACTTATCTTTATCCAATTGGCTATAACTAAGGTGTGACAAATTTTACATTATCATTTTTAGTTATTAACAGTGTAACCTACCATAAGCGAAATCAAAGTTTAATTTAATGTCCTATAAAATAAAAATGATTTTTAAATTTACATTTAATTTTTTTTTAAGGACTACATCTTCGTCATGTCTAATATATCATCCGATTAGTGCGGAAAATTGAACTGGTAACTTCACATCAAGGAACACATTAACGGAGCGCCTGATCAAACTCTATCCAAGATCCGATGGAGTACATTTAATATTTTGAAATCCATGTAATTTTATTTTTTAACTTATTTGATATTATAGTGTGTCATTGCAAAAGTTTAGAATTCCTTAGCAAAATATAGATAAAATATGCACATAATTGAAAAGAAGGAGTTGTAGCTCTCAGGTGAGTACTGCACCTGGAGACTACACTCAAACTGAGAGATCACTCTCTGGTCACTCTCCATTCATGAATGAGAAATTACATCATTAATTACATCACCAGAAATCAGGAAGTTGCAAACAAACTCCTAAACTCTAGGAACAAATCCTAAACTAAGGAGATACATTACAACTTGTGTAACCTTTTCTCCATTAATATAAAATAATATAAGTATTTTCAACTCCCCCCCTTAATGGAGAAAGGATTATCCTGAATTCCTAGCATCCTTCTAAAAAATTCAAACTTTACACGTGCAAGAGGCTTAGTAAAAATATCAGCCATATTGTCACAAGTTTTACAATACTCAACAAAGATTTCTTTTGACTGTAGTTTCTCTCTAACAAAATGGAACTGAGTGTCTATATGTTTGGTGTTTTTATGAAACACTGGATTGTATGCTAATTTAATAGTGCTCTGGTTGTCTCTTTTGATGGGAGTAGAGTTCTTATGTTCTTCTCCTGCATCATTGGGAAGCCTTCTCAACCAGATCACTTCACACGTTGCTGCACACAATGCATGGTACTCAGCTTCACATGAAGACAGTGCTACAGTACTTTGCTTTTTGCTGCTCCATGCTATGACCCCGGATCCTATGTTGAATGTGTAACCTGTAATAGACCTTCGATCATCCAGGTTACCTGCTCAGTCTGAATCTGAAAAACCTGCTAGAATAACATCAGATGTGTCAGTGTATAAAATTCCATAATTAAAAGTACCACAAAGATACCTCAACACGCTTTTTGCTGCTACCTAGTGACTTTCAAGCGGTTTTGACATGAATTGGCTCAACACACTGACAGAGTATGCCAAGTCTGGTCTGGTTGTTGTGAGATATATCAAGCTCCCAACCAGCTATCTGTACATAGTGGCATCCACCTCCTTAGTGCCATCGTCACTGCACAAATTTAAATTCTGCTGCAATGGTGTCGCTGCTGACCTAGACTGATCCATGCCAAACTTTTCCAATAGATTTCTGGCATACTTTCCTTGGGTAAGAAAATTTTGCCCAATCTCTCCATACTTCTAATCCCGGACAGTAATGGAGACTTCCGAGATCTCTCATTTTAAAAACTTGTGCCATAAGCCTTTTTGATTTCTTTGATTAAATTATCTGCATTTCCTGTTATAATCATGTCATCTTCATACAAATAAATAAAAATAATCTTCCCTTGCTTATTGTACTTGGTATACAAATTTGCGTTATTCAAACTCCTATGAAAACCATGCTCTAAAAATAAAGAATCAATCTTTTCATACCAAGACCTATGTGCTTGCTTTAGGCCATATAATGCCTTTTCAATCTACAAACAAGATGTTCCTGCCCCTTCTTTACAAACCCTTCTGGCTGTACTAAGTAAATTTCTTCATTTAATTCACCATTTAAAAATGCAGATTTGACATCAAGCAGGTGTAGCTCCCAATTATGTTTAGTTGCTAAAGAAATAAGCATTCTGATAGTGTTTAAATTTGCTACAGGTGCAAAGGTATCATCAAAATCTATACCTTCTTGCTGTGAGTACCCCTTTGCAACCAGCCTAGCTTTTAGTTTTTCTATACTTCCATCTGCATTCATTTTTGGTTTAAACAACCATTTACATCCTATGGGTGTTCTATTCTTAGGCAGTTCAACTAAATCCCAAGTGTTATTTCTAATGATAGATTCAATCTCTTCATTCATTGCCGCCCTCCATGCCTCAGATTGACTAGCTTCTTTGTAATTTGTGGGCTCTACAATGTTCAAAATATTTTACATCAAAGCATAGTCTTTCAATCTGGATGGTTTTTTAGTCTTCCTACCTGATTTCCTTGGTAGGGGACTTACCTCAAATTTGTTTTTGTCAGATCTAATTGGGCTTTCATTATCACCTTCTTCCTGGTCTTCTTTCAGTTCTTATTTTTACTCCTGTTTCTGCTCCTGCTCTCGTTCATCCTCGCTGCTTTCATCCATCAACAATGGAATATGCCAATTATCACCAATGTCATCTTTCACTTCTTGAACCTGTTCATGAAACACTACATCCCTACTTGCAAATAGCTTATGAGATTCAGGATTAAACAACTTATATGATTTAAATTTTGTGCCATATCCAACAAAGATGCATTTAACAGCTTTAGGGTCTAATTTCTTTCTATTAGCTTTGGGTATATGGCAAAATTATTTTGACCCAAATACTCTTAGATGATTTACTACTAGTTTGAGTCCATAGAGAGCTTCAAAAGGAGTTTTGAAGCCAAGATATCTGGTAGGACTTCTGTTCTTTAAATATAAAGCAGTATTGATAGCTTCTACCCAAAAACTATTAGATAGACCCTTACCTTGTAACATGCTCCTTGCGCACTCCACTAAGGTTTTGTTCTTGCGCTCTGCCACTCTATTCTGCTGTGTTGTGTGTGGCACTGTAAACTGTTGAACAATCCCGTGAGATTTTCAGAATTTCATGAATTCCCCTAACTTGTATTCTCGCCCTTGATCAGAGCGGAGAATTTTTATACTTTTTCCAAACTATTTTTCCACCAAGGTTTTAAATTCTATAAAATACTGGAAATTCTGACTCTTTTTACTCAAAAAATAAACCCATGAATATCTAGTGCAGTCATCAGTAAATAACAGAAAGTAATATGCTCCACCTAGTGACCTCGTCTGCATAGGTCCACATATGTCAGTGTGCACTAGTTCTAGAATGTCTCTTTCCTTCCTTCTGTCATGCACAGGAAACTGTTCTCTATGCATTTTACCTAAGGCACATCCATCACAATTTAACTGAGCATTATGAAAGACAGGGAGTCCCTCGACCATACCTTTTCTCTGCAATAACATGAGGTCCTGCAAATTCAGATGACTGAATCTCTGATGCCAGAGTTGTTCGGCTGTCAATCCACCTGCAACCATGGCTCGCTGTGGTATGATTTTTACATCCAATCTGTATAGGCTTCCTACATGCACGCCTGTCGCCACAATTTCTTTCCTACAATCCTTTATGACAAAATGAGTCTTGAATAATTCGACTTGTATATCTTGATCAGTTATCATGGATACATATATTAGATTTTTCTTAATTCCGGGTACATATAAAACATTTTTAAGACGAATAATATCACCATTTGGTAACTTTACCGGAATATCTCCATAGCCTTTAATCTCGTATCCACTATCATCTCCTAAGTAAATTTTTGATCCATAAGTACTTTCTTCAAGATTTTCAAAACATTCCTTTTTACCTGTCATATGAGAGGATGCACCAGAATCAACATACCAGATGTCGTCCTCATTAGATGCTGAAAGGGCACAGTCAGCTATGAACAGTCGAAATTCGTGACTGAGATCTTCATCTTCTTCAACAAAGTATCCTCTGTGCTTTACCATCGCCAACTTTTTCTTTTCATCATCTGCCTGCTTCTTAAGGCATTCATTCTTTATACAACCCTTCTTTCCATAATAATAACATCTTTTTACAGGATGATTTATTGACATACCTTTATACGGACTCTTCTACAATGTACCTCCTCTCTGCTGCAGTTGCGACTATGATTGCTGTAGTTGTTGCTTCCCTCTGAATGATCATTGTTTTGCCATCAGAGCAAGATCATCACTCTGGGGTTTCAAATTCTGCTACCGCTCCTCCTCTTGCAGCAAGATCCCTGTCAGATCTTCAAATGTAGGTGCTTTCTCCCTTGCCGCCAATGCAGTGATGAACATTTGATATTCATCTCTCATACCATTCAGCGTGATTGTGACGAGATCAGAATCAGACACCTTCTCTCCGATGTCTCCCAATCCGTCTTTCACATCTTTAACTCGTGCGATGAATGAAGCAGCAGTCTCACTTTTGTCCATCTTCATTGAAAACAGCTTGCTTTTGAGTGCCATAATTCGACTCATATTCTGGGTCTGATATAAACTTTTGATGGTCATCCAGATCTCTGCGGACGTTTTACATTCTCTGATATGAGGGATAATATTGTCCTTGATGGACGTCTTCAGAAAAACGTTCACCTTTTTTTCTCGCTTACCCCATTCTTGCTCCTGTGTATTATCCCCTCTGTTTGAATTCAGCCTCTGCTCATCTCCTGTAACTATCGACCATGCATTCGCACCCTCAAGCAAGGTCTGAATCTTAAACTTCCAGTTCGTGAAGTTAGATCCATCAAGTTTGCCAAACTCGTGGAGATATGATTCCATAGTATTACTGACTCTGAACTGATCTATAAGTAAATGAATCTATTCAACTAATTCAGAAAAAAAAATGAATACCTGTAAGATCTTAACAAAAGATTTGCCACTGCTCTGTTGGTTCTCCTGATCCACCCACTGTATCCTCGATTCAGATCCAGCAATATCTGACAAATCTGCAAAATAATCTCTCTCTAATAAGCAAATCCACTGTTTTCCAATACAGCCACAAAACTGATCCGATCAAAACTGATCTGATCTGCCTCTCCCGGACAGATCCGTAACTTCTCCGATCTGCAACTCTCGCAAATCGTCCAACGAATGTGAGGCTTCCCGCAAATCTTCCACTGAAGGTGAGGTGGCATCTTTCCGAGCGAAAAACCTGTGCCCAAATCAAAATGATGCAAGGAAAAATCCTTGGCGCGATTTTTCCGTGCGCTTCCACACCAATCCCGTGATTTGGCACGGTTATGGGCAGAACAAACGCGCCAATTGCGCTTCTTGGCACGACTGTCAGCGCAGAAAGCCCGCCAACCCCCCTCTGCTTAGAAATTAAAAAAAAATCTGAGTCCGTGAGCCATGTGTTATTGTAGTCCACCTGCTCAGTCGAGCACAAAGCTTTGTGAGCACACATCTCTCGTGTACACGCGGCCACAAAGGCACTTTTAGCCATGAAGATGATTTTGCCACAAAGGAAAATTGGCCACAAAGGCGATTCAGCCACAAAGGCAATAAAAGATCAGGCTCACCCACTCTGAGCTCTGATACCAAGATAAAATATGCACAAAATTGAAAAGAAGGAGTTGTAGCTCTCAGGTGAGTACTACACCTGGAGACTACACTCAAATTGAGAGATCACTCTCCGTTCACTCTCCATTCATGAATGAGAAATTACATCATTAAGTACATCACCAGAAATCAGGAAGTAGAAAACAAACTCCTAAACTCTAGGAACAAATCCTAAACTAAGGAGATATGTTACAACTTGTGTAACCTTTTCTCCATTAATACAAAATAATATAATTATTTTCAACTAATATTACCTCAACAAATCAAACTTGTAAATTTTAATGGTTGATGCTAACACATCAACAAGACATTTATAAAGTATCTATAATTATTCAAATTTATATCTTTTCAAGTGACTTATGGTTGATGATAACACATCAACAAGAAATTTATAAAGTATGTCTAATTATTCAAATGTATATCTTTTCAAGTAGCTATAATGATAGAAATTTATATATTTCTCATATTTAATTAATTGATCCTATTTATTATGAATTAAAAATATATTTTGGTGAATAAAATAAATAAATAAATCTATTAACAAAATTTTATTAAATAATTAAAAAAAATAAATTCATTAAATCCGTAAAAAAAAAAAAAACTTCCAAATTGATTAAAAATGCAAACACTTATTATATTATACAGGTTAAACAATAAAGTTCCAAATCGATTAAAAATGAAAGCACTTGTTATATTATACTTGTTAAACAATAAAGTTCGAAATTCCAAATTTATTAAAATATATCTTCTTATATCGGTTATAAAATAGCTTTCTAAATTGATTAAAATCCAAACACTCAATATACTACTTATAAAAAAAATTGGATTCCAAGGTGAGCTTTCTAATTGATTAAAATATAAACACTTAATATACTACTTATATAAAAAAATAGAATTCCAAAGTGAGCTTTCTATATTGATTAAAATCCAAACACTTAATTAATACTACCTACTAAAAAAATAGAATTCCAAAGTGAGTTTTCTAGATTGATTAAAATCCAAACACTTAATATACTACCTATATATAATAATAATAAAAATAGAATTCCAAAGTGAGCTTTCTAGATTGATTTAAATTCAAACACTTAATATATTACTTATAAAAAAATAGAATTCCCAAGTGAGCTTTCTAGATTGATTAAAATTGAAACACTTAATATACTACCTATAAAATGTTGGAAATGTTGTCATTGATGGAAATAGAGGCAGAAAAGACAGAGACAGAAAAAGGAGGTAACAAAGAAGCGAACAAAGGAAGCAAAGGAGACAGGCAAAAGAAGACTGTCGAAATGTAACAGTCAAATAGCAGAGCGGAAGCAACGGCAGAGACAGAGAAAGAAGAACAGCTAAGGCAGAGGCAGAGGCAGCGAATATAGAGGCAGAGCTGTTATCAGAGGCATAGCCGTTATCATAGCAGAGGCAGAGCCATTTTTTAATTCCGAGAATCGCTACCCCAGCTGGAGGATACATAAACACATTTCCGGGAATCGTATAACCCAAGCGGAAAGTATATATATATACAAACCTTATTCCGAGAATCATTATCCAGCCGGGCATTACATATATGTATTATATGCTTGTGCGGAAGAGTAAACGACTAAAGGTCCCATTGTTCTATTTTTAAAACAAAATAAGTAATATAAGGTGGGACCCTTATCAATCGCATCGAAAAAGGTGACAACAGATCATATAAACATATTATTGTGATTGTGATTGAGCTCTGAACTCGATGGGTCTATAAATCATGTTTAATATATGTTTGAGTTATGGCAGAACAGTGGTCAGTTGCATCGGAAAGAAGCAGACCGTCGGAGCACAATATTAAAAGATTGCGATTGCGATTGAGCTCCAGACCTGATGGGTTTATAAACCATAATTGATATGTGTCGGAACATGTAACCAAAGAATTGCGATCGCAATGAAGCCCTGATCATATAAACAAAGGTTCAAAGCATGTATATATATATATATGTATTTATATGGAGCGCTTTAATGGATAAGGGACCAAAGGTATAATACAAGGCATATGTTTCATATTATTGAGCCTGAAATTAAAAGAACCAAAGGCAAGAAAGCCTTATATGGTGGGACCCTTTTCCAATCGCATCGAAAAATTGACAGAGGAACAGGTTAACAACAAGTTGCAATTGCGATTGGCAAAGTTGGACGCGATAGTCATATAAACTCCGCCATATAAAACATTTTCGCATCCGCACATATCAAATGTCAATCAGGAAAAATAAAATTGCGATCTCCGATTGGGATCGGACCCGAGACCAACCAAAACCTGTGGCACATAATCTAGATCGGGTCCGCCTTTTGGTAGTGCAATCGAGGCATAAGAAAATTTCCTCCCAATTGCGTTGTTACGATTGTATTGAAATGTGCCGCGTGGTCTATGGACCCACGAGCCTCGGCTTAAGGTGGAGGGCGATTGTTAATATAAAACGATTGCGATGTGTGCAATCGCATCAGGCCATAAAACAAAGGCCGTGGTGTATGTATGTTCCGCTTGCGGAACTCACCACATCAATAAGACACTTGCTCTGTGTAAAGCGTTGGAATTTGCCCAGATTTGAAGTCAACAAGTACATATATATATAAAAAGCGCTGATATAAAAAGCATAGTTACAAATGTATGGCATATGGCCGTTACCCTGCGACAGTGAATAAGAAAACAAACAGAGCCGAAAGGGACAAAGACACAGTCAAAGAAAAGACAAATGCACAGCTAGCCAAAAGGCTGAATGAGTGAGTTGGAGTTCTCATTGTAATTGAATGTAGATAGTTTTAATTTATATTGTTGTGATGCATTGGCAAGTCTCCAGAAGAAAACAAAATCCCACTGTAATATTAAAATAAGCACCTACAGTTACATTTTTCTTAGTAAGCTAAAAAAGAAATGAGAAATTAGAAGACTAAGAGGTATGGCTATCCATTTCGAATTCCTTGAGGAATACAAACAGTCATCAATAATTCTCTATAAGTAATATCATCTTGATATGCATAGAGATGTTAGAAATAGGAAAAATATAGAGATTACTGAGTATAGAAGATCGAAAGAGAGAAGATAAGGAAGAGAGGAGCAGAAAGAGATGCTACAGAATAGAGCTGATATCTGAGATAAATCAGCAAACATTCAGTTTGATAAATTGAGGAAGTTGGAGCTTTCCTATCAAGTTGAAGCTTGATAGCTGTCAGTTGTAGCTGACTGAGGTTGGAGCCTCCTGTAGGTTGGTGCCTGCAGAAAATTGAAGGGAGTTGGAGTTTCCTTGCAAGTTGTAGCTTGAAGAGTTGAGGTTGGAGCCTCCTGTAGTTTGGTTCCTACAGAAAACAATCGTGAGAGGGACTTGGAGCTTGCCTTTGCATCACAACAATAATAAGAAGTGGTTTTCTCCCTTTATGGGTTTCCACTTAAATCTATTGTCTCTATCTGTGTTGCCTATGTGCTGAGACGATCTACCACATCTACTTAATGTTTGCTGCTCTCATAATAAGTTTAAAGTCATATTAATTTAATACTTACTGCAACATATTAAGACTATTCATATACTAAGATTGTTTGTAAAAGTAAGCTTTAAATTAGCTGATGAAAAATTTAAAAAGCTTATGTATGTGTTAAACTGATTCACCCCCCCTCTCATTTTGATTAAGAAATCAACAATTGGTATCAGAGTGGGTTCCTTGGTACCAGTCTAACAACTGAAAGGAGATCCTAGGTTCCCAAGATGGCTAGTAAAGAAGGATGCTCAACCAATAAATCCCCTTTTTTTACTAGTGAAAATTATGCTTTCTGGAAAATTAGAATGAGGACATACATAATGTCTCTAGGAATAGAATTTTGGGCTACTGTGGAATTAGGATATGCCCCAAAGGCAACTGATACAGAGAAAGAAACAAAACAATATTTTGTGGCTAACGCAAAAGCCATGAATGCCATCTTGAATGGATTGTGTGAAGCAGATTTTATTAAAGTAATGCACAAAGACACTTCCAAAGAAATGTGGGATACTCTGGAGAACATCCATGAGTGGGGCAAGAAAGTAAAGATTTCCAAACTTCAAATCTATAAAGCCCACTTTGAGAACTTACAAATGAATGATGATGAAGACATTGCCAGTTTCTTCCTAAAAGTTACAGAAATTGTTAACAATATGAAAGCTCTTGGAGAAACCATGCTAGAAAGTATAATTGTGCAAAAGATTCTAAGATCTTTTCCATCCAGGTTTCATCCCAAGGTGTCTGCAATAAAAGAAACATCTGATTGGGAGACCTTGACCATGAACCAGCTACTTGGAAATCTAACAGCTTATGAGATGAGGCTCCCACAGAAGAAGCCAAGTACTAGGGAGGCAACCTTTAAAACAAAAAAGAAGAAAGAAGGAGAGGGAGACATATGATCTTGCTCGGATGAAGAAGAGGCAAAATTTGTCAAGAAATTTGATAGAGGCTTAGGTAAATACAAAGGTAAACTCCCTTTCAAATGCTTTAACTATGGAAGAGTTGGACACTATGCTGCTAAGTGTCCTGACAAGAAAGTAAGGAATCAGGCTCAAGAGTCAGAGAAAAATACATCAAAGAACTGGCAGAAAGGAAAGAAGTTCAACAGAAAATCCTTATATGCTCAACAAGATAGTAGTACATCTGAAGATCCAGATGAAATCTCAAGTGAAGATGGAACCTCTAAATTTTTATTGATGGCTATAGAAGAACTTGAAGGTCTCCTGCTAGAAGATGAATAAGAAGAAGGTGAAGTCGACCTTGAGGGGGAGCTAATAAGTGCTCTAGAAGAGATTGATAGACTCAAGATGAAATGTAGAAAACAAAAGGACATTATCCTCAAGTATGTACGAGAAGAATAGAATTCAGAAGCCCTTATGCAGCTAAAGATAGAGCTTGAAGAAGCTAAGAAGATAGAGGACATGTTACTCAAGCAAATCAAAGAAAAAACTCAGGAACAAGAAAAGTTGGAAGAAGAAGTAGTATGTCTCAGGACGAAATTAGAAAATGCTCAAACGAAAGTGGTTATAAACTCTTCTCAAACAACAAGCTCTAGTAAGTTGAATGAAATTCTGGTTGCTCAAAGATCTCCTATGATAAAAAATGGAATAGGCTATGAAGGAGAATCAAGTAAAAACAAAGAAAAGGAAAACACAGAGATTATTTTTGTAAAAGAAAAGAAGGATGATGAAGCAGCTCAAAAAATTCCTACAAAAGAAGAAATCTGTAATGAGAAAGACAGAGATCAGAAGAAACCTCTAGTAGCAAAGAATGTGGTAAAAACTAAGACCCCTGAGTATGTCAAATTTGGAAACCATCAAAGGAGATTCTTCCCTCCTATGAAGAATGCCACCTGTTATGTCTACCACAAGATGGGACACATTGTTGCATATTGTCATACAAGGAGGAATAATTCAAACCAGAAAAAGATGCAAACAGTGAAGAGACTTCCTCAAGCAAACAAAGGAAGAAGACAACCTTACATCAGGTATGCAAATAGTTTCTATGGTTATTGTTTTTATTGTAAATAATTTGGACATAAAATCATTGAATGTAGAAAGTATGGACAAATGTTGATGTTTAACACCTCAAGGAGGTTTATGAATCAAATAAATTTTGTTCATACTCATAATTCTGCAAAAATTATGATCAAATGTTGTGTATGCAATCAAGTTGGACATATACCTTCCAAATGTCCTCTAAGAAGATGTAGTTCATCACCTCACAAAAGATACCAAACAAAAGGGTGCCTCCAGTGGATAAAGAAGGTGAATAAATGTGACTTGGCTCTAACTTCTCAAGACCTGAAAAGCCAGTGGTATTTGGATAGTGGCTGCTCAAAACACATGACTAGAGACAGAAGCAAATTTATAACTCTTGATGAAAAGAAATCTGGCAATGTTACCTTTGGTAATGATAAATCAGGAAAAATCAAGGGAAAGGGCTCAGTCAGCTTAGATAATGGCATAAGTAAGGCCCAAGATGTACTATTTGTAGATGGGCTGAAAGCTAATTTGCTGAGTGTCAGTCAAATGTGTGATAAAGGTTGCGAAGTTCTTTTCAGAGCACAAGACTGTGAATTCAGATCAAGCACCATAGGTAAGACTCTGCTCAAACGTGTTCGAATAGAGAGCAATGTTTACATTGTGAAAGAGGAAGATGAAGCATGCGATCTTAGCAAACTTGAGGAGTCATGGTTATGGCATAGGAGATTGGGACATCTCAGCTTCGATCATATCATCAGACTGAGAAAAAAGAAAGCGGTCAGAGACATGCCAGAAATAAAAAGGCCTTCTAATACCATATGAAAATCTTGTCAATTGGGTAAACAAACCCGCATATCATTTAAGGCCAAAGATGAGTTATCAACAAGAAGACCACTCCAGCTTGTGCATATGGATCTGTGTGGACCTGCAAGAACTAAAACACCAAGTGGATAATCCTACTTCATGCTAATAATAGATAATTTCTCCAGAATGACATGGGTTGCTTTTCTCAAGAATAAATCGGAAGCTCTGGACAAATTCAAAGCATTCAAAGCCTTAGCAGAAAATCAGACAGGATGCAAGCTGAAATGCATCAGATCAGATAGAGGAGGTGAATTTACTGATTATGACTTTGCAGACCTATGCAATGAACATGGCATAAATAAAAAATTTACTATTGTAGGGACACCTCAGCAGAATGGAGTAGCAGAGAGACAAAACAGGTCTATACAACAAATAGCCAGAGCCATGATGCATGAAAGTAATATTCCTCAAACCTTTTGGGCAGAAGCAGTACACACAGTGGTGCATATCCTTAATAAAGCTCACTTAAGGCCAAGCAGTGACAAGACTCCCTATGAACTTTGGCATGGGAAACCAGTTTCAATCAAACATTTTAGAATCTTTGGAAGCAAGTGTTACATAAAGAATAATGACAAAAATCTTGGAAAATTTGATGCAAGAGTAGATGAAGGGATATTTCTAGGATATGCATCCAAGAGTAAAGGGTACAAGTGATACAACAAGACTCTTCGAAAAATAGTAGAAAGCATTGATGTGAGATTTGATGAATAACTTCCAGAAAATACAAGAGATACAGACTGTTGTATCCCATCAGACAACCATGAAGAAGAAAACCAAGATGATGATGAAACAAGCAAGACAACAGAAGATACAGAATTGATTTCTAAAGCTCCCTCAAGATATACTCAGAAGAACTATCCTGAAGATCAGATCATTGGAGACAAGAGAGTAGGGGTCCAAACTAGAAGGTAGCTAACTGAACAGAGAGAAGAGGTATACATAGCCATGTTATCACAAATAGAGCCAAAGAGATTTGAAGAAGCCAGCAAGGACAAGTATTGGGTGAATTCTATGAATGAATAATTGGACCAAATTGAGAAGAACACTACCTGGGAACTAGTTCCTAGACCCACTGAGAAAAATGTCATAGGCTCAAAATGGGTATTCAAAAATAAAATGAATGAAGAAGGACAGGTAATCAGGAATAAAGCCAGACTTGTCTGCAAAGGATACTCACAAATTGAAGGACTTGATTACGATGAAACATTTGCCCCTGTAGCCAGAATGGAAGCTATCAGAATGTTCCTGGCATTCGCATGCTACCAAAACTTCAAAGTATATCAAATGGATGTAAAATCTGCATTTCTGAATGGAGACTTAGAAGAAGAAGTCTACATGGAACAACCAGAAGGCTTCTCATTAACAGACAAAGAAGACTATGTATGCAGACTGAAGAAGGCTCTTTATGGACTGAAACAGGCTCCTCGTGCTTGGTACTTAAGACTAGATAAATATTTGCAAAAACAAGGCTTTAAGAGAGGTGGAGTAGACAACAATCTATACATAAAAGCCCATGAAAATGAACTCCTGATTGTTGTAGTATATGTCGATGACATTATGTTTGGAAGCAACAAAGATGAACTTGCAAAAGGGTTTGCTGAGGAGATGAAATCAGAGTTTGAGATGTCCATGATTGGAGAACTCAGTTTCTACTTAGGACTTCAAATTCAGCAAAAGAACACAGGCACATTCATCTCACAGGAAAAATACTTAAAATAAATGTTGAAAAAGTTCAAAATGGAGGACTGCAAACTTGTGTCAACTCCCACGATCACGGGATGCAAGCTATGTGCTGATGATGGGTCTGCAGATATAGATCTAAAACTCTACAGATCCATTATAGGAAGTCTGTTGTATCTGACAGCATCAAGACCAGACATCATGCTAGCAGTAGGGCTAGTGGCTAGATATCAAGCAGCACCTAAACAAAACCATCTTCTGGCAGTCAAAAGAATATTTAAATATCTACAAGGAACAGCACTATATGGACTTTGGTATCCTAAAGCCAAAAGCTTCACTTTAATAGCATACACAGATGCAGACTGGGCTAGCTGTGTGGATGACAGGAAAAGCACAAGTGTAGGTGCTTTCTATCTAGGAGAAAGTCTGGTGGCATGGTTAAGCAAGAAACAAACATCTATCTCTTTGTCTACAGCAGAAGCAGAATATATAGCAGCAGCAACATGTTGTACACAAGTCATGTGGATGAAGCAAACCCTCTCAGACATGAAGGTAAGCATTGGTGAACCTATCTCAATCAAATGTGATAACACAAGTGCTATAAGTATATCTAAAAATCCTGTGCTTCACTCAAAAAATAAACATATCCCAATCAAGTATCATTTTCTCTGAGAACAAGTGGCTCAGAAGATAGTAAAACTGGAGTATGTACCAACAAAATAATAGACATCAGATATATTTACCAAACCACTTGCTATAGAACCATTTGAATATTTGAGAGACAAACTAGGGGTAGCATCTGTAGATGCTACTCTCTGATATGAAGAGAAAGCACAGTTTCAGGGGGAGAACAGAAACGAAAATATCATTCTAGGGGGAGATCAGCCAGCAAGGGAAGCATGAACCAGGTCCTCAGGATAAAAATACATCTAGCATAAAAGAATCAATGAAAAAGGCTAAAGGGTCAGTATTTTAGATCTAATCCAAAGTTTGGAGCAGCAACGTACAAAGTCAGAAAATTTCAGAGAGAGGAAATGCACGAAATATTGAAAAAGGATAAAGACACGGGATCAAAGAATAGAATATACACTAAGAATTCAAACCCATTGCCATTGATGTCAAAGGGGGAGGAAGAGAAAAAAACAGGAGGAAGAGCAGGCAAACAGAAAAAGTGTATAGCCGTCAATGCCAAAGGGGGAGACTGTTGGAAATGTTGTCATTGATGGAAATAGAGGAAAAAAGACAGAGATAGGCAAAGGAGGCAGCTAAGAAGCGAACAAAGGAAGCAAAGGAGACAGGCGAAAGAAGACTCTCGAAATGTAACAGTCAAACAGAAGAGAGGAAGCAACGACAGAGATAGAGAAAGAAGAATAGCTAAGGCAGAGGCAGAGGCAGCGAATATAGAGGCAGAGGCAGAGGCAGAGGTAGAGGCAGAGCCATTATCATAGCAGAGGCAGAGCCATTTTTAATTCCAAGAATCTCTACCCCAGCTAGAGGATACATAAACACAATTCCGAGAATCATATAACCCAAGCGGCAAGTATATATATATACAAACCTTATTTCGAGAATCATTATCCAGTCGGACGTTACATATATGTATTATATGCTTGTGCGTAAGAGTAAACGACTAAAGGTCCCATTGTTCTATTTTTAAAACAAAAGAAGTAATATAAGGTGGGACCCTTATCAATCGCAGCGAAAAAGGTGACAGCGGATCATATAAACAGAAGATTGTGATTGCGATTGAGCTCCGGACCCGATGGGTCTATAAATCATGTTTAATATATGTTTGAGTTATGGCAGAATAGTGGTTAATCGCATCGGAAAGAGGCAGACCGTCGGAGCACGATATTAAAAGATTGCGATTGCGATTGAGCTCCGGACCCGATGGGTTTATAAACCATAATTGATATGTTTCAGAACATGCAACCAAAGAATTGCGATTTCGATGAAGCCCAGATCATATAAATAAAGGTTCAAAGCATATATATATGTGTTTATATGGAGCGCCTTAATGGACAAGGGACCAAAGGTATAATACAAGTCATATGTTTCATATTATTGAGCCCGAAATCAAAAGAACCAAAGGCAACAAAGTCTTATATGGTGGGACCCTTTTCCAATCGCATTGGAAAATTGACAGCGGAACAGGTTAACAATAGGTTGCGATTGCAATTGTAAAAGCCAGACGCGATAGTCATATAAACTCTGCCATATAAAACATGGTCGGGTCCGAACATATCAAATGTCAATCGGGCAAAATAAAATTGCGATCTTCGATTGGAATCGGACGCGAGACCAACCAAAAACTGTGGCACATAATCTAGATCGGGTCCGCCTTTTGGTAGTCCAATCGGGGCATAAGCAAAACTCCTCCCGATTGCGTTGTTGCGATTGTATTGAAATGTGCCACGTGGTATGTGGACCCACGGGCCTCGGCTTAAGGTGGAGGGAGATTGTTAATATAAAACGATTGCGATGTGTGCAATCGCATCAGGCCATAAAACAAAGGCTGTGGTGTATGTATGTTCCGCTTGCGGAGCTCACCACATCAACAAGACACTTGTTTTGTGTAAAGAGTTGGAATTTGCCCTGATTTGAATTCAGCAGGTACATATATATATATATATATATATATATATATATATATATATATATATAAAGTGTTGATATAAAAAGCACAGTTACAAATGTATGGCATATGGCCGTTACCCTAGGACAGTGAATAAGGAAACAAACAGAGCCGAAAGGGACAAAGACACAGTCAAAGAAAAGACAAATGCACAGCTAGCCAAGAGGCTGAATGAGTGAGCTAGAGTTCTCATTGTAATTGAATGTAAATAATTTTAATTTATATTGTTGTGATGTATTGGCAAGTCTCCGGAAGAAAAAAAAGCCCCACTGTAATATTAAAATAAGCACCTACAGTTAAATTTTTCTAAGTAAGCTAAAAAAGAAATGAGAAAGTAGAAGACTAAGAGGTATGGTTATCCATTTCGAATTCCTTGAGGAATACAAACAGTCATCAAGAATTCTCTATAAGTAATATCATCTTGATATGCATAGCGATGTTAGAAAGAGGAAAAAGATAGATATTGTTGAGTATAAAAGATCGAAGCAGAGAAGATAAGGAAGAGAGGAGCAGAAAGAGATGCTACAGAACAGAGCTGATAGCTGAGATAAATCAACAAACATTCAATTTGATAAATTGAGGAAGTTGGAGCTTCCCTATCAAGTTGAAGCCGTACAGTCAGCGAACAGAATAACGAGGTTGGAGCCTCGTAGGTTGCGTTCTAAAATTGAAGGGAGTTGGAGTTTCCTGGTGTTGTAGCTTGCGTAGCCGAGGTTGGAGCCTCCTTCGTAGGTTGGTGCCTGGGCAGAAACAAAGGCAGAGGGAGTTGGAGCTTGCCTTTGCATCACAACAATAATAAGATGTGGTTTTCTCCCTTTATGGGTTTCCACGTATATCTGTTGTCTCTATCTGTGTTGCCTGTGTGCTGAGATGATTTACCAAAGCTACTTAATGTTTGTTGCTCTCATAACAAGTTTGATGTCACATTAATTTAATACTTGCTGCAACTTATTAAGATTTTTCATATATTAAGTTTGGTTATAAAAGTAAGCTGTAAATAAGCTGATGAAATTTTAAAAGCTCATGTATGTGTTAAACTGATTCACCCCCCCTCTCAGTTTAACTAAGAATTAAACATAAAAAAAAATAGAATTCCAAACTAAGCTTTCTAGATTGATTAAAATCCAAGCATTTAATATACTACCTATAAAAAAAATAGAATTTCTAAGTAAGCTTTCTATATTGATTAAAATGAAAAAACTTAATATATTATCTATTAAAAATATATATATCTCCAAAATGAGCTTTCTAGATTAATTAAAATCCAAACACTTAATATATTATCTATTAAAAATATAATTCCCAACAACCTTTGCTAAATTGATTAAAATAGAAACACTTAGTATATTATTTATAGAAAAATAGAATTTCAAAGTAAACTTTCTAAATAAACATTAAAATCCAAACATTTAATATTCTACCTATTAAAAAAATTAGTGATTGAAATCCAACAAAATACAAATCAGTCACTACAATCCAGGTTCACAATATCTAAACGATAAAAAATGAAATGATTACCATATAAATCATTAAAAAAATTAATTGACAACTTCTTTAAAATATTAATGAATATTCATAATACAATGAACAACATATACATAAATTATGGATAAATAGCACATTAAATCATATCGAGCTCACTTACTACCATCCAAGTTCAAAGCATCTAAATGGACAACAGAAATGAAATGATTACAATGTACCGATTAAAAAAATAATTTAACAACTTCATTGAAATATTAATGAATATTCATAATGCAACGACAAGATATAAATAAATTATGGATAAATAGCAAATTAAATAATATCGAGCTCACTTACTATAAATTATGGATTGACAGCAGACTAGATGAGTTCGCCCCCGAGAGAAACTTTAGCCATTAGCCAACCTGATTTATATGAAGGCAAACTTTTTGGAAAATTAGGCAAACGGATTTTTATTCTTTCTAGGTTGATGTAACATTACTCGGAGTTCTCGCCATCACCAGAGGTCTCTTTCCCGTCGCCGTCCGTCGACCGCCGCTACGCCCTCGATTGTTCCACACCATTGTTTATTCCATTCTGCTCCGATTCTTTTAGGTTTCTAACAATGAACTGTTGTTCTACATTCGTAATGGAGTGAGAATATGCATCGACTGTTTGGAAACGATTCACAAGGGTGAAAGTGAGAAAATATTATTTTTTAATTATTGTTGACACGATGTTTAGTTCAAATTGGTAGTTTCGTTGCATTTATCTAAAATTCTTAACTTTAAAAAACATTTGTTTGCATAGTTAATAAGGTCACAAAAATTCAAACTCTTAACTTTATTAGGAGCTCTCTAAGATCGGTTAAGGACCTTATGAACCCCAGAGATGGAAAGGGTGTTTACATCATTCCTTGCTCCTGTGGGAGTCCATTAATTGGTGAGACTACTCGATCGATAAATCAAAGGATTTGTGAACACGTAGCCGACATAAAACATGGAAGGTATCGATGCTTTGCTTTAGTGAAACATGAAGAAAATGCCTACCATCACATCTGCATAGAAGATGCTAAGGTCATTGCCAGTATTGACCATTTTCATTACCGTGAGTTAAGGGAGGCTTTAGAGATTGAAAAAGACTGATTAGTCTCAATAAAGATAATGGTTGGGGTGTTAATAGGTGTTGGATCCGTGCCCTATACTCCTAGCTTGTGTTTTATTCGATCACCTCTCCCTCATTCATTCTACATAATAAATTTAATTATTATTCTTTTATTATAATATTTTTTTATTTTATTTATTAATATTTTTTTATTATTAAAAATTATAGGTGTTGGATCCTTGCCCTATACTCCTAGCTTGTGTTTTATTTGATCACCACTCCCTCATTCATTCTACATAATAAATTTAATTATTATTCTTTTATTATAATATTTTTTTCTTTTATTTATTAATATTTTTCTTTTATTAAAAATTATATTACTTTGACTATCTTTTTTTTTTTTTGTAAGTTTGGTAGAACTACAACTTTACATCTTCATCTTTTTTTTTTTTTTTTGTAAGTTTGGTAGGACTACAACTTTACATCTTCATTAACATGTCCATACACATCACCCCAATTAGGGAAGAGAATTGAACCAGTGATAAGTGCCATAACAACCAACTTCATCACCATTTAACCAGGACCAGACGGACATATTACTTTGACTATCGAGTAAGTACCACTCTCTAATTGGAATGGATAATTTATTAAATAAAAAAATAATAAATTGATATCAAATAACAATAAAATAAAAAGCATAATAAAATGAATTTAATTAAAAATAATTTTTGAGATAAATTAAATTAAAATCATTATATTTTGACCCAAAAAAAAATTAATATATTAAATTTTAAAAAAAAAACTTGTTATTAAATAAAAATTATAATTAATTGAAATTAAAAGAGAATAAAATAAATAACATAATTAAAATAATAATATTTTTTTCCTTTTTAGTCCACCTAGCTGTTATAGCATAATGTCTACTTAATCTTTCACTCTATCTATTTAAGTCTCATGCCACTATTTGATTTCTCATCTTATCATGAACCAATCTGGTTCTAAACACATAGATAATATATATTATATGTAAAAAATTAAACCTTTCATATTTTCTGAAAAAGATTTAAAAGAGAAAAAAAATCATTTTCCTATTTTTAAAAAAATGAAAGCTTCACAAACTGCTTGTTATATCTATAGAAATATCTATTTCACATTTATTTCAAAATAAAGCTCAGAAGAATTTATATTTTTTATTAAATAAATGATTAGAATTTGAAATTAAGAAAGAAGTATTCTTAGTGACATAAAGAATTTATAAATCGTGGTTCGTGAAACTACTCGATCGATAAATCAAAGGATTTGTGAACACGTAGTCGACATAAAACATGGAAGGTATCGATGCTTTGCTTTAGTGAAACATGAAGAAAATACCTACCATCACATATGCATAGAAGATGCTAAGGTCATTGCCAGTGTTGACCATTTTCATTACCATGAGTTAAGGGAGGCTTTAGAGATTGAAAAAGACTGATTAGTCTCAATAGAGATAATGGTCGGGGTGTTAATAGGTGTTGGATTCCTGCCCTATACTCCTAGCTTGTGTTTTATTCCTTATTTTTTTTTTTTTTGTAAGTTTGCAGAACTACAACTTTACATCTTCATCTTTTTTTTTTTGTTTTATAAGTTTGGTAGGACTACAACTTTACATCTTCATTAACATGTCCATACACATCACCCCGATTAGGGAAGAGAATTGAACCTGTGATAAGTGTCATAACAACCAACTTCATCACCATTTAACCAAGACCCGAGGGACATATTACTTTGACTATCAAGTACCACTCTCTAATTGGAATGGATAATTTATTAAATAAAAAAATAATAAATTGATATCAAATAACAATAAAATAAAAAGCATAATAAAATGAATTTAATTAAAAATAATTTTTGATATAAATTAAATTAAAATCATTATATTTTGACCCAAAAAGAAATTAATATATTAAATTTAAAAAAAAACTTGTTATTAAATAAAAATTATAATTAATTGAAATTAAAAGAGAATAAAATAAATAACATAATTAAAATAATAATATTTTTTTCCTTTTTAGTCCATCTAGCTGTTATAGCATAATGTCTACTTAATCTTTCACTCTATCTATTTAAGTCTCATGCCACTATTTGATTTCTCATCTTATCATGAACCAATCTGGTTCTAAACACAGATAATATATATTATATGTAAAAAATTAAACCTTTCATATTTTCTGAAAAAGATTTAAAAGAGAAAAAAAATCATTTTCCTATTTTTAAAAAAATGAAAGCTTCACAAACTGCAATAAATCCTCGACTTGTTATAGAAACTTGTTATATCTATAGAAATATCTATTTCACATTTATTTCAAAATAAAGCTCAGAAGAATTTATATTTTTTATTAAATAAATGATTAGAATTTGATATTAAGAAAGAAGTATTCTTAGTGATATAAAGAATTTATAAATAACATTTAATTAAAACCTTAATCTTGACTTTGTATGGAAAAGCAACGCAACTTCGATTCAAAATTAAGAGTGGGTTCATGGCTTCATCCACAATTGTCAAATGGCTTTGATTATCCAATAGAATAGAGCAAACCCTGAAATTGGGCATACTCACAGGTATCGTGGTTCGTGAAATACAATGGACACACGCCATGATTTCGTGTCCCAAAGAACGTCGGGTTAATCAAAGGCTGAAATTGGGCATGTCAGAACATCGGGTTAATCAAAGGCTGAAATTGGGCTTTGTGACATGCTCTGGAGATAGAGTGGATGAGTTCGCCCCCGAGAGAACACGGGTTTACATTGGAGTAGCCTATAACACGACTTTTTGGATATTCTGCATTTTCCTTGCTTCTCTATATAAATTCAATTGATATTCTGCATTTTCCATGTCATCTGGTTACATGCATGCGTCGCTATGTTTTGCTCTACTATGTCGACACACAATATTTCCCGTGTTATGTTTATAGTTACAGTAGTTGCTTTGTTATTTCATGGAAGTTGCGCCACCAAGGCCGAATCCAAGGCCACTTTCAGAGTAGATCTCATACGCAGAGATTCCCTCCACCGGAAAATTTCAAATGTTGAACGACTGCGAGAAGCGAGCGGACGGGATTACGACAAGTGGTGTAGATTCCATCATGCAAAGTGTTATCAAAGTCCTGTCAACTCCGTCACGGGAGAATATTCAATGCAGATGTGCTTCGAGTGTGGCTTTCAATTTATTTTTCTGGTTAGTTACATTATGGAAACCTAGGTCCTGTATCATATGCACACCGGTCACGTATCCATTGACCTGTTCCATACAAATTTTAAAACGATTTAAGAGACCATTTAAAACCAGAGCAATATAAAAGATGAGTTTCAGTTTGGAATTATTCGAAATTAATTTTATATTTTTAGTTAAAATTAATATCAAAGCTAGACTGTGTAATTGTTAAAATTAATCTAATAAATTTTAACTTGAAATCTATATGAAATATTATTATAAGAAATAAATCCGAGATTTAATGGTTTTTCAGGTATTTTGTTATTGGATATTAAAATTGTATTTAAATGATAAGTTTCATTTAAAAATAAAATATGTAAGAAATAAATTAGAGATATTTAAAGGTTTTTCAGGTATTTTGTTATTGGATATTAAAAATGTATCTAAATGGTAAGTTTCATTTAAAAAATAAAATAGCACATATTTTATAATAGAGGAATGATGGGGGGTCAAATAGAAGGAGGTGAGAGAGAAAGAAAGAGAGCTGGGGGGTCAAATAGAAGGAGGTGAGAGAGGAATGATGTGTGAGAGAGAGAGAGAGATAGAGATGGGGGAAGATAAAGGAAGGTAGGAGATAAAGGGAGAGAGAGGAAGGAAAAGGGAGGGGACTTGAAAGAGAGGAGGAGAGTGGGAGGGATAGAAATATGGATTCGAGGGGGAGATAGAGATGGGGGAAGATAAAGGGAGGTAGGAGATAATGGGAGAGAGAGGAAGGAAAAGGGAGGGGACTTGAAAGAGAGGAGAAGAGAGGGAGGGATAGAAATAAGGATTTGGAGGGGGAGAGAGGGAGGGATTGGGAGATGGATAGAAAGAGAGATGGGGGAAGAGAAAGGGAGGTAGGAGAAAAAGGGAGAGAGAGGAAGGAAAGGAGAGGGGACTTGAAAGAGAGGAGGAGAGAGGGGAGGAGAGAGGGAGGGATAGAAATATGGATTTGGAGAGGGGGAGATGGAGGGATTGAGAGATGGAGCTGGATGAGGAGAGAGGGAGGGAAGAATAAATACATAGAGAGTGAGTAGTGGAGAGAGAGGGGGAGTGAGAAGGGAAATATGAAGAGGGAGTGTGTATGTTTTGGGGTGAGATAAAGAGACAAATAAGGAGATATGGAGAAAATGGGGGAGAGAAGGAGAGAGAGAGGCATATGGTAACAAAGTTAGAAGGTGAAGATAGAGAGAGAGGGGGTGGGGAGAGAAAGGAAGAGAGAGAGTGAAGGGAGGTAGGGAAAGATATATGAAGATGGAGAGGGAGAGAGGGGGAGGTAAGAATAAATACATAGAGGGTGAAAGGTGGAGAGAGAGAGAGAGAGGGATTGATAAAGAAGATGGAGAGAGAGGGAGAAAGGGTAGCAAGAAGGAAGAGAGATAGAAGCGAGAGAGAGAGAGGAGGAGGGAGTGATAGATAGATAGATAGATAGATTGGAGAAAGAGATTTTATGTTTTGGAGTCGATATAGAGAGATAGAGTGAGATATAGATATAGATGTAAACTGGAGAGAAAAAAGGATAGATGGAGAGATGGAGGGAGAGACAAGGAAATTGATAGATATGGAGTGAGAGACTGTGTGTGTATGGTGGGGTGAGATAAAGAGAAAAAGAAGGAGAGATGGAAGGATATATAGATATATATGGGAGAGAGAGGAAAGAAGGTTTCCTGCAGTAGATGCATTGATTTCAGTGTAGATGGTGATTTATAATCCTATTTGATTTCTTGCACTACATGAATTGATTTTGGTGTAGATGTTGATTTCTAATGATATTTGATTGCTTACACTGCATGGATTTATTTTAATGTAGATGATTTCTAATCCTATTTGATTGCTTACACTAAATGCATTAATTTCAGTGAAGATGATGATTTCTAATCCTATTTGACTAATTTCACTAGATGCATTAATTTTAATGTAGATTTTTATTTTTGGTTATATTTTATTTCTTTCACTAGATGAATTTATTTCAATGTAGATTATTTTTAATCCTATTTGATTTCTTGCACTGGATGGATTGATTTTAATGTAGATGGTGATTTCTAATCTTATTTGATTGCTTTCACCAAATTCCTTGATTTCAGTGTAGATGGTGATTTCTAATCTTATTTGATTGCTTGCACTAGATGCATTAATTCAATGTAAATGTTGATTTATAATTATATTTGATTGCTTGCACTAAATGCATTGATTTCAATGTAGACAATTTAACTAAATACATTGATTTAAATGTAGATGATTTATAATCATATTTGATTCCTTGCACTAAATGCATTTATTTCAGTGTATATGGTGATTTCTAATCCTATTTGATTGCGTACACTAGATGCATTGATTTTAGTGTAAATGGCAGCTTTAAATCCTATTTTCCTACTTGCACTATACTTATTTATTAGAGCGTAGATGTTGATTTCTAATCATATTTCATTACTTGCATTAGATGCAATGATTTTAGTGTAGATGTTGTTTTCTATTATTATTTGATTTCTTGCACAACGTTGCATTGATTTCGCCTTTATATGTTGATTTCTAATTTGATGTAATTGGATGTATGATGGTACATTAATTTAAAGTCATTGGATTAATAGTGTGTGTGCAATGATCTTAGTGTAAGCACAAAAAATTATTGACAATGTACATTGATTTTTGTGTTATAGTAATTCAACCTATTAATATTGGAGAGCAAGAGAGACAAGGTATGATGTTTACTACAACGACTCGAGCTAAATATTTAAATGGTTTATGATCCGGATTTAAGATGTTCCTCATATTATCGATAGATTTTCCTTGGTCACACACAACTGAAACCAACCTAGATCCATCTTAACTCCGGATCTATCAAGCACTAAGAGGGATCAAATCTCTCGAGGTGAAAACCTTCCTCAAGTTTTGCACTCAAAAAAGAGGTTTTCACCTCAAGAGATTTGATCCCTCTCGACACTTCATAGATCCGGAGTTAAGATGGATCTAGGCTGGTTTTTATTGTAGAGAATAGTGGTTTTTTATTTCGTTAGAGCTTCCGTATCTTCATCCCTCCGTCGAGATCAAATTTCTTATCAGATTTCATTTTAGGTGTCTCATTTAGTTCAGTCAGCTGCATTCCATTAGGAGCATGGATCATCTGACGGAAGGGTCTTGTCTTTCATATCCCTCATGTCTTGTACCTACTGTTCTATGTCTATTCATCAAAATCAGTTTTAAAGTCATTTACAGTCATGTTTGGCCTCCTGTTTGACAAAGAGTCATTTTAGGTTTTTTTAGTCTCATTAGGTCTAGGGTTTTGCTAATGTAGTCTTCAAAAAGTGTAATAATGTCAGCAGGCACATGAGGAAGCTTCAAATAAGGTTTCAGTGCAAAAAAATTCATCATCATAATGCTTGATAATGATTTTTCTTATTTTAGGTTTTTTTAGTCTCATTAGGTCTAGGGTTTTGCTAATGTAGTCTTCAAAAAGTGTAATAATGTCAGCAGGCACATGAGGAAGCTTCAAATAAGGTTTCAGTGCAAAAAAATTCATCATCATAATGCTTGATAATGATTTTTCTTCAAAACTCTGTTTTGAAGAAAAAATGTCTATTTCATCTTTTGTAATAAATGCAATGTAATTTTCAAAGTTTCTTCAGTTATAAAGTTCTTTATGCGTAGCCCTGGTCACCTTTGCCAAAACCCCATGCCAGCTATCCCTGCAAAGATAGACAAGAAGCTCATCATCAGTCCAAAAAGCACAAAGGAAATGAAACAGAGTTTATTTAAAAAGTGCCAAAGTCTGCAACATTACAAAATGGGTTTGCCAAATGAAAAATCAAATTCTTTGATACATATAAGATATTTTCATATTCAACAATCCATTTGCATACCAAGAGACATCATTGAGCCAAGACAAATAATGGAGGGCGAAACAGTGTCTGAAGGGCGGAATATAGGTGAGATTGACTGTCGCGACACACTCGGCATTGGGCGTGGCGCACTGGTTGAGCACGGTGCATTGGGCCGCTCACCTCTATGCATTTTTGTTCTAGCGCGGCACATACAAGGGTCGTGACACACTGGGCCACTGTCGTGGCGCACAGTGAAGACTGCTATATTTTTGTCATTGCTTCACAAAAATTCAAATCGACTTGGTCCTTCTCACTCCAAGTAAGTTCAAGTGATCTTGTAATTTCCATTAAACACTGTTTGGTGTTTTTTGAGTTTGAATATGAGAATTTTAATGCCAAAACTATAAACCCTATCATCTTGTTGAAGTGCCTCCTTAGGGTTTTGAAATTGGAGTTCTAAAATTGATTTTGGTGCCAAATACTTCATTCCCCTCTTGTTATTCCTCCCTCTCACTGTTAATATTATCATTATAGTTCATCCCCTATATCCTTACATTCTCAAAAGCACCTATTCTCAAAGTTATTTCTATTTCCGATCATTCTTTCCCATCTCATTTGTAAAAATTTCAAACCCCAATTTTCTCCAAACATTTGGTAATTCCTACACAGAATTTTCCATATTGTTTACGATCTCGGCGGGACCGAGCTCTCTTTCGCTCCTGGAAACTGTGCTGCTATATGATACCTGTAGCCACAACATTTCATTAGAGCTTTTCAATAGTAGCATATATCATCGCGCCACCCATTTTGTTTGTGAACAGTAATATTGCTAATTTGGTGCACCATCTCCATGGTTGTATCAAAACAACACTGTCAAGCTTTTTTTTTTAATTAAACAAAAAAAATTAATAGATCGTTCATTTCACTTAATCATGCTTTTTATGTGCTTGGACTGTGGCTTTCAATTTATTTTTCTGGTTAGTTACATTATGTAAACCTAGGCCCGGTCACGTATCCATTGAGCTGTTCCATACAAATTTTAAAACGATTTAAGCAACAATTTAAAACCAGAGAAATATAAAAGATGAGTTTCAGTTTGGAATTATTCGAAATTAATTTTAAATTTTTAGTTAAAATTAATATCAAAGCTAGACTGTGTAATTTTTAAAATTAATCTAATAAATTTTAACTTGAAATCTATATGAAAATTTATTATAAGAAATAAAACTAAGATTTAATGGTTTTTAGGGTATTCTGTTATTGGATATTAAAATTGTATTTAAATGATAAGTTTCATTTAAAAATAAAACAGGTAAGAAATAAAACAGAGATATTTAATTGTTTTTCAGGTATTCTATTATTGGATATTAAAAATTATCTAAATGGTAAGTTTCATTTATAGAATAAAATAGCACATATTTTATAATAAGCAAGTTTAATAATTTATAGTCCAGTTTAAATAGCACATATTTCATTATAATAAGTAAGTTTAATAATTTATAGTTCAAATTTGTAAGAATAGTTTTTTTCCAAGTTTAAAAAGCGCTTATTTCATTATAATAAGTAAGTTTAATAATTTATAGTTCAAATTTGTAAGAATAATTTTTTTTAAATATCATAATTTAGCACTTAGAGGTAAAAATATAAATAAACCATAGATATGGTAAATAAATAAAACCTCTTTATATATTAATGGTAAATAAATTAAAATATAAATAAACTAGAGGTATGGTAAATAAATAAAACCGATTTTTATATTTACTCAATAAACCACATTATATTTACAAAAACTCAAAAACAAGTTTTATTTAGGTGAAACCTATGGGACAAATTATTATTAATACCATGCAAAAAAGAACATTATTAACCCTAACATTAATATTAAAATATTAATATTATTAAATTTAATATGTTTAGATTAATACAATATTAAATTTATTATATTGTAATATATATTAATATATCATGATATATGATAGAGGTGGAGAAATAGGGGGAGTGACGAGGGAGATATGGAGATAAACTGAAGGAGAAGAGAGAAGAGGAATGAAGAGAGAGAGAGTGAGAAGAGTGAGAGAGTTAGAGAAGGGTGAGAGAGGGAGAGGGAGACATAAAGATGGAGGTGGGAGAGATATAAGGAGAGAGGGAGGGATAAGGAGAGAGGATTGGAGGGTAGAGAGTGAGAGAGAGAGAAAGAAGGGGGGAGGGAGAGGGAGGTAGGAGAGAAAGGGATAGAGAGAAAGGATGAGAGGTGGAGGAGAGAAGGAGGGATAGAGAGATGGAGCTGGAGGCGGAGCGAGGAAAGGAAGAAGAAATACATAGAGAGGGAGTGACAAGAGAGAGATGGAGAGAGAGTGTGTATGCTTATGGGTGGGATAAAGATACATAGGAGTGATGTAGACAAGGGGGAGAGAAGGAGAAAGGAGAAGTGATGGAGACAAGGGGGGAGAGAAGGATAAAACGATAGAACTAGTAATACAGTTGGAGAGTGAGATAGAGTGATGGGGGAAGAGAGAGGATTGGAGGACAGAGAGAGAGAGAAAGAAAGAGAGTTGGGGGGTCAAATAGAAGGAGGTGAGAGAGGAATGATGTGTGAGAGAGAGAGAGAGAGAGATAGAGATGGGGGAAGATAAAGGAAGGTAGGAGATAAAGGGAGAGAGAGGAAGGAAAAGGGAGGGGACTTGAAAGAGAGGAGGAGAGTGGGAGGGATAGAAATATGGATTTGGAGTGGGAGAGAGGGAGGGATAGAGAGATGGATAGAGAGAGAGATGGGGGAAGAGAAAGGGAGATAGGAGAGAAAGGGAGAGAGAGGAAGGAAAGGAGAGGGGAATTGAAAGAGAGGAGGAGAGAGGGAGGGATAGAAATATAGATTTGGAGGGGGAGAGAGGGATGGATTGAGAGATGGATAGAGAGAGAGATGGGGGAAGAGAAAGGGAGGTAGGAGAGAAAGGGAGAGAGATGAAGGAAAGGAGAGGGGACTTGAAAGAGAGGAGGAGAGAGGGAGGGATAGAAATATGGATTTGGAGGGGGAGAGAGGGAGGGATTGAGAGATGGAGCTGGATGAGGAGAGAGGGAGGGAAGAATAAATACATAGAGAGTGAGTAGTGGAGAGAGAGGGGGAGTGACAAGGGAGAGATGAAGAGGGAGCGTGTATGTTTTGGGGTGAGATAAAGAGACAAATACGGAGATATGGAGAGAAGGGGGGAGAGAAGGAGAGAAAGAGGCATATGGTAAAAAAGTTGGAAGGTGAAGATAGAGAGAGAGAGGGGGGGGGAGAGAAAGGAAGAGAGAGAGTGAAGAGAGGTAGGGAAATAGATATGAAGATGGAGAGGGAGAGAGGGGGAGGTAAGAATAAATACATAGAGGGTGAAAGGTGGAGAGAGAGAGAGAGAGGGAGTGATAAAGAAGATGGAGAGAGAGGGAGAAAGGGTAGTAGGAAGGAAGAGAGATAGAAGCAAGAGAGAGAGAGAGAGGAGGAGGAGGAGGAGGAGGAGGGACTGATAGATAGATAGACAGATTTGAGAAAGAGAGTTTATGTTTTGGAGTTGATATAGAGAGATAGAGTGAGATATAGATATAGACGTAATGTGAAGAGAAATAAAGATAGATGGACAGAAGGAGGGAGGGACAAGGAAATTGATAGATATGGAGTGAGAGAGAGTGTGTGTATGGTGGGGTGAGATAAAGAGAAAAAGAAGCAGAGATGGATGGATATATAGATATATATGGGGGAGAGAGGGAAGAATGTTTCCTGCAGTAGATGCATTGATTTCAGTGTAGATGGTGATTTCTAATCCTATTTGATTTCTTGCACTAGATGAATTGATTTTGGTGTAGATGTTGATTTCTAATGATATTTGATTACTTACACTAGATGGATTGATTTTAATGTAGATGATTTCTAATCCTATTTGATTGTTTGCAATAAATGCATTAATTTCAGTGTAGATGATGATTTCTAATCCTATTTGATTGATTTCACTCGATGCATTAATTTTAATGTAGATTTTGATTTTTGGTTATATTGGATTTCTTTCACTAAATGAATTGATTTCAATGTAGATTATTTTTAATCCTATTTGATTGCTTGCACTGAATGGATTGATTTCAATGTATATGGTGATTTATAATCCTATTTGATTTCTTTCACTAAATGCCTTGATTTCAGTGTAGATGGTGATTTCTAATCTTATTTGATTGCTTGCACTAGATGCATTAATTTCAATGTAGATGTTGATTTATAATTATATTTGATTGCTTGCACTAAATGCATTGATTTAAATGTAGATGATTTAACTAAATGCATTGATTTAAATGTACATGATTTATAATCCTATTTGATTCCTTGCACTAAATGCATTTATTTCAGTGTAGATGGTGATTTCTAATCCTATTTGATTGCATGCACTAGATGCATTGATTTCAGTGTAGATGTTGTCTTTAAATCCTATTTTCCTACTTGCACTAGACTCATTTATTTGAGTGTAGATGTTGATTTCTAATCATATTTCATTACTCTCATTAGATGCAGTGATTTTAGTGTAGATGTTGTTTTCTATTATTATTTGATTTCTTGCATTAGTTGCATTGATTTCAGTTTATATGTTGATTTCTAATTTGATGTAATTGGATGTATGATGGTACATTAATTTTAAAGTCATTGGATTAATAGTGTGTGTGCAATGATCTTAGTGTAAGCACAAAAAATTATTGACAATGTACATTTATTTTTGTGTTATAGTAATTCAACCTATTAATATTGGAGAGCAAGAGAGACAAGGTATGATGTTTACTACAACAACTCGAGCTAAATATTTAAATGGTTTATGATCCGGAGTTAAGATGTTCCTCATATTATCGATAGATTTTCCTTGGTCGCACACAACTCAAACCAGCCTAGATCCATCTTAACTCCGGATCTATCAAGCACTAAGAGGGATCAAATCTCTCAAGGTGAAAAGCTTCCTCAATTTTTGCACTCAAAAAAGAGGTTTTCACCTCGAGAGATTTGTTCCCTCTTGACACTTCATAGATCGGGAGTTAAGATGGATCTAGGCTAGTTTTTATTGTAGAGAATAGTGGCTTTTTATTCTGTTAGAGTTGGTATCTTCATCCCTCCGTCAGAGATCAAATTTCTCTTGTTGCATTTCATTTTAGGTGTCTCATTCAATTCAGTCAGCTGCATTCCATTAGGAGCATGGATCATCTGACAGAAGGGTCTTGTCTTTCATATCCCTCATGTCTTGTACCTGCTGGTGTGTGTCTGTTCATCAAAATCAGTTTTAAAGTCATTTACAGTCATGTTTGGCCTCCTGTTTGACAAAGAGTCATTTTAGGTTTTTTTAGTCTCATTAGGTCTAGGGTTTCGCTAATTTAGTCTTCAAAAAGTCTAATAATGTCAATAGGCACATGAGGAGGCTTAAAATAAGGTTTCAGTGCAAAACTTTTCAGCATCATAATGCCTGATAATGATTTTTCTTCAAAACTCTGTTTTGAAGAAAAATCATCTATTTCATCTTTTGTAATAAATGCAATGTAATTTTCAAAGTTTCTTCAGTTGTAAAGTTCTTTATGCGCAGCCCTGGTCACCTTTTCCAAAACCCCATGCCAGCTATCCCTGCAAAGACAGACAAGAAGCTCATCATCAGTCCAAAAAGCACAAAGGAAATGAAACAGAGTTTATTTAAAAACTGCCAAAGTCTGCAACATTAGAAAGTTGGTTTGCAAAATGAAAAATCAAATTCTTTGATATATATAAGATATTTTCATATTCAACAATCCATTTGCATACCAAGAGACATCATTGAGCCGAGACAAATCGTGGAGGGCGAAATAGTGTTTGAAGGGCAGACTGTGGGTGAGATTGACTGTCGCAGCACACTCGGCGTTGGGTGCGGCGCACTGGTTGAGCGTGGCACATTGGGCCGCTCACCTCTATGAATTTTTGTTCCAGTACGGTGCATACAAGGGTCACGATGCACTGGGCCACTGTCACTGCGCACAGGGCAGACTGCTAGATTTTTGTCATTACTTCACAAAAATTCAAATCGACTTGGTCCTTCTCACTCCAAGTAAGTTCAAGTGATCTTGTAATTTCCATTAAACACTGTTTGGTGTTGTTTGAGTTTGAATATGAGAATTTTAATGCCAAAACTATAAACCCTATCATCTTGTTGAAGTGCCTCCTTAGGGTTTTGAAATTGGAGTTCTAAAATTGATTTTGGTGCCAAATACTTCATTCCCCTCTTGTTATTCCTCCCTCTCACTATTAATATTATCATTATAGTCCATCCCCTATATCCTTACATCCCCAAAAGCACTCATTCCTAAAGTTATTTCATTTCCGATTATTCTCCCTTTCCCATCTCACTTGTAAAAAATTCCCAAACCCCAATTTTCCCAAATAGTTAACTGGTTGTCCCTACACTTGAGTTATCACTTGATTGAGGTCCATTGTTCCTACTGCCCTATTTCTCTACAGTCCCTCCCCTTTGACACACATTCGGCAATTAAAACAAAATCACCAAATTCTCATTTTGATCTCATACAAGCCAACATATACCTTGCATGGACATCATGGAGACAGACACTAATACATCATATGACAGAGATAGTGATTCTACCACTGAGCTACATGCACCTAGAAGGCCTCCTAAAGGTGGAAAACATGTGAGAGAAGAGCCCACCTCATTTACTCAATTGCAGGCTTGCCCACTTGCCATGGCATTTTTTCGAGAGCAGTCATGCTATCAGTATTGTGAGATGATTGCTGGGATTCATCATAATCAGGATTTAGCTCGTTTGTTTGTATTGCATTTACATGATGGTCAGGGAACTCTTGCTGGTGTAAATTTCACTTTGACACCGGAAACCATCTCTCAAGCAACCCAAATACCAAATGTGGGTGAACAATGGAAAAAAAGATAGCAGGTGTACAGAGTGCATTATGAACCATATATCAGGCCTAGCTTTGTGAGGTAGCTCAGCAGAGTGTTCCCATTCTGGTTCCTAAAGGAATCCTATGCGCCTCTGATGAAACTCATTATCAGATACTTCAGTTGTGAGGGCCGGTTTTCATGCCTCTATGCCTACCACATCAGGTTATTGATGCATTTCACAAGGGTGAGGATGATGAACATACCTTATTTCACGTGCTGGAAAATCGAGAGAATGACCACTCTTGTACAAAAGAAAACTCCCGAGCAGCAATACAACAGTATTTACCACTATGCACTCATCAAGATCGTGGTTGTACATCAGCTTGGATTGCAGGGTATTTCATGGGAGGATTTCATTTCCCATGACTTCTTCACAGCTCCTCAGGTTCCTCCGGAGGTTTTTCATGAGCCAGGTGAACCTTCACATCAGCATGAAGGTCACGAGACATAGCCTATCAGTGTGTCGACATATATCACTTATTAGAGAGGCACCATAGTATTATTTTCAATAGCCCAGCGAGTACTATATCCACCTGGGGTGGAAGGGGTCTCGTTGTCGTCATCAGCAGTACAGGTATAGGTACAGGACAGAGGTAAGAGGCCTATGTAGGATGAGGGCCCTTCAGGAGGCCAAGATACTGACTTCATACTTATTGATGAGGATTTGAGCTCTCCAAGCTCAAAGTTGAGAGAGACTATTCAGGAGCAGAAGGCGGAGATTGACACATTGACCGTCAAATTGCAGAGAGCTCAATGGATCATAAGCTACCTGGAGCAGTGGAACAAACAGTTGGAATATTAGCAAACAATCATGGAGTTGCAAAACATCCGTGAGAATCGACAAGCTACCCAAAGAAGTCAAACCGAGATGACACCCATTGAGCGGGAGATTGAGGCTGATAGAGAGACTTAGCTTGAGAGGGTCAATATTCATCTTGAGAAGCTATTGGAGAAGGAAAATAAGGAAAAGAACATGCTCAGGAACATGAAAAACCATTATTGGGCGCGCCTGGAGCAGTGGAACAAACAGTTGGAATATTAGCAAACAATCATGGAGTTGCAAAACATCCGTGAGAATCGACAAGCTACCCAAAGAAGTCAAACCGAGATGACACCCATTGAGCGGGAGATTGAGGCTGATGAGAGGGTCAATATTCATCTTGAGAAGCTATTGGAGAAGGAAAAGAAGGAAAAGAACATGCTCAGGAACATGAAAAACCATTATTGGGCGCGAAATCATGTTGGTTCGAAATCAGATGATGAAGATAATGTAATAGGGGAAGAGAATCACTTCTTTACATCGGATGATTTGCCCACCTTTATCACTGAATATGAGGAGTATGCAGAAAGCTCAGCTGTACAAAAAAATGAGGATTTCATCTTGGCAAATGAGACAGCTCTTGAAGAAGAGTCGGATGAATATCAGAGAGGTTATATGAATGCTTTGTCTGCCTAGAAACGACAATATTCACTTAGAAACAGAGATGTGCCTATCAATCCAATCCAAAAGAGAAAGGAAGTTTCAGCACCAAAGAATGATGCACCCGTTGCACAAAAGAAGGGAAAAGAGATAGCTGATCCCACTACTAGCAAATCCCCATCAGCAAATGCAAGATCCAATCAGCCAATTGTATCGAGGGAGAAAGCTGAAAAGAAGGATGTTCCAACCAAAGAGGTAGAAAAACTTCGATTTTTAGCTTAGAGAATGAAATTGATAAGTTAAAAGTATCCATTCCTTTGACTGAATTGATGAAGAATAGCAGCTACAAGGGTTAGGTATCTAAAATTTTGAATTTCGATCCAATGTATGAAATGGTGAATGTGGAAGATGATGAACCTGAGTTGATAATTGCACCAACATTGGATGGTGAGTCTCCCGATAGTGATGTGCCTCCTTTTTATATCAGCCTTAGATTGCATGATTTTGTGCTACATAATGCCATGTTTGATTCCGGAGCATCTCATAATCTCATGCCGAGGGAAATCATGAAGAAATTGGGATTGGACATCACTAGAAAATATCATGATCTTTACTCTTTTGATTCCAGTAGAGTAAGATGCATTGGGCTTATCAGAGATTTGGTGGTTAGTTTAGATCAGATTCTGACAAAGAATGTTTTGATGGATGTGGTTGTGGCGGATATTCCTCCTAGATTTGGAATGCTTCTTTCTAGATCTTGGGGAGCAAACCTAATGGGAACATTGCAGCTTGATTTCTCCTATGCTACCATTCATGTGTTTGGTCAGATGAGAAAATTATATCGGGAGCAAAAGATGAAGTATATGATCACCAGCAAGGAGAAACCGGTAAATCATCCAATCAATTATGTACATACAGATTTAGAGTCATTTGTTTTGTATTCAGATAGTTTCAATGATGTAAATAGTCAGTTAGTTGAATTAGAAGGCATTCCGGAGATCACCGAGAATTTTAGAGAGGTCATAAAGAAAGAAAGACAACAGTTTGAAAGTTCCGCTGAGCAATCAGCCTTCCGACAGCAGCAGAAAATTGATGGACAACAAGCAGAAATAACAGAGAAAACATAATTTCAACACTTGGAAGAAGATGAAGATGGTTTATGGACCATGGATTTTGATGGTGCAGTAGGAAGTGATGGTGCTAGAATTGGCATTTGGGTACGCAGCCCTTTTTCCACCCCAAACAAGGTACTGAGTAATGTAAGGGTCTGTTCTTATAAATTGGCTTTTGATTGTTCGAATAATGAGGCTGAATACGAAGCTTTGATTGCTGGTCTAAAAATTCTTAGAAAGTTGAATGCTAAGAGGATTGCAGTCTATGGCGACTCTGATTTGGTAATTAAGAAAGTGAAAGGCGAATACCAAGCTAAGCATCCTCGAATGCGGGCTTACTGAAATGTAGTTCTTGATATCTTGAAACTGTTTTCAGATTATACTTTGACTTATGTCCCTCGTATTCAGAATGGTATTGCAGATGCACTTGCAAAGGCAGCAAGTAATTTGAAAATTCCAATGAAATCAAGTAACAAATTTGAAATTCATGTGAAGCATCATCCGACTGTCCCAGATAATCAAAGGTATTGGCCAGTATTTCAAGATGATGATGAGATTGATGAATTTCTGCAAAATGAAGGAAATTTCAAAGACACTTCAATTGATATGGAGCATGATGATGGTGGGGCTGATGTGCAAATAAATCAGATGGAAGTGTTGTAGCTAAAGGATAATGTCATTCCTAAAGGTTTGATACCTTTAGAAGAGCTTTTTGATCAAGATGATGTAGCTATAAAACCAACCTTGCGGCCAACTGAAAAGGGAGTTGAAGATGTGAACATTGGATCAGCTGAGAATCCAAAGATGGTGAAATTGTCAAAAGCATTGCCACCAGAGGTAAAAGAAAATTATGTCAGTTTTTTTGTCTTATTTTGCTGATGTATTTTCTTGGGAGTATTCAAATTTGAAGACATATGATACCAATATAATTTAGCACACCATTCCGATTAAGCCAAATCAAAAGCCCTTCAGGTAGAAGTTGAGAAGAATAAATCCAAAGTTGTTGCCCTCAATAGAGAAGGAAGTGAATCGGTGGTACAAGGCTGGTATCATTGTTCCCATAAGGTTTTCAGATTGGATTTCTAATTTGGTTCCCGTATGCAAAAAGATAGGTGAGATTCATTTGTGCATTGATTTTAGGAATCTGAATAAAGTTTCTTTGAAAGATAATTATCCATTGCCCAAAATGGATCACATACTTCAGTGAGTAGTTGGAGCATCTTGTATGTCACTACTAGATGATTATTCTAGGTATAACCAAATTCTGGTCCATGAGGATGATAGAGAAAAAACAGCATTCACCACTCCGTGGGGAACTTTCCATTATGCTAAAATGCCTTTTGGTTTGAAGAATGTTGGTGCGACATTTTAGCGAGCAATGGATATGGCATTTGCAAATGAGAAGGATGTTTTTCTAGTTGTGTATCTTGATGATCTGACAGTCTTTTGTAATTCTGATGAAGAGCACCTTTACCATTTGAAGATTTTTTTTCAGCGGTGTAGAAAGTATGGTGTGTCACTCAATCCAAAGAAAAGTTTGTTTTCCATGGATGAGGGCAAGCTTCTTGGTCATATTATCTCAAAAGATGGCATCCGTATTGACCCAGCTCTAGTAGAAGCTATTCAGCAAATTGATCTTCCCCGAAACAAAAAGGAGATCCAATCCTTCAATGGTAAGATGAATTTCTTACGCCGCTTTGTGCCTAATCTTGCCAAACATTTAAGAGAGATTACAAACATGCTTAAGAAAGAAAATGTAGTGAAGTGGATTGAGGAGGCTGTAAAGTCTTTCAATTTAGTGAAGTTGACTCTTTCTTCAGCTCCGGTTTTTATCAACCCGGACTATACTCAGGATTTTATTTTGTTTTCATTTGCCTCGGAGCATAATATGGCAGCGGTACTGATGCAGAAAAGAGATGAGCATGAAAAACAAATTGCTTTTTTCAATTGAACCATAAGAGATGCGGCCTTAAAGTATAACATCATTGAAAAGCAAGCTCTTGCCTTAGTGAAAGCATTGAAATATTTTCGGGTATATATTCTGCATTCTCATATTCTTGCTTATGTTCCTAACGCTGCTGTTAAGGATGTTTTAGTGCAAACAAATCTAGAAGGGAGACGAGGCAAATGGACTGCTGCCTTGTTGGACTATGATGTGGAGATAAAGCCTACAAAGCTTATCAAAGGACAAGGGCTGGATAAGCTAATGGCTAAGTCAAATTTGCATGCCTTGGACATCAATCTTATTGTTGTTATGTCCGAGGAGAATGAGGAAAGTTCATCAGTTCAGGTATTATAAATCTTTGTGCTTTCTCCTTGGTATTCAGATATTTTATATGTGCTTCAAAATTTGTCACCACCGCCCGGCATGGCTAGAAACAAAAGTAGAACTCTGAAATTGAAGGTTGTTAAGTTTTGTATTTTGAATAATTCACTCTATTGGAAAGATCCCGGTGGTGTTTTGCTAAATTGTTTGGTTGAAGAAGAAGAAAAGCAGGCTATGGAGGATTTTCATAAGGGAGATTTTGGGGGTCACCTTTTTTGAAAGACAATGACAAATAAAATTTTGAGAGCGGGATATTATTGGCTGACACTTTTTGCTGATGTGTATAAGACTATCAAAAGCTGTCATGAATGTCATATTTTTGAAGGGAGGCAGAAATTGCAGCCTTTGCCGCTTAAGCCCATTGAGGTAAGTGCTCCTTTTCAGTAGTGGGGTTTGGATTTCATTGGCGAGATCCATCCCGCTTCTTCAGCTGAGCACAGGTGGATCCTCACAGCGACAGATTATTTCACGAAATGGATCGAACCACTTCCCACCAGGCAGGCTACAGATTCGGTAATAATTTCATTCCTTGAGAATAATATTTTGTCCCGTTTTGGTTGCCCGAATAATTTGATTACTGATAACGCATCAACTTTCAAATCAAAAAGAATGATTGAGTTTTGTGACAAGTATCACATCACTTTGGGACACTCAATCGCTTATCATCCAAAAGGCAACATATTGGTTGAGTCTTCGAACAAATCTTTGGTCAACATTATTAAAAAGTTGCTGGAAATAAACAAGAAAATTCGGCATAAGAAGTTGGTCAATGCACTTTGGGCAGATCGAGTGAGTCAGAAGAAATCCATTGGTATGTCACCTTTTGAGTTATTATATGGAGTTGACACGATATTTCCTACCTCTCTTGCAGTTCTAGTGGTCAAACTTCTACAGGAAGCTTGCAGTGAAGATGATCATATGCAAAGAAGAATAAATCAAATGATCCATTTGTAGCAGACGAGAGAAGAATTTTTCAAAAACACGTTCAAGCTGCAAGAGAGAATTAAGAAAATATATGACAGAAAAGCAAAGGCGGACAAATTTCAATTGGAAGAAGTGATGTTGAAATGGGATGCAAGGAACGAGGAAAAGGGTAAGCATGGCAAGTTCGAAAATCTCTGGAAAGGACCCTTTAAAATTGCTGCATATTGGGGTCAGAATGCTTTTCTTCTGAAAGAGATGAACGGGGAAGATTGTCCAGGAGGGCCGGTCAATGGTCGGCTGCTCAAACGGTATCATTTCTGAAATGTTTTCTACTGTTTACATTGTCACTGTACATACTAGTTTATTTCAGTTTCATTTGCAAGTGTATGCTGTGATCTTTTCTTCAGTTTGGGGCCCGAAGTGAAGGCTATAATTCTAAACAATGATTTCAGCTTTGGTTTGAGTTTTTCAAGTCAGGTCTTTCAGTCATTTTGATTTCAAAATTGAGTCAATTTGAGTTAATTTTCAGTCAATAAAATTGAGTCAAGAGTCTTGTGTCGATTTGTAGAAGTTATGGATTCCATAGCCCAATGGACGAAGGCACTGCCTACTCTCCCAGAAATCTGTAGTTCTCGGCACCTCCAAGGAGCTACCATCCCCATTGGAGCCAATGTTAGAGTCAGTATCTTCATCCCTCCGTCAGAGATCAAATTTCTCTTGTTGCATTTCATTTTAGGTGTCTCATTCAGTTCAGTCAGCTGCATTCCATTAGGAGCATGGATCATCTGACGGAAGGGTCTTGTCTTTCATATCCCACATGTCTTGTACCTACTATTCTGTGTCTGTTCATCAAAATCAGTTTTAAAGTCATTTACAGTCATGTTTGGCCTCATGTTTGACAAAGAGTCATTTTAGGTTTTTTTAGTCTCATTAGGTCTAGGGTTTTGCTAATTTAGTCTTCAAAAAGTCTAATAATGTCAGCAGGCACATGAGGAAGCTTCAAATAAGGTTTAAGTGCAAAAATTTTCATCATCATAATGCTTGATAATGATTTTTCTTCAAAACTATGTTTTGAAGAAAAATTGTCGGTTTCATCTTTTGTAATAAATGCAATGTAATTTTCAAAGTTTCTTCAGTTGTAAATTTCTTTATGCGCAGCCCTGGTCACCTTTGCCAAAACCCCATGCCAACTATCCCTGCAAAGACAGACAAGAAGCTCATCATCAGTCCAAAAAGCAAAAAGGAAACGAAACGGAGTTTATTTAAAAAGTGCCAAAGTCTGCAACATTAGAAAGTGGGTTTGCCAAATGAAAAATCAAATTCTTTGATATATATAAGATATTTTCATATTCAACAATCCATTTGCATACCAAGAGACATTATTGAGCCAAGACAAATAATGGAGGGCGAAACAATGTCTGAAGGGCGGACTGTAGGTGAGATTGACTATCGCGGCGCACTGGGCGTTGGGCGTGGCGGACTGGTTGAGCGCGGCGCATTGGGCTGCTCACCTCTATGCATTTTTGTTCTAGCGCGGCACATACAAGGGTCGCGACACACTGGGCCACTGTCACAGCGCACAGGGAAGACTGCTAGATTTTTGTCATTGCTTCACAAAAATAAAAATCGACTTGGTCCTTCTCACTCCAAGTAAGTTCAAGTGATCTTGTAATTGCCATTAAACACTGTTTGGTGTTGTTTGAGTTTGAATATGAGAATTTTAATGCCAAAACTATAAACCCTATCATCTTGTTGAAGTGCCTCCTTAGTGTTTTGAAATTGGATTTCTAAAATTGATTTTGGTGCCAAATACTTCATTCCCCTCTTGTTATTCCTCCCTCTCACTGTTAATGTTATCATTATAGTCCATCCCCTATATCCTTACATCCCCAAAAACACTCATTCCTAAGCCTATTTCCCTATCCCTGAAGTTATTTCATTTTAGATCATTCTCCCTTTCCCATCTCACTTGTAAAAAATTCCAAAACCCCAATTTTCCCAAACAGTTAATTGGTTGTCCCTACACTTGAGTTATCACTTGATTGAGGTCCATTGTTCCTAATGTCCTATTTCTCTACAGTCCCTCCCCTTTGACACACATTTGGAAATTAAAACAAAAGCAACAAATTCTCATTTTCATCTCATAAAAGCTAATGTATACCTTGCATGGACATCACAGAGACAGACACTGATACATCATATAACAGAGATAGTGATTCTACCACTAAGCTACATGCACTTAGAAGGCCTCTTAAAGGTGGCAAACATGTGAGAGAAGAGCCCACCTCATTGACTCAATTGCAGGCTTGCCCACTTGCCATGGCATGTTTTCGAGAGCAGTGATGCTATCAATATTGTGAGATGATTGCTAGGATTCATCATCATCAGGAGTTAGCTTGTCTGTTTGTATTTCATTTACATGATGGTCAGGTAACTCTTTCTGGTGTAAATTTCACTTTGACACCGGAAACCATCTCTCAAGCAACCGGAATACCGAATGTGGGTGAACAGTAGAACAAAAGACAACAGGTGGACAGAGTGCATTATGAACCATATATCAGGCCTAGCTTTGTGAGGCAGCTCAACAGAGTGTTCCCATTCTAGTTCCTAAAGGAATCATATGTGCCTCTGATGAAACTCATTATCAGATACTTCAGTTGTGAGGGCCGGTTTTCACACCTCTATGCCTACCACATCAGGTTATTGATGCATTTCACAAGGGTGAGGATGATGAACATACCTTATTTCATGTGCCAAAACATCGAGAGAATGACCACTCTTTTGCAGAAGAAAACTCCCGAGTAGCAATACAACAGTATTTATCACTATGCACTCATCAAGATCATGGTTGTACATTAGCTTGGATTGCAGGGTTTTTCATGGGAGGATTTCATTTCCCATGACTTCTTCACAGCTCCTCAGGTTCCTCTGGAGGTTGTTCATGAGCTAGGTGAACCTTCACATCAACATGAAGGTCACGAGACATAGCCTATCAGTGTGCCGACATATATCACTTATCAGAGAGGCACCAACATATTATTTGCAGCAGCCCGACGACTACTATCTCCACCTGGGGTGGAAGGGGTCTCGTTGCCGTCATCAGCAGTACAGGTATAGGTACATGACAGAGGTAAGAGGCCGATGCAGGATGAGGGCCTTTGAGGAGGCCATGATACTGACTTCATACTTATTGATGAGGATTTGAGCTCTCCAAGCTCAAAGTTGAGAGCGACTATTCAGGAGCAGAAGGAGGAGATTAACACATTGACCGTCAAATTGCAGAGAGCTCAATGGATCATAAAATACCTATAGCAGTGGAAAAAATAGTTGGAAGATCAGCAAACAATCATGGAGTTGCAAAACATCCGTGAGAGTCGGCAAGCTGCCCAAAGAAGCCAAACCGAGATGACACCCATTGAGCGGGAGATTGAGGCTGATAGAGAGACTTGACTTGAGAGGGTCAATATTCATCTTGAGAAGCTTTTGGAGAAGGAAAAAAAGGAAAATAACATTCGCAGGCACATGAAAAACCATTATTGGGCACGAAATCATGTTTGCAAAGCGAGGATTAAAATCCTGAAGACAAAGCTAAGGAGGGCACTAAAGCATCGCAAAAGGCATGATAAGCTAAATTTTATTTCTAAAAGTTCTTTGGTTTGAAATTGGCATCTCCTTTCAAGGAAAACTTTGAATTTTTTGATTTTTCATCAAAATTTATGCATTCCTACCCATTACCTAAGGATTTTGACAATTTTTAGGTTGCCTAAAGGGTCAAAAACACCTCAAAAATGGCCTTTCTACCACGTTTTGCACACAAAGGAATCAGTGTTGGGAGATTTGATTTTTGGAGGGGAAAATGGAAACCAACTCTAGAAATTGCACTTGGGTTGGAAATTAGAGAGGCAAGGCTTTCCAAAGAGCTATCCTGTGCTCAATTTGGACTTCGGGAAGGCCCTCAAAATCAGCCTCAAAGTTGTGCTACGCATAGAGATTTCAAGCGTGGCGCATTGGGAAATTTGGCCTATTTTTCACTCAGCAGCTCAGATTTTCGCCTAGTTTTGGCTAGTTTGACTTTTTCATGTAAATATTGATGTAACTTGATGTAAATTCATGACTTTGATGTAATTTTGGCACATTTTTACTCATCCTAGTAGATTCATTCACCACAAAGTGAAATGTAAGTGAATGAATCAGTTTCCTATCATATAGAGGCAAGTTGTTTCATTGCCTATTTTCAAGTTCTTAGTTTAGATATGGTTCAAACAGCTCCTAGAATGGTGAGATCGACCCCTAGAGGCATGGGGATGAGTTAGGCTTGTCTATATCATGTAATTCATCAGTCATTTTCAGGGTTGGACACTTGGGATTGCTTGGCACATCATTGTACATTTCATCTCTGCAATTTTGACAAAGGAATAGACCAGGGTTTGCAGCACTCTTTGGGATCCATGTGGCTCTATGTTTTGATGGTGTGTTTCTCTATGTGATTGTAAGTTCACTGATGTTTTATGTGTATAATTTCCCTTCTCCTTTCTTCTTAAATTAAACAAATGAGTGATAAAGGTGGAATTCATTAGATTGTTTTGCTCTGCCTTCAGTTTTGTTTAATTTTCCATGTTTTAATCTGTTTGAAGAGGATTATTGAAATCATCTTTCCCTCTTCAGCTCCTCACCGGTCTAAACTATCCATTCATTCAATTCAAAGCATCAAAACAATTTCCTTCCTTGCCCCATTCAGAACTCTACAAAAAATAGGCCTCATCCCCAAACCCAAAACTTTCCTTTCCCTTGGATCCAACAAAAACCCCCAAAATCAAATCAAATCCTTTTACTTATATACCTAGCCTAAAATTAGCCTTTATTTCAAGTCATCTCAAGCCCTATTGATTATTTTTGCTGAGATTGACCCAGAGAGAGCCCTCTCCTGTTCTGGTAGGTCTAGCTACCAGACTAAGCGTGGTTTGATGTTACCCTGAACTTTGCCTTCTTTCAGCCTGAGGTAGATTTAGGCAATAACATATTCCTTAGCATCTTCTTAGATTCAAGCTTTAGCTTTTAAATTTGCTTTTAGGATTTTTTTTCAAAAAACAAATATTAAAAGTTTATGTAATAATATTTGTATATTTGTATATGTATTGGAATATGAATTGATATTGATAGTAAATGGAGCACTTGCCAGTTATTTTATATATAGCCAAATTTAAGTAAAAACAATAAAAAAATAAAATTACATATATCTCATCTTACAACCACAAGACAATTGCATATATATATATATATATATATATTCTTTGATATATTTATTATTTATTATTTCTGTTCTCTTATAACTATTTGATAGTAGTAAATGAAATATTTTAATTGGGTTTTGCTAACCATCCTACTATTGAATGTAGCTTAGTCATTTTTCAATTTATTATTTTAATAATTAGGATTAAACATAGATAATACAATATGCTTGTTATCATCACGAAATTATTATTTATAGTTGTTACTAATGTTTCCCTTGTAAAGTTTTCTTTTGTCTACCATGAGTAAGAATATGTATTCCTCAAGTAGTCATGATATATATCATGAAAATACAAAGCTACTTTGGAAGTACTTTAATATTATTAAGTTCATAGAATTATTATAGTCGTAAGATATAACTTAATAATTAGGATAAAGAATTTCATGTTGAGGGATATGTAGTAATACCCCAAGTGAAAGAAAGGGTATATGAATTGAAATAGTAAATTCAATTAATTATTAAAGTTAAATTTGGAAAGGATAAAATGCATGTTGGGGACATGTAGAGTTAATCAAATGAAATAAGGGATATAGGACATTTAATGGAAATATAAATATAATTCTTAATATTTAGGAATATGGGAAAGTTATATAGAATAGAAAAAATGAACTAATTCTTAAGATAGGAAAAAATTTAAGACATACATTATAATGACTGTCACAACAAATGTCGTAAATTTATAGTTATGAAACAATTGTACAAGTACAATGACCAAAATGGTATAAGATAATCAGATATAGTATCGAATAAAAAAAAAATGTAGTGGGAGTTGTTACAAGTGGTATCAGAGCCCATGTTAAAAAATCTTGGCTTATGTGTCCTAACACACAGAAAAAAATTTATGGTGTCAAAGTCTATTTATATTGTTATTTATGAAAAATAATTGATTTGTTTGTTTCATATTGAAGTCCAAAAAAGTTACAGTTGTTTTCATGAATGGAGGAGAAGGGTTGAATGTAGAACCGGGGGGTAGAGGGGCCCTACCAGATCCAAATGCTCAAATGTTGGAAATTATAAAGAATCTGTAGTAAGAAATGGTTTAGCTAAGGACTAGTAATAAACGGCTGTTGCAGGCCAGTAATGATAAGGACAGTTTGATAAAGGAATTAACCTCGAGGTCTAGCCATCATAGTGAAGATCATGAAATAAATAGAAAAGAAACAAAACCCAACTGAGAGTGGTCTGAGAATGGGTAAGAATATGGTTCAAAGTAAAAAAAAAAGGATTTGCAAAGGAATTCCGTACTCCAACATTTTATGGGGAGGAGGAAGAGGATGTGGAAGCCTTGCTCCTGAACATGGTCAAGTACTTCCAGGTATATGAATACAGAAGTAATTTGAAAGCAGGATTGGTGGCTTACCAATTGCAAGGTAAAGCAACAATTTGGTGGGAAGAGACCAAAATCATACATGTGCTCGATGAAAAAACTATTTCACGGGAAGAATTTCAGAAGAAATTCAAATACAAATACCTTAGTGAGAGTTATTATGATTACATAGCAAAGAAATTTCATGAGCTAAGTCTTGGACAATGCACTATTGATGAAATTGTGACTAAATTCACAAAATTACTTCATTATGTGCCTTACATAAGGGAAGAAAAAGCTAAGGTACAAGGATTTTTGAACTCCCTACCTACCATCTACAAAGAAGGAATTGAATTTGATAATCCTAAGACGATGGATGTGATTGTTTGTAAAGCATGACTATGATACCAAAAATTTAAAGGAAGAAATGATCAAGTGAAAAACTGGCAGAATAAAGAGAAATGGAAGGTGGAAGGAAGCACAAAAAGATCAAAACTAGTCTATCTGAAGAATTTTTGAAAAAACCACGAGCAGAAATTTTTTAATAAGAGCGGGGAAATTCAAACAACACATTCCCACACTGGCTCCAAGCCCATGGAAGCAAATAGCAAAAGAGAATGGGCAGTAAAATTTAAAGAACCATTGAAATGATGGGGTGTGGAGAGCCTCATATGTTGCGGAAATGCCCACACAACATTCGTACAATCCAGAAAATTTAGGCAGTACGAGAAGCGACTACAGTGAATGATAGTTCCAGAAATATTCCCCAAACTAGTGTAGGATTAGAGGACAAACAGGTTGAACATCAATCAACCATGATTAAATTCAAGCACTAAGAGGGATCAAATCTCTCGAGGTGAAAACCTTCCTCAAGTTTTACACTCATAAAAGAGGTTTTCACCTCAAGAGATTTGATCCCTCTCGACACTTCATAGATCCGGAGTTAAGATGGATCTAGGCTGGTTTTTATTGTAGAGAATAGTGGTTTTTTATTCCTTAGCATCTTCTTAGATTCAAGCTTTAGCTTTTAAATTAGCTTTTAGGATTTTTTTTCAAAAAAAAAATATGAATAGTTTATGTAATAATATTTGTATATGTATTTGAATATGAATTGATATTGATAGTAAATGGAGCACTTGCCACTTATTTTAAATATAGCTGAATTTAAATAAAAACAATAAAAAAATAAAATTGCATATATCTCATCTTACAAATACAAGAAAATTGCATATATTATGTAAAACTTGGCATAATGATCTCATGAAGTGCAGTGATGATGTTTCTTTGTGTGGGGCTGATGTGACATCTCACATGTCCATTAGTGTGATTTTTCTTCATAATGCACATGAGGAGGAGAGAAAGCAGCAAGATCTCTTATTGCTTGGATTGCTTTGGAGGGATTTTGGCTTGTCCATATTACATAGGGGATATGGAGAATGGCAGCAAAGGGCTTTACTCCGGTGGTTATTGTTAGGAGAATATGGTTTGACATCTTTGTCTACCCATATTACTTCTTCCCTTATTCTTTTGCATAACCTTGGAATGATGGAGTTTGGGTCCAACAAGGCCAACAGGGCTAAGTATGCGAGCATATCAATGCTCAATCTAGTTCATGAAACATGGGATGAAGGAGTGGATTGTATGATGGAGATTTTCCTTTCTGGGGAGAGCCACTATATCTTATGTCTCTCATGTATTGTTGATAATGTTGGACATCATATGGTTGTCACTTGGTGCTTCATGATGGAAGGAGGACATCTAACCAAACAGTTGAAGGTCATTCTTTATGTTTTTGAAAGACTACTTTGGAACCAAACATACATAACCTATTGCAGCAAATGGGGGAAGCCTTCCTTATGTGGATGCCATATGGAGGGGAATATATGGCCTTGCATCTACTTTTCGAGTTGCTTGAGGACAAGCAACATTTTTCTGGGGGGGTGGGATTGTAATATTCCCAAATTTTCACATTACATTTGGAATATTAGAGTCCTTGATTTTCTTCATGAATTATGTAAATAAAAGGGTGGAGGGACCCACAACCCTCAATAAGAATAAATATCCACTTTGTGTGCGTGAATGTGGATTAATCTAGAATAGATCTGCAAAAAGGGGTAGTTGAGCAACTACTAATGTGAATGAGATTGGAGATCCTATCTCATTTAATGAGAATATCATGGAGGGTTGACTCAATCAACTAAGATATTGAAGATGTCAAACAAAGGGTCATTGAGCATTAGTGATCAAGTGGTGGAGGATCACGTGCAAATGAAGTACACATGATGGAAGAGGTGCGCATTGCACCTAAACTGTTTGGTTGACTTGGTCAAACAACACTGTCCCACTTGGAGGATCTTGTCCACATGAGGCAGCGTAGTTGAGATTAGGGCCAAGGCTTGGGGTGGCTCAATCATTATAAAGGAGATGAAGGCAAAGGAAAAAGGCATATTGGATTATTTTTATGTATGATATTTTAGATCTGGAATTGTCAAGTGACATTCCACTGCAATCTTGGTCTGTTTAGCAGAGATTGCAGGTGTTGTTTAGCACAGGGGGAATCCCTCCTCTTTATTTCGGTGATATCTAAGGAAGAGGTTTTTACTTCATTATACATCAGGCTTTAAGTGCCATTTCCATTTCCTACTTTCTATAGAACATTCATATTCAGAAAACTGCGTTTTTCTGAAGATCAGTTTGGAAGGTGGAAGTTGTCTTTAGTAATTCATCTGAAGAACAAGGTGAGGGATTATTCCCATCACTTGAGCTTATATTTCAGCACTCCCAGAGCCTCATTACATATTTGGCATCAGGCCAAAATTTATTGACCTACTAGCAGCAGTATTATCCTCAAGAATAACGTTGTCCATATTGCAGATCTGTAAGGAGGAAGGAAGTTGCTAGTATTTTAGCTAGCAATCCTATGAGGGATAATCCCCTCACATTACCATCAATATCAACATCAGTCTGGATTTTATTGCAGCATATTTTAGCAGGAATAAGGCCTATCTTTCCCTCACAACGCAGTTTTCAGAGGCAGTTGTGTTACAACAGCTACAATCATCTTTGAAGGATTGAGAAGCTAGATCTAGAGCTCCTAGCTCATAGATTTGAGGAAGAGATTAGCCCTTCAAGTATAGATCTGATCTAAGCACATATTTCAGCCATATATTCTTCAGATCTAGCTTCAGATCTGTATTTCCCACTAGATCAAGGATCAAACCCTGGGGAGGTGATTTTTCCAAACTTACAGATCTGGAAAATCCTTTCTGGGTTATCTTGGGAATCCGTTACAGTGGCTAGATCTTGAATCTTGGAATCAACATAGCTCCAATTTTGAGTATATTTTCATTTGTCTTTTCAACTTGCAACTCCATGTTTATATTATGATGAAGGGGGTTAGGTATTTACTCGGGGGTACTCAAAAGTTAAATTGTGCACACTTCACACATGTTTTCTGGTGATATTAGCTCATATTTTGGCTAGGTCTACCTAATATATTATGATAGCAGCTTCATTCATCCAATATAATAAAGCTATTTTGAAGCTCTTTACGCATGTTCTTATTTGTACTTAGATTTATTGTTTATCTTTGTTGTAGGATTCTTACCTGTTGTGTAAAAATATTGTTGCATGTTCATTTGGGTTATAGAAGGGAGGGATATAACCAACATGGTTGGATGATTTCTATAACTGCTTTATGAATTTAAATTCAATGTAGATGATTTCTATTCCTATATGATTGCTTGCACTAAATGCATTGATTTCAATGTAGACGGTGATTTAATATGCAATTTGATTGCTTCCACTAGATGCATTAATTTCAGTGTATATGTTGATTTCTAATTATATTTGACTGCTTGCACTAGATCCATTGATTTCAATGTAGATGATTTATAATCCTATTTGATTGCTTGCACTAAATGAGTTAATTTCATTGTAGATGGTGATTTTTAATCCTATTTTATTTCTTGCACTGGATGAATTGATATCAGTGTAGATGTTGGTTTCTAATCCTATTTTCTTACTTGCACTAGATGCATTGATTTCAGTGTAGACGTTGATTTCTAATCCTATTTGATTACCTACATTAGAAGCATTGATTTCAGTGTAGATGTTGTTTTCTAATCTTATTTGATTGTTTGCATTAGGTGCATTGATTTCAGCGAAGACGTTGATTTCTCATTTGATGTAATTGGATGTACATTGACGGTACATTAATTTTTAAATTGATTGGATTAACATTGTGCATTGATTTCAGTGTAAGCACACAAAATTATTTACAATGTACATTAATATTTGTGTTATGGTAAATCAATCTATTAATATTAAAGAGCAAGAGAGACAATGTATGATGTTTAGTACAATAGTTCAAGATAAATATTTAAATGGTTTATGATTTCAACTGTACTTTTTATATAATCGATATGAAAAAATGACAACACTAACAAGGGTGACAATAAGAATAGTAAAAGAAAATAATTTGAGATTGATCACAATGAAGACTGTTTTTAATTGAATTCATTCTGTTTTCATTTTCTATCATTCAACAATATTACATTTTCACTTTGCATTCAAGAATTTTATTAACAATATTTATCATCTAAAAAAACTGAGGTAACTAAGAAAATTTTAAAATTAAAAGTATCAGATAAATATCAGACATATTTAGCATATATAAAATGATTATATTTATATTATCTGTATTTGCATATTATTGATAAAATTAATCATATGTTCGATAGATTTTCCTTGGACGCACACGACTAAAACCAGCATAGATCCATCTTAACTTTCGATATATCAAGCACCGAGAGGGATCAAATCTCTCGAGGTGAAAACTTTTCCTCAATTTTTTCACTCAAAAATGAGGTTTTCACCTCAAGATATTTGATCCCTCTCAGTGCTTGATAGACCCAAAGTTAAGATGGATCTAGGCTAGTTGTATGGATAGGAAAGTATAATAATTTCTATATGACAACATACATATTTATGTTTCAACCTAAATCATAATTGTATATTCAACACTCGGATGTGTATTATAAAACATGTTAAAAATCTAGAATCTATTATGTTTAGAATTTCATATCTATTGCATATTTTCTGTTATTACTGCAGCTGAAATATATTTATTTCCATTGTAGATTACTATAAATTTTGCAGTGAAATTTCAGATATCTAGTATGGACTTAAACAACAGATTTAGACCCTGAGAAAGGGTTTATAGATTCCGTATGTTTGTCCCAATTTTCTAACAATTCTATGTAACAACAGAGAAGGATTAATTGTATTCCTCTCTAGTTAATCTCTGTCAAATACATATGGCACTTAAATTTTCTAAAACCATGCACTATACAATACACATAAATTCTAAAATATAAACTTACATAAATTCAATTCAGAATTTATAAAATAATATTTTTTCTACATACCACATCAGAATTAGATAACTATTAAAATCACTATAACACATAAAAACTTCACATAATGTGCATACCATTGTTATAAATACTACTTGCCTCCCAACCTTGAGCTTATTCCATGGCTCTCCCCCAAGTAGAGACCAATTATTCCTTAGTGTAGAAAACTTCTTTGTCATACTAAGAATATATTATTTAAGCTTGCTTTCCCTCCACCTGTTTCCATAATGGTGTCGAGTTATTTTGGGATGATGTTTGTTGGCTTGAGGGGTCCTGACCCAAGTTCGGTGTGCAAGGTTTGCCAAAAAAACCCTATACTACTGGCCCTTTCGGCAGTGACCTGCTTGCGCAGGTCACAGTCTCACCCGAAGTAGTATGGGTGGGTGTTGGAACCAGGTTTCCGCACCCTCATAAAGGAAGGGTAAGGCAAGCAGGGCTGCGTTCTATTCAGATTACCTTGTCTCTGCGCAGGGTTAACTATGTATCCAATTGCATCCACGTGCAATAGATCTATAATTATACACTTTTCATAACATCAACACAACATTACATAACCCGAACATAACAGATCTAGTTTTACTTTAATATACAGACTTTCGCAGCAAGATATAACGAGAGTAGAATAGATCCAATCATTCAATACACAGACCTTCATAGCGCAAGACAAAAAGTGCATAGCACAGTAATTACGAGAAATTCATTCAATAGTACTCACAGATTCATATATAATAATCCAGCATATTCATTCATTCATCAACCTTTCCTTACAATCCCCTTCCCAACCTCCGCACACAGCAGAAGGGTCCGCACACAGTTGGACTAGGATCTCCGCGCGCACATCCAACAGGAGTCCATTCCCCAAAAAACCCCAATAGATTACTTACACAAATGATCGCATCAATAGCTCATCAAATCCTCCCTCTTACAATCCGAAATACCTCTCTATTTATAACAGTCTAGCTTTAACATTGCTATGGTCTGCAACCCATGGTTTTCAGACCCCTAGTTTACCCTTTAACCCAATTACAATTCTTTCGAGGCTTTGACCCAGCCCAAACACCTGCGCTATACTAAATATAACAAAAGTAACCAAAATGGACCAGTTTCGTAGCTTTTTAGGAGACCCTATTCCAGAAGTCCCCCAACACAATCTTGTGACTTGTCCCAAGTCACTTTGGTGGCGCACCTTGAATATGTGTGTGCAAGGTAGCCAGGGTGCGAAGAAGTGGTGGAAGCACTTCCTTGCTTTGGGCCACAACATGTTGTGCAATATTGACCTTCGTCATAGAATCAGGCCCATTGAGATCTGGACCAACTTTTTCCAAGAACCGGTGGAGACGTGCGATAGCGGACTGCGCATCATGTGCAAGCTGGAGTGTAGCATCAAACCATGGTTTCAACTTCTTGCACATAGACTGCAGTGTCCCTGCCGAACTTGGTTCGCAGATAATCCTTTCGGTCGGTAGCCCATGCGCACTCGTATTACTGCACTCAGCGTCTCCCGGTATTCTTATTAGTTCCTCCTGTGAGTTAAGATCCATAGCAGAAAGACAAGCATTATACAACGTATGAATAAGGATAAAAAAACCAGACTGTGGATAGCCAATGCCTCTTGATAGGTGAATAAATAGCTCGACCCAACGTCCTCCATCCATCTGTGCCTCGATCGAGGCTAATTAATGGCGAGGTAGCTCGTATGTGGCCCGGATCCTCGACCATGCTTATCATAAATGGTGACATTGATGATCTACCGCCCTTTTGCTATGTTTCTAAATGTCTTTTTGCATTAGCTCGGGATGAGCTGAAATTCTTCCTTCGTGTCCCAGGTCGTGTCCTTGCAATGTCAGAGCGTGGCTAACGCGTTGAGAGAATTTTCATATATTGATAGGAAGTTGACACAAGTTGATCCTACAAGTCGATCGAGAGTCTTTTCGAAGCATTTATACCGTTCGTGGAAGGAACATTCTGTGAAAGACAACTGCGTCACACGTCTGGAGGTGATTTATTTCTCCTAGATTCTCCTGGATACACATGATGGTAGTTAGGTTCGCAATCCTATGCGTGTTGAGGTCAGTAGTACTTAGGTAAGTCTGGTTAAGTAATGGTCTAGCGCAACCCTAAGTGTTGTGCATCCGTAGGTAACCACGAGGTTCAACCCACCTTGGGGCCCATCTGGCTAAGGGAGTTTCTATACGCAGGATCACCTTACTCCAATACTTCCTCCGGGTAGGAGATACAGGTCCCTGTGAGAGAGCGTCATATCGGATTAACGGAAGTGCTTCGTACCTACATTCCATGAAACCCTTAGGCTTCACAGGTTTCTGAGTGTCATCTGCATCCTCTCGGCAAGGCAAGGTTCTTTCTATGGTAGAGATGCAATGGATGTTTTTTATGGTTTGAAGGCTACGAAGTGTCGAAACCTCATGCAGCTGGCTCTGCCAATTCTCCAACTCCTCATCGGATTTGGAAAAAAATTCATTGTCCTTTTCCCAACAGAGCATCCCTTCATCATGGGGTTAACCCGATCTTCATATTGCGTAGTGATCTCATAAATATGATCTAATTCTTCTTTCGTATAGACAGGCTCAGTATATCGGGTACCTTCTACGAGATCTAGGGGTACTATGACACGCGTGCCTTTGCTTTCAAATACCATGCTTCGTTTCTTGAGGTTGATAATACCTCCCATGTCCATTGTCCACTCGCCAGGAGCGCAGTGTGTGGTGCGCATCTTCAACTATCTCAATTAATTCAAGGTCGCCTAGGACTCTTTTCCCCCGTAACAACCATAGCTTTTTTGGTAACCATCCCGTAGGGATGATATTCTCGTTTGCAAGATCATCCCGGTCCTCATCTCGTCAATGGAACCATTTGTTGGCTTGAGGGGTCCTGACCCAAGTTCGGTGTGCAAGGTTTGCCAAAAAAACCCTATACTACTGGCCCCGCCGCTGGACCCGCCCGCGCAGCCACCGCGCGCCCTCACCCGAAGTAGTATGGGTGGGTGCTGGAACCAGGTTTCTCCACCCTCAGAAAGGAAGGGTAAGTCAAGCAGGGCTACATTATATTTAGATTACCTTGTCTCTACGCAGGGTTAACTCTGTATCCAATTTCATCCACGTGCACTAGATCTATAATTATACGCTTTTCATAACATCAACACAACAGTAAAAAACCCAAACAGAACAGATCTAGTTTTACTTCAATATAAAAAATTTCGCAGCAGGATATAACCAGAGCAGAATAGATCCAATCATTCAATACGCAAACCTTCGCAGCGCAAGAAAGAAAATGCATAACACAGTAATTACCAACAATTCATTCAATAGTACTCACATATTCAGATCTAATAATACAACATATTCATTCATTCATCAACCTTTCCTTACAATCCCCTTCCCAACCTACGCACACAGCAGCAGGGTCCGCACACAATTGGACTAGGATCTCCACGCACACAGCCAGTAGGATTCCGTTCCCCAAAAAAACCCCATAGATTTCTTACACAAAATATCGCATCAATATCTCATAAAATGCTCCCTCTTACAATCTGAAATGCCTCTCTATTTATAACAATCTAGCTTTAACATTCCTATGGTCCGCAACCCATGGTTTTTAGACCCCTAGTTTACCCTTTAACCCCATTACAATTTTTTTGGGGCTTTGACCCACCCCAAAACCCTTGTGCTATACTAAATATAACAAAATTAACCAAAATGGACCAGTTTCGTAGCTTGTTAGGAGACCCCATTCCAACAATGTATCCCTTAACCTAGGATTTGCTTTCATTTTTTCCACAAAAGCTTCTTGTACAACTATTTTTTCATCTTTCTAGTTTTATTCTTACCTCTTCTCAGTAAATTTACACTTTAGTGAGGCTTTTGTTAGATCTTTATCCCATCTAATAAAATTTATCTTATTTTATTTTTCTCCAAGGATTTCTGGAGAATTTTGGGAAAGTCTTGGGAATCTAGCCCATCCTCATGGATTTTAATTCTTAATCTCAATTTACTTTGTCTTTATAGAATGGAATAATTTCCACAATTAATATATAAATACATAATTTATTTCTTAGGCCCCCTTGACCTTTATGTTTATTCCCTGTTTATAGAATGCTGAAAATAGGGATATTACATTATCAAATGTTCAGTATAAAATTTTCATTTTACTTTCCTGACAGTAGCATATTGTGTTTTATTTTCTTATCTGGATATATTCTTTCCAAATTGATTCATCAATTATATACACCTGTACCTGTCCTTCTTCCAGGTTTTTTATCGATTTGAACTCAATGTTATATACTAATGTCATTTATTATGTTTATTACTCGAGATATATTTACATTCCCCTTTACTGTAGGTGCAAGGAGAAAATATTCGAATTTGAAGAGAAATTTATAGGTATCCTCTCACACTCTATATACTCTTCAATTTTCATTTTAATTCTCGCAAGTAAATTTCTAACTTCAACCGCATTTCTTATTTCAGGTTTAATATACTATCTTGTATAGTTGTGATATTCATCATGATCATTATTGATAGTATCTGACAAACGATATGATAAATTTTCACGTCGGTCATCAGACCAATGAAGACCCTTCAACAATCTGCTCCACTTTGGATTTCTTACTATGACTATGGTCTTGATGTAATTGTAACATGATATTGTACAATTCAAACACAACTATATTTGAACAATTTCATACTCAGTTCCTCTAGAGGATTTTGAATTGACATTTATGTATATGAAAGTTAGATAATACATATTTTACGTTTATCTATATCGTTAGTACATGTACGGTTTATATTTGGATTATAAATATAATTTCCACTTCACAACATATGTGTAAACTTCTATTTTACATTCATAGCTAAAGTTTACATCAGCATAGAAAGATTTCAGATATGTATCTTAATGTATGATATCAGCATAGCATTATTTCTGATATATATCTCACTGTAATATGAGCATTATTTAGTATACCTAATATGTTAATTTTCAGTTTAATTCCATGTTTCGATTTTGACTTAAATAATAGATTTGGACCCTGGGAAAGGGTTTAGATATTCTGCTTGTTTATCCCCTAGACTGTACCAAGCCTATGTAACAGAATATGAGACTTACCTATATTAATTTATAGTTGAGACTCTTTCAAATACATATGGTAATTCAATTTATGAAAATAACATTGTACAATACACATAATATTGATGTAATTTACATAATATCCCATTCGAATAACATACAACAAAACTAAATTTTTAGAGTTTTAATTTTCATTTATTTTCTGATTTCAATTTCAGATTTATTATAAACTGATAATAGTAGGCTAAATCTGAATTTCTAACAAACAGAAAATTTCCACAAAATATACATACCACTGTATAAAGACTATTTGCCTCCCAACCACGAGGTTGTTCCACAACTCTCCCTCGAGCTGAGACCAATTCTTTCTCTATGTAGAAAACCCTTTCGTCACACTAATAATAGCTTATTTAAGCTTGTTCTCCCTCAACTTGTTTCCATAACGGTGTCCCGCTATTTTGGGATGATATTTCTCTTAGCTTAGGCTTTGATTTTGTTTTTTCCACAAAATCTTCTTTTAAAACTGGGTTTTCCTTAGCCTAGTTTTATTCTTACCCCTTACCAATAACATTCCACTTTACTGAGGCTTTTATTAGATCTTTTTTTCCCATCTAATATATTTTTATTTTTGTTATTTTTCTCCAAGGATTTCTAGAGAATTTTGGGAAAGTCTTAGGATTCTAGTCCATCCCCGTGGATAAGAATTTATGGTCTCAATTTATTCTTGTGTTTATACACTAATATAATTCCACATTCATTTATTAATTTTCAAAAATAATATGTCCATACATAATTTTTCCTTAGGTCCACGTGACCTTTAGTTTTATTCGCTATTTATAAAAGTTGAAAATAGGGATATTACATAGTCGCCCTCTAAAACTAAAATAATGTCCTTGGTGTTGCAGATCTTTCTATTTATTCACTAAAGAGTGATGTGTATGTTTCTTTTATCACATCTTTCCACTCCCAAGTAGCTTCATCAGGTGAAAAGTGCTTCCACTGCACTTTCACTCAAGCTATTGTTTTATTCCAAAGCATGGTTTCTTCCCGCTTCAATATAAGAAGTGGTTTTCGAAGAAAGCCCCCTTCTATTCCCACATGTACCACGATCCCATCAATCACATAAGTAGGCTCATGTACATACTTCTTTAACAATGAAACATGAAAAACATTATAAACTTTAATATGCCTAGGTAGAGCCAATTTGTGAGATATTGTCCCCACTGTCTCAAAAACCTCAAAGGGTCTGCAGTATCGAGGTGCTAACTTAGCACAAATACCAACATGAAATGTACTTTTGTGACGTTTAATCCTTAGATATACATGATCTCCAACTTTTGATTTCCTCTGAATTATTTTATTATATACATAACTCTTCTAATGATCTTGAGCTACTTTAATATTTTGCTGAATTATTTTCACAGGCTGCTCCATCTCATGTAGTGCTTCTGGTCTAAGGACAATTTGTCCTCTGGTTGACTCCAACTGAGCGGAGTGTGGCATTTTATGTCAAACAGATCTTCAAATGGAATCATTTTAATGGAAGCCTAGTATCTGTTATTGTAAGAAAATTTTGCCAAATGTAGAAAATCTTCCCACTTAGTGGGTCTTTCCATCACATACATGCACAACATGTCTTCCAATATCTGACATTTTCTCTGTGTCTGTCCATCTGTTTGAGGATGGTAAATTGTACTGAAGTTCAACTTTGTACCTATTCCTCCAAACAAGGTTTTCTGAAAGGAAGATGTAAAATTTGGATCTCCATAAGAAATAATCATTTTTGGGATTCCATGGAGTTTAAATATTTCTTTCATGAATACACTGGCTGCTTATGTTGTTCCAAAAGTGGATTTCACAAGAAGAAAGTGTGTTGCCTTATTTAGAGTGTCTACTACCACCATAATTGAGATATGTTGATACTTGGTACATGGAAATATTGTAATAAAGTCCACTGATACCACTTCCCACTTCTATTTCAGAATAGGAAGAGGATTCAATAGACCCGTAAGATATTGATGTTCTAATCTAACGTATTGAAAATCCAAATGCCTTGCCAAGTAACCAGCTACCTCCTTCTCCATTCCTGGCTAAACCATGTTTTTCCTTAATGATGTTATCATATTTTGATAACCTGCATTACCTACATAAGGCCTCTTATGGTATTTGTTGGGCCTCTAATTTGTATTATTATTATCACTTCTAAACATCCATTTCATCCATTTCTAATGTTCTTTTATCACATTATTTAACATAATTTATTATATAATTCCATTTCATAATTATTTATGCTCTTTTGGATAAATAATATTTGTTCTCCTTTATTTTAATAAATTAATGATTATTATGCATGATTTTACAAATGGTGGTTTATTAATGAATTCGTTATAATATAACTCACTATTTTTGCCTCCAATATCTCTTCTAGATTGCAGATTTGATCTTCAGCTATTAATTAAATATTCCAACTCAGAAATTCGCTGGAATAACAAGAGACAGTTTTGTGTTGAACGTTTCCGGCACATGGAGAAGAACCCTGAAAATAAAAAACATGGGTTTTGTGCAGAACGGATCAAATTAGTTTTTCATCAATCAGTTTTCTGAAATTCAATATTTATTGAGAGAAACACAGGGTTCTTCGAAGGACAAATTTGCATATTTTCTATTGTGGTCGTTTTCCAAAATTGCCCTAATTGTAATTGCCAGATTCGACTTGTGCCAGCCGAATCATGATGGAAAGATCTTTCAGATCTCATCTTGATTATTAAGGTTTTGTAATCAGCCTATTTCCATTTTTTGTTTGTATATTTTAAGGGACACAAATCAGAGAGAGGGGGAGGAATAGAATAGAGGATAGAACGCATAGGAGAAGACATAGAGGGTTAAACAAGAAGAGATAGATTTCTAATAGAAGCATGTTCAATTAATTGAATGCACATCATCTTTTTGTTTCTTCCGTAATTTGTGAGTTTACCGTAACCCTAATCAAAGAGTTGGGCTCACTCTTCTGATCAGGTGCTGTGTTTTCCCTTTTTCTTGTAGTGTTTCATTTTACTGTGATTTCTTTATTGCTGTTACAATTTATTCTTAATTTCTGTGAATTCCCTTTAATTTCTGCAGTTTATTTAATTGTTGTTACATTGGTCTGTGTGTTGTGCAATTAAACCTATGATCTATAGCAGGTCATGTACTTGTATCTGCATATACTTTGTTGTTAGTCTTGAAATAACTAACGCCCTCAGGTTGATAATTTATGTGGAGAAAGGTTTGAATTTTGTTCACATGTGGACACCAACAGTATTCATCTAACATTTCCTATTTCAAAGTCGATACATTGGGAATATAAAGTATTTTCTTGTAGCTTACCATTCCTTGTTGATTTATAGTATATCCTGCAATTTTAGCTTGCTGTATTTTTTCTCAAAATTTTACATATTGAGGGTCTTGCAACAACACTCGAATTTTTTCTTTCACATCAAATCTTACTCTATTACCTGGATATGTCAAAAGTTTAAGAGAATGTCTATTTAAATCATTAACAATTCATTTTTATTTTCCTTTTATGTGTTTTATTTCCATATCAAACTGATTGAGGAAAGCTAACCACCTTGCTTGTCTTGAACTTAAATCTCGTTGAAAAAATAATTACTTTAAACTTATGTGATCTGTCATTATTATAAATTTATTTTCCAACAGATAATGTCTCAACATCTTTAGTGCATGTATAACAACAACCAATTATAAGTCATATACTGTGTAATTATGTTCATGTTCTTAAATTTTCGAGACTAATAAGCTATTACGACATTATATTGCATTAATGCTCCTCCCAACCCTTCTATACAAGCATCAATACACACAAAAAACTCCTTAGTTGTATTAGCAATTTTCAGTATAGGTGCAGTAGTTAATTTTTGTTTCACTTGTTCAAAGTTATCTCGACACTTAGTTGTCCTTTCAAATTTCACTCCCTTTTTCTGGAATGATGTGATGGTGTAAGCTAATGCAAAAAATCCTTCACAAATCTGTGGTAATATCCAACAATACCCATAAATGATCATATTGATGGTACATCGGTGGGTATAGGCCAATTCAATATTTCTTGTACCTTTTCCAGATCTACCGCCAACCTATCCTTAGAAACGACATGTCCCAAATATTGAATCTTGGGTTTGTAAAGCTCACATTTGATGAGTTTTACATACATTTGATGTTATCTAAGGGTTTTCAATACTATTATAAGATGTTCTTAGTGTTCTTCTTAATTTTTGAAGTATAAAAAAAATCATCTATGAACACTAATACAAGCTTGTCCAGATGTTTATGTAGAACATTGTTCATTAAGCACATAAATGTATCAAGGGAGTTTTTGAGTCCAAAGTGTAAAACTACAAACTCATAATGTCCATATCTAGTTCGGAAGGTTGTATTATGCATGTATTCATCTTTAATATGGAGTTGATGATATACAGTTCTCAAGTCGATTTTTTCAAATAGATCATCTATTCTTGGAAAATGATACTAGTTCTTAATTGTTAATTTGTTTAACTGTTTGTAATCTATACACATCTAGAAGGTGCCATCCTTCTTTTTGACAAACAACACTAGCGCTCCACATAGAGACACACTTGGTCTAATGTAACCCTTGTCTAATAAATCTTGTAATTGAAGTTTCTAATCTAGTAACTCAGGAGTACTCATTCTATATGGTGTCCAAGAAACTAGGGTTGCTCATGGTACTATCTCAATAGAAAATTCAACGTCTCATCGAAGGGGAAGATGAGGGTTTTCTTGGGGGAATACATCTCTGAATTATTTGATTACAGGTAAGCCTTCTACAAACTCATTTTTTGTTGGTTGTCCGAAATCCTCAACTTGGACAACATATACTTGACAGCCTTTTCTTGCTATCTATTTTAATTGTAATGCATAAGTCTGCATAACGGACACTAGTTTTGGTTTTCCTTTACTATTACATATTTTCATACAACATCAGTACAACTTATTGTTATTCCTAAGAAATTCACTATTGCTTTCTGTTGTTCCAGCCAATCCATTCTGGCTAGAAGATCATAATATCTTAAAGGAAGGATGTTTAATTAGAGATATGTACTCTATCCATTTAAATTTATAGAAGTTTTGGGTAATTTATGACTGGCTTTCCTCTTGGTTCCTATAGCTAGCTCCACCAGCAAAGAGTGCTAAAAGTTTTATGTTTTTAATTTACATTTATCCACCATCTGAGGGCTAATATAAGTTCAATTTTCTCTTGAATCAATTAAAACAAATACAGGTTGGTCAAAGATGATACCTTCAATTTTAATCATGGTTGATTGATGTTCAACCTGTTTGTCCTCTAATGCTACACTGGTCTGGGGAATATTTCGGGAAATATCATTCACTGTAGTCGCTTCTCATACTGCCTAAATTTTCTAGATTATACGAGTGTTGTGTGGGCATTTTCGCAACATATGAGGCTCTCCACACCCCAGCATTTCAATGGTTCTTTAACTTTTACTACCCATTCTCTTTTTCTATTTTCTTCCATTGGCTTGGAACCAGTGTGGGAATGTGTTGTTTGATTTTCCCCGCTCTTATTAAAAATTTTCTGCTCGTGTTTTTTTCCAAAATTCTTCAAATAGACTAGTTTTGATCTTTTTGTGCTTCCTTCCACCTTCTATTTCTCTTTATTCTGCCAGTTTTTCACTTGATCATTTCTTCCTTTAAATTTTTGGTAGCATAGTCATGCTTTACGAACAATCACATCCATCGTTTTAGGATTATGAAATTCAATTCCTTCTTTGTAGATGGTAGGTAGGTAGTTCAAAAATCCTTGTACCTTAGCTTTTTCTTCCCTTATGTAAGGCACATAATCAAGTAATTTTGTGAATTTAGTCACAATTTCATCAATAGTGAGTTGTCCAAGCCTTAGCTCATGAAATTTATTTGCTATGTAATCATAATAACTCTCACTAAGGTATTTGTATTTGAATTTCTACTGAAATTCTTCCCATAAAACATTTTTTTCATCAAGCACGTGTATGATTTTGGTCTCTTCCCACCAAATTGTGGCTTTACCTTTCAGTTGGTAAGCCACCAATCTTGCTTTCAAATTACTTTTGTATTCATATACCTGGAATTATTTGACCATGTTCAGGAGCAAGGCTTCCACACCCTCTTCCTCCTCGCCATAAAAAGTTGGAGTATGAAATTCCTTTGCAAATCCTCCTTTTTTTTTACTTTGAACCATATTCTTCCCCGTTCTCAAACCACTCTCATTTGGGTTTTGTTTCTTTTCTATTTATTTCATGATCTTCACTATGATGGCTAGACCTCGAGGTTAATTCCTTTATCAAACTTTCCTTATCATTATTGGCCTGCAATATCCATTTATTACTAGTCCTTAGCTAAACCATTTCTTACTGCAGATTCTTTATAATTTCCAACATTTGAGCATTTGGATCTGGTAGGGCCCCTCTACCCCCCGGTTCTACATTCAACCCTTCTCCGCCATTCATGAAAACAACTGTAACTTTTTTGGACTTCAATATGAAACAAACAAATCAATTAGTTTTCATAAATAACAATTTAAATAGACTTTGACACCATAAATTTTTTTCTGTGTGTTAGGACACATAAGCCAAGATTTTTTAACATGGGCTCTGATACCACTTGTAACAACTTCCGCTATATTTTTTTTTTTTTTATTCGATACTATATCTGATTATCTTATACCATTTTGGTCATTGTACTTGTACAATTGTTTCATAACTATAAATTTACGACATTTTTTGTGAGAGTCATTATAATGTCTGTCTTAAATTTTTTCCTATCTTAAGAATTAGTTCATTTTTTCTATTCTATATAACTTTCCCATATTCCTAAATATTAAGAATTATATTTATATTTCCATTAAATGTCCTATATCCCTTATGTCATTTTATTAACTCTACATGTCCCCAACATGCATTTTATCCTTTCCAAATTTAACTTTAATAATTAATTGAATTTACTATTTCAATTCATATACCCTTTCTTTCACTTGGGGTATTACTACATATCCCTCAACATGAAATTCTTTATTCTAATTATTAAGTTATATCTTACCACTATAGTAATTCTATGAACTTAATAATATTAAAGTACTTCCAAAGTAGCTTTGTATTTTCATGATATATATCATGACTACTTGAGGAATACATATTCTTACTCATGGTAGACAAAAGAAAAATTTACAAGGGAAACATTAGTAACAACTATAAATAATAATTTCGTGTTGATAACAAGCATATTGTATTATCTATGTTTAATCTTAATTATTAAAAAAATAAATTGAAAAATGACTAAGCTACATTCAATAGTAGGATGGTTAGCAAAACCCAATTAAAATATTTCATTTACTAATATCAAATAGTTATAAGAGAACAAAAATAATAAATAATAAATATATCAAAGAATATATATATATATATATATATATATATGCAATTGTCTTGTGGTTGTAAGATGAGATATATGCAATTTTATTTTTTTATTGTTTTTACTTAAATTTGGCTATATTTAAAATAAGTGGCAAGTGCTCCATTTACTATCAATATCAATTCATATTCAAATACATATACAAATATACAAATATTATTACATGAACTATTCATATTTTTTTTTGAAAAAAAATCCTAAAAGCAAATTTAAAAGCTAAAGCTTGAATCTAAGAAGATGCTAAGGAATATGTTATTGCCTAAATCTACCTCAGGCTAAAAGAAGGCAGAGTTCATGGTAACATGAAACCACGCTCAGTCTGGTAGCTAGCCCTACCAGAACAGGAGAGGGCTCTCTCCGGGTCAATCTCAGCAAAAATAATCAATAGGGATTGAGATGACTTGAAATAAAGGATAATTTTAGGCTAGGTATATAAGTAAAAGGATTTGATTTGATTTTGGGGGTTTTTTTTGGATCCAAGGTAAAGGCAGATTTTGGGTTCGGGGATGAGGCCTAGTTTTTGCAGAGTTCTAAATGGGGCAAGGAAGGCAATTGTTTTGATGCTTTGAATTGAATGAATGGATAGTTCAGACCAGTGAGGAGCTGAAGAGGGAAAGAGGCTTTCAAGAATCCTCTTTAAACAGATGAAAACATGTAAAATTAAACAAAACTGAAGGCAGAGAAAAGCAATCTAATGAATTCCACCTTTATCACTCATTTGTTTAATTTAAGAAGAAAGGAGAAGGGAAATGATACACATAAAACATCAATGAACTTACAATAACATAGAGAAATACGCCATCAAAAATAGAGCCACATGGATCCCAAAGAGTGCTGCAAACCCTGGTCTATTCCTTTGTCAAAATTGCAGAGATGAGATGTACAATGAAGTGCCAAGCAATCCCAAGTGTCCAACCCTGAAAATGACTGATGAATTACATGATATAGACAAGCCTAACTCATCCCCATGCCTCTAGGGGTTGAGCTCACCATTCTAGGAGCTGTTTCAACCATATCTAAACTAAGAATTGGAAAATAGGCAATGAAACAACTTGCCTCTATATGATAGGAAACTGATTCATTCACTTACATTTCACTTTTTGGTGAATGAATCTACTAGGATGAGTAAAAATGTGCCACAATTACATCAAAGTCATGAAATTACATCAAGTTACATCAAGAGTTGTACATATGAGGATAAAAAAGTCAAACTGGCCAAAACTAGGCGAAAAACTGAGCTGCTGAGTGAAAAATAGGCCAAATTTCCCAATGCGCCGTGCCTGAAATCTCTATGCGTAGCACCACTTTGAGGCTGATTTTTAGGGCCTTCTAGGAGTCCAAATTGAGCACAGTGTGATAGTCACGAGCCATGTCAGTCTAATTTCCAACCCAAGTGGAATTTTTGGATTTAAGTCTTTTACCCTCCAAGAATCAAATCGTCCAACACTGCTTTCTCGTGTGTGCAAAAAGTGGAAGAAAGGCCATTGCAAGTGACCTTTAGGTATCCCAAAACATGTCAAAATCCTTAGTAATGAGTGGGCATGCATAAATTTTGATGAAAAATCCAAAAATGTAAAGTTTTCTCCAAAGGAGCCGCTAATTATAAGTGCGCGCTGGCGGGCGCTATACGTTGCCTAAAAAATATGTGTTTAGGCCAAAAATTCAAAATTGACAAAGTTTCCCAAATTTCTTGAAATTTGGGCCGAATGTCCACCATTGGGTACTATGCTAGGCCAAAGAAGCTTCAACCAAAATTTGGAGTCTATCATGCCTTTGCGTACGCTTTTAGTGCCCTCTTAGCTTTGTCTTCAATGATTTAATCCTCGCTTTGCAAAAACATGATTTCGGCCCAATAATGGTTCTTGCCCGAGCATGTTATTTTCCTTGTTTTACTTCTCCAACAAATCTTCAAGATGAATATTGACCCTCTCAAGCCAAGTCTTCGTATTAGCCTCAACACATCTCCCACTCATGGCTCATTCTGCTTGGCTTTCTTGCGCTCGTCGATTCTCATGGATGTTTTGCAACTCCATGATTGTTTTCTGATCTTCCAACCATTTTTTTCCCGCCGCTTCCGTAGTTTATGATCCATTGAGCTCGCAATTTGATCAATGTCAATCTTCGCCTTCTCTCGCTTCAGGAATACTATTCTAACTTTGAGCTTGGAGAGCTCAAATCCTCATGAATCAATATGAAACCTGTGTCTTGGCCTCCTGAAAGGCCCTCGTCCTGCATGGGCCTCTTACCTCTATCCTGTACCTATACCTGTGCTGCTGATGATGGAAACGAGACCCCTTCCACCCTAGGTGGAGATAGTACTCGCCAGGCTGCTGCAAATAATCCTCGAGTGCCTCTCTGATAAGTGACATATGTCGGCACACTAGTAGTCTCTGCCTTCTGACCTCCATACTGATGTGAAGGTTCACCTACATCATGGAAAACCTTCGGAGGAACCTGAGGAGCTGTGAAGAAATCATGGGAAATGAAATCCTCCCATGAAATACCCTACAATCCAAGCTGATGTACAACCACGATCTTGATGAGTGCATAGTGATAAATATTGTTGTACTGCTGCTCGGGAGTTTTCTTCTGCACAAGAGTGGTCATTCTCTCGATTTTCCAGCACGTGAAATAAGGTATGTTCATCATCCTCACCCTTGTGAAATGCATCAATAACCTGATGTGGTAGGCATAGAGGCATGAAAACCGGCCCTCACAACTGAAGTATCTGATAATGAGTTTCATCAGAGGTGCATAGGATTCCTTTAGGAACCGGAATGGGAACACTCTGCTGAGCTACCTCACAAAGCTAGGCCTGATATATGGTTCATAATGCACTCTGTACACCTGCTATCTTTTGTTTCACTGTTCACACACATTCAGTATTTCGGTTGCTTGAGAGATGGTTTCCGGTGTCAAAGTGAAATTTACACCAGCAAGAGTTACCTGACCATCATGTAAATGCAATACAAACAAACGAGCTAACTCCTGATGATGATGAATCCCAGCAATCATCTCACAATACTGATAGCATGACTGCTCTCGAAAAAATGCCATGGCAAGTGGGCAAGCCTGCAATTGAGTCAATGAGGTGGGCTCTTCTCTCACATGTTTGCCACCTTTAGGAGGCCTTCTAGGTGCATGTAGCTCAGTGGTAGAATCACTATCTCTGTCATATGATGTATCAGTGTCTGTCTCCATGATGTCCATGCAAGGTATATGTTAGCTTGTATGAGATGAAAATGAGAATTTGGTGCTTTTGTTTTAATTGCCAAATGTGTGTCAAAGGGGAGGGACTGTAGAGAAATAGGGCAGTAGGAACAATGGACCTCAATCAAGTGATAACTCAAGTGTAGGGACAACCAATTAACTGTTTGGGAAAATTGGGGTTTGGGAATTTTTTACAAGTGAGATGGGAAAGGGAGAATGATCGGAAATGAAATAACTTTAGGGATAGGGAAATAAGCTTAGGAATGACTGCTTTTGGGGATGTAAGGATATAGGGGATGGACTTTAATGATAATATTAACAGTGAGAGGGAGGAATAACAAGAGGGGAATGAAGTATTTGGCACCAAAATCAATTTTAGAACTCCAATTTCAAAACCCTAAGGAGGCACTTCAACAAGATGATAGGGTTTATAGTTTTGGCATTCAAATTCTCATATTCAAACTAAAACAACACCAAACAGTGTTTAATGCCAATTACAAGATCACTTGAACTTACTTGGAGTGAGAAGGACCAAGTCGATTTGAATTTTTGTGAAGCAATGACAAAAATCTAGCAGTCTGCCCTTTGCGCTGCGACAGTGGCCCAGTGCGTCACAACCCTTGTATGCGCTGTGCTAGAACAAAAATGCATAGAGATGAGCGGCCCAATGCGCCGTGCTCAACCAATGTGCTGCACCCAACGCCTAGTGCGCCGTGACAGTCAATCTCACCCACAGTCCGCCCTTCAAACACTGTTTCGCCCTCCACGATTTGTCTTGGCTCAATGATGTCTCTTGGTATGCAAATGGATTTTTGAATATGAAAATATCTTATATATATCAAACAATTTGATTTTTCATTTGGCAACCCCACTTTCTAATGTTCCAGACTTTGGCACTTTTTAAATAAACTTTGTTTCGTTTCCTTTGTGCTTTTTGGACTGATGATGAGCTTCTTGTCTGTCTTTGCAGGGATAGCTGGCATGGGGTTTTGGAAAAGGTGACCAGGGCTGCGCATAAAGAACTTTACAACTAAAGAAACTTTGAAAACTACATTGCATTTATTACAAAAGATGAAATAGAGGATTTTTCTTCAAAACAGAGTTTTGAAGAAAAATCATTATCAAGCATTATGATGATGAAAATTTTTGCACTGAAACCTTATTTGAAGCTTCCTCATGTGCCTGCTGACATTATTAGACTTTTTGAAGACTAAATTAGCGAAACCCTAGACCTAATGACACTAAAAAAACCTAAAATGACTCTTTGTCAAACAGGAGGCCAAACATGACTGTAAATGACTTTAAAACTGATTTTGATGAATAAACACAGACCAGTAGGTACAAGACATGAGGGATATGAAACAAAAGACCCTTCTGTCAGATGATCCATGCCCCTAATGGAATGCAGCTAACTGAAATGAATGAGACACCTAAAATGAAATGCAACAAGAGAAGTTTGATCTCTGACGGAGGGATGAAGATACCGACTCTAACATTGGCTCCAATGGGGATGGTAGCTCCTTGGAGGTGCCAAGAACTATAGATTTATGGGAGAGTAAGCAGTGCCTTCGTCCATTGGGCTATGGAATCCATAACTTCGACAAATCGACACAAGACTCTTGACTCAATTTTATTGACTGAAAATTAAATCGAATTGACTCAATTTTGAAATCAAAATGACTGAAAGACCTAGCTTTACAAACTCAAACCAAAGATGAAATCATTATTTAGAATTATAGCCTTCACTTCGGGCCCCAAACTGAAGAAAATATCACAGCATACACTTGCAAATGAAACTGAAATAAACTGGTATGTACAGTGACAATGTAAACAGCAGAAAAAATTTCAGAAATGATAACGTTTGAGCAGCCGACCATTGACCGGCCCTCCTGGAAAATATTCCCCGTTCATCTCTTTAAGAAGAAAATCATTCTGAACCCGATATGCAGCAATTTTAAAGGGTCCTTTCCAGAGATTTTCGAACTTACCATGCTTACCCTTTTCCTCGTTCCTTGCATCCCATTTCAGCAACACTTCTTCCAATTGAAATTTGTCCTCCTTTTCTTTTCTGTCATATATTTTCTTAATTCTCTCTTGCATCCTGAACGTGTTTTGGAAAAACTCTTCTCTCGTATGCTGCAAATGAATCATTTGATTTATTCTTCTTTGCATATGATAATCTTCACTGCCATCTTCTTGTAGAAGTTTGACCACTGGAACTGCGAGAGAGGTAGGAAATATCATGTCAACTCCATATACTAACTCAAAAGGGGACATACCAATGGATTTCTTCTGACTCACTCGATCTGCCCAAAGTGCATTGACCAACTTCTTATGCCAACTTTTCTTGTTTATTTCCAGCAAATTTTTAATAATGTTGACCAAAGATTTGTTCGAAGACTCAGCCAATCCGTTGCCTTGTGGATGATAAGTGGTTGAGTGTCCCAAAGTGATGTGATACTTGTCACAAAACTCAATCATTCTTTTTTATTTTAAATCTGCTGTGTTATCAGTAATCACCTTATTCGGGCAACCAAAACAAGACAAAATATTATTCTCAAGGAATGAAATTATTACCGAATCCATAGCCTGCCTGGTGGGAATTTCTTCGATCCATTTCGTGAAATAATATGTCGCTGTGAGGATCCACCTGTGCTGAGTTGATGAAGCGAGATGGATCTCGCCAATGAAATCCAAACCCCACTGCTGAAAAGGAGCACTTACCTCAATGGGCTTAAGCGGCAAAGGCTGCAATTTCTGCCTCCCTTCAAAAATCTGACATTCATGACAGCTTTTGACAGTCTTATACACATCAGCAAAAAGTGTCAGCCAATAATATCCCGTGCTAAAAATTTTATTTGTTGTTGTCTTCCAAAAAAGGTGACCCCCGCAATCTCCCTTATGAAAATCCTCCATAACCTACTTTGCTTCTTCTTCAACCAAAAAATTCAGCAAAACACCACCAGGATCTTTCCAATAGAGTGAATTATTCAAAATACAAAACTTAGCAGCCTTCAATTTGAGAGTTCTACTTTTGTTTCTAGCCATGCCGGGCGGTAGTGACAAATTTTGAAGCACATATACAATATCTGTATACCAAGGAGAAAGCACAAAGATTTCTAATACATGAACTGATGAAATTTCCTCATTCTCCTCGGACATAGCAACAATAAGATTGATGTCCAAGGCATGCAAATTCGACTCAGCCATTAGCTTAGCCAACCCTTGTCCTTTGATAAGCTTTGTAGAATTTATCTCCACATCATACTCCAACAAGGCAGCAATCCATTTGCCTCATCTCCCTTTTGGATCTGTTTGCACTAAAACATCCTTAACAACAATGTTAGGAACATAAGCAAGAATATGAGAATGCAGAATATATACCCGAAAATCTTTCAATGCTTTCACTAAGGCAAGAGCTTGCTTTTCAATGATGTTATACTTTAAGGCTGCATCTCTTATGGTTCGGTTGAAAAAAGCAATTGTTTTTTCATGCTCATCTCTTTTCTGCATCAATACCGCTGCCATAGTATGCTCCGAGGCAAATGAAAACAAAATAAAATCCTGAGTATAGTCCAGGCTGATCAAAACCAGAGCTGAAGAAAGAGTCAACTTCACTAAATTGAAAGACTTTACAGCCTCCTCAGTCCACTTCACTACATTGTCTTTCTTAAGAATGTTTGTAATCTCTCTTAAATGTCTAGCAAGATTAGGCACAAAGCCGTGTAAGAAATTCATCTTACCATTGAAGGATTGGATCTCCTTTTTGTTTCGGGGAAGATCAATTTGCTGAATAGCTTCTACTCGAGCTGGATCAATACGGATGCCATCTTTTGAGATAATATGACCAAGAAGCTTGCCCTCATCCATGGAAAACAAACTTTTCTTCGGATTGAGTGACACACCATACTTTCTACACCGCTGAAAAAAAATCTTCAAATGGTAAAGGTGCTCTTCATCAGAATTAAAAAAGACTGTCAGATCATCAAGATACACAACTAGAAAAACATCCCTCTCATTTGCAAATGCCATATCCATTTCTTGCTGAAATGTCGCACCAGCATTCTTCAAACCAAAAGGCATTTTAGCGTAATGGAAAGTTCCCCACGAAGTGGTGAATGCTGTTTTGTCTCTATCATCCTCATGGACCAGAATTTGGTTATACCTGGAATAACCATCGAGTAGCGACATACGAGATGCTCCAACTACTCGCTGAAGTATGTGATCCATTTTGGGCAATGGATAATTATCTTTCAAAGAAACTTTATTCAGATTCCTAAAATCAATGCACAAACGAATCTCACCTATCTTCTTGCGCACGGGAACCAAATTAGAAATCCAATCTGAAAACCTTATGGGAACGATGATACCAGCCTTGTACAACTGATTCACTTCCTTCTCTATTGAGGGTAGCAACTTTGGATTTATTCTTCTCAACTTCTGCTTGAAGGGCTTTTGATTTGGCTTGATCAGAATAGTGTGCTGAATTATATTGGTATCATATGTCTTCAAATCTGAATAGTCCCAAGAAAATACATCAGCAAAAGAAGACAACAAACTGACATACTTTTCTTTTACCTCTGGTGGCAATGCTTTTGACAATTTCACCATCTTTGGATTTTCAGCTGATCCAATGTTCACATCTTCAACTCCCTTTTCGATTGGCCGCGAGGTTGAATTTCTAGCTACGTCATCTTGATCAAAAATCTCTTCTAAAGGTATCAAACCTTTAGGAATGACATTATCCTTCAGCTGCAATACTTCCATCTGATTTATTTTCACATTAGCCCCACCATCATCATGCTCCATATCAATTGAAGTGTCTTTGAATTTTCCTTCATTTTGCAGAAATTCATCAATCTCATCATCATCTTGAAATACTTGCCAATACCTTTGATTATCTGGGACAGTCGGATGATGCTTCACATGAATTTCAAATTTGTTACTTGAGTTCATTGGAATTTTCAAATTACTTGCTGCCTTTGCAAGTGCATCTAAAATACCATTCTGAATACGAGGGACACAAGTCAAAGTATAATCTGAAAACAATTTCAAGATATCAAGAACTGCATTTCAGTAAGCCCGCATTCGAGGATGCTTAGCTTGGTATTCACCTTTCACTTGCTTATTTACCAACTAGGAGTCGCCATAGACTGAAATCCTCTTAGCATTCAACTTTCTAAGAATTTTTAGACCAGCAATCAAAGCTTCGTATTCAGCCTCATTATTCGAACAATCAAAAGCTAATTTATAAGAACAAACCCTTACATTACTCGGTACCTTGTTTGGGGCGGAAAAAGGGCTGCGTACCCAAATGCCAATTCTAGCACCATCACTTCCAACTGCACCATCAAAATCCATGGTCCATAAACCATCTTCATCTTCTTCCAAGTGTTGAAATTCTGTTTTCTCTATTATTTCTACTTGTTGTCCATCAATTTTCTGCTGCTGTCGGAAGGCTGATTGCTCAGCGGAACTTTCAAACTGTTGTCTTTCTTTCTTTATGACCTCTCTAAAATTCTCGGTGATCTCCGGAATGTCTTCTACTTCAACTAACTGACTATTTACATCATTGAAACTATCTAAATACAAAACAAATGACTCTAAATCTGTATGTACATAATTGATTGGATGATTTACCGGTTTCTCCTTGCTGGTGATCATATACTTCATCTTTTGCTCCCGATATAATTTTCTCATCTGACCAAACACATGAATGGTAGCATAGGAGAAATCAAGCTGCAATGTTCCCATTAGGTTTGCTCCCCAAGATCTAGAAAGAAGCATTCCAAATCTAGGAGGAATATCCGCCACAACCACATCCATCAAAACATTCTTTGTCAGAATCTGATCTAAACTAACCACCAAATCTCTGATAAGCCCAATGCATCTTACTCTACTGGAATCAAAAGAGTAAAGATCATGATATTTTCTAGTGATGTCCAATCCCAATTTCTTCATGATTTCCCTCGGCATGAGATTATGAGATGCTCCAGAATCAAACATGGCATTATGTAGCACAAAATCATGCAATCTAAGGCTGATATAAAAAGGAGGCACATCACTATCGGGAGACTCACCATCCAATGCTGGTGCAATTATCAACTCAGGTTGATCATCTTCCACATTCACCATATCATATATTGGATCGAAATTCAAAATTTTAGATACCTAACCCTTGTAGCTGCTATTCTTCATCAATTCAGTCAAAGGAATGGATACTTTTAACTTAGCAATTTCGTTCTCTAAGCTAAAAATCGAAGTTTTTCTACCTCTTTGGCTGTAACATCCTTATTTTCAGCTTTCTCCCTCGATACAATTGGCTGATTGGATCTTGCATTTGCTGATGGGGATTTGCTAGTAGTGGGATCAACTATCTCTTTTCCCTTCTTTCGTGCAATGGGTGCATCATTCTTTGTTGCTGAAACTTCCTTTATCTTTTGGATTGGATTGATAGGCACATCTCTGTTGGTAAGTGAATATTTTCGTTTCTGGGCATACAAAGTATTCATATAACCTCTCTGATATTCATCCGACTCTTCTTCAAGAGCTATCTCATTTGCCAAGATGAAATCCTCATATTTTTGTACAACTGAGATTTATGCATAATCCTCATCTTCAATGATAAAGGTGGGCAAATCATTCGATGTAAAGAAGTGATTCTCTTCCCCTATTACATTATCTTCATCATCTGATTTTGAACCAACAAAATTCTGCTGTAAAGGTGTCTTTACCTGTTGTTGTGCTGGTGGTTCTTGTACTCGATGCTCTCGTTGTTTTATCCTGAATTGTGGTTGCTGCTGGCCATGGAAGTTAGGATTTCTGATCTATGGTTAAGGCTTATCAAGTGTTAATCTTTCAATCATCTTTTCCACCTTGCGAAGTACTTGATCTGAAGTAGAAGCCTCTTCCTTTATTGCGACTTTTGTTTCAGCTTTCAATCTAGCTCTCTTGTCATTCAAATTAGCTTCAACACTGACTGCAATTTTCTGCATGTCTTCCAAAGTGGCTGGATCTCTTTCTCTTAATTGATAGGCCATGTACGGATCAAAACCATCCGGAAACTTAAGCAAATCCGACTTCCTAGATGGCCTTAAATCATCGAGAATTGCATTGTAAACTGCATTAAATATAATACAATAATCTTGGACAAACTCACCAGCGTTGCGCTTGATCTTGGTATATTCAGAAGTGATCTGAAGAGGATATTTCTTTACTTCCCATTGATCCAAGAATTGTCTCTGAAGCTTAGCCAATGTAGCAATACTTCTAGGATGCAAAGCTCTGAACCACTTTCTTACTTCACCTCCAAAGGTTTGCACAAATAATCTCATGGTCACATTTTCTGCATCAATCTCATGAAGATCAAAGAATTCTGCCATTCTATCAATATGTTGCTGAGCAGTGACACTTTGAGGAGTGCCATCAAACTATGGGATTTTACTTTGATAATCAGCGGGCATGGCATCCAAGTTTTGAGGCAAGACAAGGGGTGAAAATCTGGCAACCATTGCTCTGGGTGGATTTATAACCAGTCTTGGAGATATAGAAGGAGTAGGAGTAGTAGATGTATGAGGTGTATGTGGTGTGGATGGAGGTGATACTACTGTAGATTTTTTATCAGGGATAGAAGGTTGTACGGGAATGGTAGGAATGAAAGGAGGCTTGGTATGAACTTGTGAACCATATGTAACTACTGATGGCCCAAGTGTTTCAGATGCAGACTCTATGAACTCAGGAATATTTTTTCCCACAATGGAATTTTGAATATTCAAAATGTAACTGTCAATGGATCTATTAGCCTGTTCAATTTCAAGATACTTGATAAACTCTGGATTTATGACAGTAGAACCAATAGCACTTTCAGACTTAGTCTCAAACAACGACAATTCAAATTGTTCATCAAACTCAAGATCCTCAAGATATTCAAAAACAACGGGACATGAATGAGATTTAAACAGAGGAATCATAGGACTTTCTCAACGAAGGATTCTTGAAATAAGATTGGGATTTTCATACACTGGAGGTGGATCGGGATCTGAATTTGCTCTAGTATGTCGTCTGGAAGCCAGTGTGTTGAATTATTTTCAAAAATCAAAGGGACAAAACCAACTTGTTCAGCCTATCAAATTCTAAACTCATCATCCAAAGTCTAGAACGATCTAATGTACTAGGGGAAATTTACAAGTCAAGTGTCACATTTAAAAACTAGATCGGAGATTGACTGAAGCAGCGTTTATCTACTTTCGCTAATGCAAAGCAAGAGCGCTTCGAAGGCTACCTGACATAACTTCAGGCTCTGTCTGTAGCTTATAAAACAAATAACACTAACAAGAAATTTTTTTATCGCTAGTATGGTTGCCACTATGTTATTGCCTAAATCTACCTCAGGCTGAAGGAAGGCAGAGTTCAGGGTAACATCAAACCACGCTCAGTTTAGTAGCTAGCCCTACCAGATCATGAGAGGGCTCTCTCCGGGTCAATCTCATCAAAGATAATCAATAAGGCTTGAGATGACTTGAAATAAAGGCTAATTTTAGGCTAGGTAAATAAGTAAGAGAGTTTAATTTTTATTTTGGGGGTTTTTGTTGGAATCAATGGGAAAGGCAGTTTTGGGTCTGGGGATGAGGCCTAGTTTTTGCAGAGTTCTGAATGGGGCAAGGAAGGCAATTGTTTTGATGCTTTGGATTGAATGAATGGATAGTTCAGACCGGTGAGGAGCTGAAGAGGGAAAGAGGCTTTCAAGAATCCTCTTCAAACAGATGAAAACATGGAAAATTAAACAAAACTCAAGGCAGAGTAAAGCAATCTAATGAATTCCACCTTTATCACTTGTTTGTTTAATTTAAGAAGAAAATAGGAAGGGAAATGGTACACATCAAACATCAATAAACTTAAAATCACTGAGAGAAACACACCATAAAAACATAGAGCCACATGGATCCCAAAGAGTGCTGCAAACCCTGGTCTATTCCTTTGCCAAAATTGCAGAGATGAAATGTACAATGAAGTGCCAAGCAATCCCAAGTGTCCAACCCTGAAAATGACTGATGAATTACATGATATAGACAAGCCTAACTCATCCCCATGCCTCTAGGGGTTGAGCTCACCATTCTAGGAGCTATTTCAACCATATCTAAACTAAGAACTGGAAAATAGGCAATGAAACAACTTGCCTCTATATGATAGGAAACTGATTCATTCACTTACATTTCACTTTTTTGCGAATGAATCTACTAGGATGAGTAAAAATGTGCCAAATTTACATCAAAGTCATGAATTTACATCAAGTTACATCAAGAGTTACATGAAAAAGTCAAACTATCCAAAACTAGGCAAAAATCTAAGCTGCTGAGTGAAAAATAGGCCAAATTTCCCAATGCGCCGCGCCTGAAATCTCTATGCGTAGCACAACTTTGAGTCTGATTTTTAGGGCCTTCCCGAAGTCCAAATTGAGCACAGGATAGCTCGTTAGAAATCCCCACATATCTAACTTCCAACCCATGTGGAATTTTTTGATTTGGTTGCAAATTTCCCCTCCAAAAATCAAATCTCCCAACACTGCTTCCTATGTGTGCAAAAAGTGGCAGAAAGGCCATTTTTGAGGTGTTTTTGACCCTTTAGGCAACACAAAACTTGTAAAAATACTTAGGTAATGGGTAGGAATGCATAAATTTTGATGAAAAATCCAAAAATTCAAAGTTTTTCTCCAAAGGAGCTGCCAATTATAAGCGCGCCAAGTGGCGCTACGCGTCGGGCGAAAAATTTGTGTTTAGGCCAAAAAATTCAAAATTGACAAAATTTTTCCCAAATTTGCTGAAATTTGGGCTGAATGTCCACCATCAAGCACTATGCTGGGCCAAAGAAGCTTCGGCCAAAATTTGGAGTCTATCATGCCTTTTACAATGCTTTAGTGCCCTCCTTAGCCTTGCTTTCAGGTCTTGATCCTTGCTTTGCAAACATGATTTCACGCCCAATAATGGTTCTTCATGTGTCTGAGCATGTCCTTTTCCTTGTTTGCCTTCTCCAACAGCTTCTCAAGATGAATATTGACCCTCTCAAGCCAAGTCTCTCTATCAGCCTCAATCTCCCGCTCAATGGGTGTCATCTCGGTTTGGCTTCTTCGGGCAGCTTGCCGGTTCTCACAGATGTTTTGCAACTCCATGATTGTTCTTTGATCCTCCAACTATTTGTTCCGCTGCTCCAAGTAATTTATGATCCATTGGGCTCTCTGAAATTTGACGGTCAATGTGTCAATCTCCGCTTTCTGCTCCTGAATGGTCTCCCTCAACTTTGAGCCTGGAGAGCTCAAATCCTCATCAATAAGTATAAATCGCATTTCATGGCTTCAAGGGCCTCATCCTCGCATAATAGCCTCTTACTCATATCTTGCACCTATACTGCTATCGATGATGCAGAAGATACCTTCTAAATTCTGTGGAGATAGTACGTCGGTCAGCCGCAAATAATAACAAAGCTTCGATAAGTAGTAACAAACACCGGCACACCGGGAGAAGCTTATCTCGTGACCTTTCAAAGTTAATGAGAAGGTTCACCCGGTTGGTGAAACCTCTATAGGAACTCCGAGAGAGTCAGATTTGTACTGGGTGGAAAATGAAATATTCCCCATGAATACCCCCGCAATCCAAGTCGATGTACACAACCAATGCATCGATGATAACAGAGTGCATAGTGATAAATGTGATAAATATCACAGATCGTCGTCAGAGTATTCCAGACAAGAGTGGTCATCCTCTCGATATTCTGACACATGAAATAAGGGATGTTCATCATCCTCATCCTTGTGAAATGCATCAATAACCTGATGTGGTAGGCATAGAGGCGTGAAAACCAGCCCTCACAACTGAAATATATGACAATGAGTTTCATCAAAGGCGCATAGGATTCCTTTAGGAACCGGAATGGGAATACTCTTCTTAGCTGCCTCACAAATCTAGGCCTGATGTATGGTTCATAATGCACTCTATCCACCTGTTGTATTTTGTTCCAATTTTCACCCACATTCGGTATTCCGGTTGCTTGAGAGATGGTTTCCGGTGCCAAAGTGAAATTTACACCAGCAAGAGTTACCTGACCATCATGTAAATGCAATACAAAAAAATGAGCTAACTCCTGATGATGATGAATCCTAGCAATTATCTCACAATACTGATAGCATGAATGCTCTCAAAAACATGCCATGGCAAGTGGGCAAGCCTGCAATTGAGTAAATGAGGTGGGCTCTTCTCCCACATGTTTGCCACCTTTACGAGGCCTTCTCGGTGCATGTAGCTCAGTGGTAGAATCACTATCTTTGTCATATGATGTATCAATGTCTGTCTCCATGATGTCCATGCAAGGTATATGTTGGCTTGTATGAGATGAAAATGAGAATTTGGTGCTTTTGTTTCAGTTGCCAAATATATGGTGGTAAGAGAGGGACTGTGGAGAAATAGAGCAGTAGGGACAATGGGGTTCAATCAAGTGATAATTTGCCTTCTGAAAAATTGACAAATGTAGGGACAATGGACAGCCACTTGATTTTTTTTTGGGATTTTGGGAAATTTTGCAAATGGGGATAAGGATAATGGGAATGAGATGGTATGAGTGACTTTAGGGATTTAAGGGAGATAGGGGAATGGACTGTAATGATAGTATAACAGTGAGAAGGAGGAATAAACAAGTGAGGAATGGTATATGTGGCACAAAATTATTTTAAAAAACCAACTTCAAAAACCTAAGGAGGCACTTCAACAAGATGATACGGTTTGAGTTTTGACATTAAAATTCTCATAATATATCTTCAAACACTTGTAAATGGCAATTAAAGAGTCACATGAACTTACATGGAGCGAGAAGGACCGAGTCGATTGGAGTTTTTGGAAGCAAATGACAAAAATTTGGTTGTCTGCCCTGTGCGCCGCGACCACTACCCAGTGCGTCGCGCCCTTTATATGCGCCGCGCAGGTTCAAAAATACACAGAGGTGAGCAGCCCTATGCGCTGCGCTAAGCCAGTGCACCGCGACAGTTGCCCAGTGCGCCGCGATAGTGAACTTCACCACAGTTTCGGCCTCCAACGCTGGCTTTGCTTCCTCCACTATTTCTCTTGTCTCATTGATGACTTTGGCTTACAAATGAATTGTTTGAAACAAAAAAAATATCTTTATGCCCAAGATTTTGATTTTTGGATTCTTGAAAACCGAATTTTGTAATGTTTGAACTTTGAAACTTTTCACATAAACTCTGTTTTGCTTGCTTTTTTATTTTTGAGCTGAATGATGAATCTCTTGTCTGTCTTTGCAGGGATAGCTGGCATGAGATTTTGGCAAAGGTGACCAGGGCTGCGCCTGAAGTACTTTACAACTGAAAAAACTTTGAAAATTACATTGCATTTATTACAAAAGATGAAATAGACGATTTTTCTTCAAAACAAAGTTTTGAAGAAAAATCATTATCAAGCATTATGACGATGAAATTTTTGCACTGAAACCTATTTCGTACCTCCCTCATGTGCCTGCTGACATTATTATACATTTTGAAGGTCAAATTAACGAAACCCTAGACCTAATGAGACTAAAAACCCTAAAATGACTTTTTTCTAACCAAGAGACCAAACATGACTGTAAATGACTGTAAATGACTTTGATAGATATAACTAGGCCAACAGGTACAAGATATGAGGGATATGAGTGACAAGACCCTTCCGTCAGATGATCCATGCTCCTAATGGAATGCAGCTGACTGAACTAAATGAGACACCTAAAATGAAATGCAACAAAAGAGATTTGATCTCTGATGGAGGGATGAAGATACCGACTCTAACAAAGTGTAGAGTTTGTAGAGTGTTTTCTGAACTTGGGCTGCAATAATATTGCCCTCAAATTGAAAAATGAAGACTAGATCTCCAAAGATCTCTTCTCCAATGTTGTGAATCAAGCTAGCCCACACCATTCCATATGTGATGGATAGGAAATAACCACCATATGTAACCTCATCAAACTCATGGCCCACCTCAAAAGGAAACAAGTGTTTGGCTGTGATGACCATATCTCCTCCCATGCTCCCATTAGAACATGCAATGTAGAAAGTGTGGGAATCCTCTTCCCAAAAGGACACATCCAACCCATGTGCCTTTCTCCTAATCATGCTCTCAATAGAAATAAGAACAATATTAGCAAATGAAATCATGATCAGCATCAAAATTATGGGAATACTGAAGGTTTCATGTGGTGCAGGAAAGTAACAACAATTTCCCATGTAGTTACATCACAGTTTTCCAAACTACTGCATCAGAAAATTACATGGCAAGTTGTTTCTTGATATATGGTTAATTATGTATGTCATTATGTCTACCAATTAATAATGAATGGTTCGGTACATTAGCTGAACATACATGAAAGGATAAAACACTTGCCCAAGGCCATATAAAATATGGTTGTCTCCATCATACAATTTGGCCCAATGTTGACCATGGAGCTCAATGAAAAGCTTTCCCTCTTGTGGAGCAATGCACTGAATATGAATGGTAAGAGTATCCAAATACTGTGTTAGACAATCCATGGATGCAAAAATAATATTATTACCATGTTTTGAGAGTAAGATGATGCATATGTATGTGAATAATTCCTCCATAGTGGTATGACACACTCCCATGAAGAGGAATGAACCATGTGTTGCATGAAGATCACCCTTCTTATGCTTGGAAATCCAAGTTAAGAAGATCATATCTTTGTAATAGATGTTTCCATCCACTACTTCATCATTCTCACCTCCTCCTTTTCCACCAAGTGCATCAAGTGTGAAGTGATCCTAGGGACACTCCATCAATAACCCCAAGCTCCCAAGTGATAGTGTTTTTGTCCTATGCAAATAGGCTCCTGCCAACTCATAGCTCCATTATTTGACATGCTCATTGTCAAAGACATCTCCCATAATGCTACTACACATAAGAATTTCCTCCCATAGTAGAAGTACCTCTTGATCATATAAGGCCAAGGAGTAGCCCCTTTGCACCATGATAGTGTCATCTCCTACTCCTGCAACATCATGCAAAGTGTGAGAGCAAATCTACCCTTTCTCTCCCAAGAACAACCAAAGCAACAAAGGTTTTTTCTGCCTCCCCATACCTCCATCATACAAATCATGAGGTGAAAACATGGTGATTGATATGAATAATTTCATATCAACATAATGTGTCCATACCCCTTGCTGCCCAATGATGCAATTATCCTGCCATATACCCTTAGAAAGAGGATGATGGTCAAGCTCTTTCAAGAGTAGCCAACGCAACCAAGCCTCATGCTGCCCAATATCATATATTTGCAAGTATCTTTCTAGATTCTTGCTCATCATCCACACCCATCCATCCACATGTAGGTGCCTCCTATCATGTTCTTCCTTAGCACTCTCCCAAGGAAGACTACTATCCTCCCAAACCAAATTTCTCCTCTTGCATTTCATGGGATGTTGAAATGCAACTCCTTGGAGATCTTCTAGAGAAGACCTCTCATCAATGTCCCCCTTGAATACACAACGATCCAAGTGTGATGAGGGAAAAATCTCCTCAAAATATTGAATAACCTTGCACTCCATGATGTGTTTAAGTGCACCTCCAATGAGATCTCTCCATGAGACCTTCTTCTCATCAATGGTCTTCCAAAACCAATAAGGTTTTGTATCTACTACAGGTAGAATTTTCTCTTTGAGCTGGGAAGTTCTCATTGAGAAAGGGTCATCTAGAAATGAGAAAATGTTTCTCACTTCAAGATGTCTACAATCTATCACTTTTTCCTCCATTACTTCATGAATGAACCTACCATTTGATTGCTCCCATAAGGAATGGGTCCTCTTTTCTTCATCATTGTTCTTGTACAGTGCAGTGCAACTCTGTTGCTCTAAATCAACAGTATACAATGATGTAGATCCCTCCATAATATTTTCTGAAATGACAAGAGATGGAAACTTAAGCATACCTTGGTGAAATTTGGAAGCTTCTTGTAGGGCTACAAGAGTTTCTTCCTCATATGTGTTGGCTTCCCAAACTGCTGAAGATGAAGGCTGCTCCTCCATGGTTATAACAGCGCTAGTACATGCCTCTTCTACTGGTGGTGAGGGCTTCTCCTCCGCTTATTGCTCCTTGCCAAATTTCCTTATCATCTTTTAAGAAAACTTAGCAAGAGTAGATACTCTTTCATGGCTCAAATGGCTGAACCACCAAGCATTTGCTTCACCTTCAAGGTGCAGCGCTGCAATTTCTACAACCTCTCTCTCTACTAATGGGTGTAGTAGGAAGAAAGCCTCTAGCTTCATCACCCGAGCCTTTGCTACACATGTGATTGATCCATCAAAAGTGGACAATAGGAATCTATTACCTCTCATCATCCCATAGCTGTAGTGTCTCCTTTATTCCTCTAGCTGAATGAACTGTGGTAAAGCTAGAGTCTCCTTGAAGGCTCTAGATTTAGCTTTGTATTCAGCAAGGTATTCACTTATAATTTAATATTCCAAGTGTCCTTCATGCTTCATGTCTTCTCCTCTTTGAGAATAGGAAGTGCATGGCCCTTCCTCTTCTTGAAACCCTCTAGGAGTTCCATTGCATCTCTTCTCCTTCATCTGCTTAAACTCCTTGGAGAGGTTCTTTTTGGATCTGAAAGGTGTTCATACAAAGCTCATTCTCTCCATAATTGTGATCTTGCTTCTTTTCTTTGTCTTCTTATAGCATAATGGCTGAAACTCATAGGTTGAGCCAAGACTACGCTCTGATACCACTATAATATCCCAAAATGGGAATGCAGCAATGCATAAGAAAAATGATGGAATAGAAGTAAGAAATAAAGTCATAAAATGTGTTGAGAAACACATAGCCATCATATGAATGTAACAGCAACAAAAATATGACCCACTATGTGAGCAAAAGTGGGGGAAAGCAGCAATAAGAGCCCTAAAAACTTTATTCCCAGAGAATTGCATTATAATAAGAAGAAATAATGTCGAGATCCATTAGAATATGTATTATGGGACTTATATCCAGAAAATATTCAGAAAAAAATCTCTTTTTCTTGTTTAAACAGATATCTCGATCCAGTTATGGCTCAAAAACACTGAAATCCCATGACTTAACTAAATAGAAATTTCCTGAAGCATGCATAGCGTCAATTTAAGATGGTTTCTGATAAAATATGCTGCAAATATTAGATCAGGAATTTTATTGCTCAAAACATGAAGAAAATAGGGATCTAGCCCCTTTTACACATCAAGAAGATAACCCGACAAGGGTTTCATGAAAGAACCAAGTACAAGACTCATAGATCTGCAGATATGGATCCGAAATAATGCAGTCTACTGAAGCATTATGTATAAATAGCTGAAGAATAAAAAAATGAAGGATGATCCTTCTTACAAGTCTTTATGGGAGAAGGGTTGGCCCTTTCCCTGAGAAAGCAACTCAAGACTGAGGGGATTGACCCTCACACTGCAACACTATGAGAAATGACGCAGTTCCTGCAAGGGACTGCACTATAGATGATGGAATAACTTTGGCCAAGTGCCAAGATATGAAAATCTTCTCATGAGCCTTCCTTACTGATCTCACAACGGAAAGGAGGCTCCCTCCTTTGAAAAATGAGTACAGGAAGTGGTGTTGTGAACCCTCACTGCAACACCCTGCAACACAACGTTATACTACTATAGAAATAATGCTGTAGCTAAAGGAGGATGCTTGGCCTCAAGCTTGGATGTGAGGAAAATCAGTACAATATTCTTCAAGAGGCCTCTCAAGAAAGGAGAAGGATCCCTAAACAGGAGATTTGTGTGCTAAGCAGCACAAAAACTCTACTAAACAACAAGAGAATGAAAAATAGTCTAAGCAGACAAATAAAATATAATTCATAAGTTTTCCTGCTATGGCTGCCTTGACCTCCTTTTATACATGTGTGAGCCTTCTTGCCTTGGGCCCCACTTATTAGGGTTTCCTCCACCAAGGAATCTTCCTCCCACTATCTCTATGTTGTCTCACAAGATGATCTCCACCTCCTATCCCAGTGCTATTGATTTGGTCAAACTTAACCTTGTCCACATGCAAAAGTCCCCATTCACACATGAAGGTTTGAAATACAGCTTTTATGTTGATCCCCTTTCACATTATGGGGGGTTTTATTCAGATTTTTATTATTCATGGGCCTCCTTACCCATTTATTCATCTCCTAAGTGAAATTAGTAAAATTTAATATTCCAATTTTCTGCATGAAAATTTTCGAATATTACATGATACATGTATAATAATAATCATATAAATACATCAACATCATGCATGACCATACCAATTTCATACCATGACCTCATGCATGAAAACCATAACCATGACAATCCATTCCTGACAACATTCATCTATCCCATATGCTCCAAGTGTTTGAACTATGTTCTGATATCACTCTGTAATGACTCCTCCCATATCTACCAACTTTAATCATCCTGTCGGGGTAAACATGAGCTTAGGGATACTATGAAAATACTATGGCATGAATCAACCTCCTGGACAACCTCAAGTAAATGGGGTCAACAAAACAATACCTTACAGACTTCCTTTAGGTGCTATAGGATCACCAAGATCTAAATCATGCTTCCATGTGCCCAAAACATGAGTTAAATTGCATTTTCACTAATCTAAACTCCCAGACATTGGCATAACACTTCTTGAATTTGACTGTAATCCTCCATTCGCATGCACAACCTTGAAAGGGAGAAACTGTAGTACTTTTCAACCATTTCTATGCCAACGACCATGAGATATAAGCTAATTTTTAGTGCTAGTCCTAAAACGATTGCATAGAACTTGAAAAAAAAATCCAGAATGATAAATGAGACAAGGAAAATTCCCTTAACACAATAATTAATCAATGACTTGACCTAAAATGGTCTAACCATGACAGTCATTCCAGCAAACACATGGAGAACATGAAATCCACAGGTCATGAATGCATATTTGAACATAAAGATATGATACTTATTTTGGAATCATCAAGAAGGTCTAATTCCCTCTCACAATAGCTGCAATATCATCTATTAGGTTAGTCATTATTTAAGCAGTCATTTACAAGTAAAAACGTGATAAGATCCATAACTTAAATATGTCATAAAACCATGCTTATAACCAACATATAACCAGATAAATAACAATGATAGAACAACCCTTAAATCCACATAATAACAAGTATAATTACTCATGAATTACAAGGGGAAATATCACTTATCAATCATATACAAAAAATAAACAAGTCAGGGACTTCCATGTACCACCCAACCATAAATTGATCTAAACCAAATCTCTACTTCATCCAAGCACCCTCATGCCATATTCCAAGCATGAATGTGCGATATCATGGGATAAACAAATACATAAAAAACAAACGAAATCTAGAGGTTAAACCACCTCCACCCTCACACTACCATGATCTCACCTAAACCAGTCCCGAGATCACAAAACCAAACCAATATTGGATGCCTCGGAATTCCTTCATCAACCCTTGAGGAATTTTCTTATATCCACCCACTTGTTGAGGGCTTCCTAGAGAAAAAAATCTCCACCCGAAACCCTTGGGATTTTCCTAAGACCACCTCACCCAGATCCAAAAGCCTTCAGGAAATCCAAAGCTCAACCAAGAATGAATCCCATCACACCATGGCTATCTGGAAATGAAGAGACAAGGCTGAAACCATTTTCAAACCAAGAAAAACCCATGCCAATGACAACAAATTACCAAAATACATAGATGCATATACCATGCATGCCAAACCAACTAGGAAATCACACATGAAACATGTTACATGTAAGTATTCTCGTTGAAATCGCTTGATCCAGCCTTTCCTTGCTTGATCATTTATTTCCTTGTCCTTGTTTTTATTTCCTTTTCTTTCCTTGCTTTCTTTCTCCTCTTGGTGCTCTTCTCGTCTCTAAAACCAATTCCAAAACTAAACTGACAAAAGGCCCCAAACTAATGCTTTGAATCCTTTTTATTATTGATGCCTCTAATTTCTTCATTTTCCCTTTATTTTCCTTCAATTTCCTCCTCACATGCACCCTGTGACCTTTCACCTTCCTTTTATCCTAATTTCTTTTATTTTTATAAATAAAATTCCAATGATTCCTTTTTTCCTTTTCAAATCCTTTGCAAATTTCCCTTTAGTCATAATAAATAGCAAGTGATGTCCACTAGGATGTTTTGACCAACATTCAGCTTGGAATGCATGTCCCATGAACTTGGTCTTATTTTTCCTTTATTAACTTTATTACATGAACTTTTAACATGGGGTTGTTACAATTATCATAACTAGTATCAATCTCAAATGGAACCATGCAATGAGTACAAAGATTTCCTTTTAATATTTGAGCCTAGATCCACAAAAAGGGCCTAATATTTTTCATATAGCTTCTTCTTCTTAATGAATTTGTCATGTCACTTCACCCGTTCTTGTTAAATAACAGTGGTGTGATGTTTGGAAACTTAGGAATTTTCATCCAGTTCATTGATATAGTCCAAGTGGTCCTTCTAGTATTATAAGAGTCCAATCCCACTTGTATTATGGTTTTGAATTCATTAACTTAAAACAAAATGGAAAGTATTACATGCTTACCATACACAAGCTCAAAATTGGAAAATCCCTTGGTGTTTATCTTAGTGGCATGGTAAGAACGCATAGCTTATGGAAATTTACTAGCCTAATCCTTGGGATGAATATACATATCCTTTGTTAGTATAGACTCTAAAAAAAATTTAGGTAACTTCCACTTTCCCATTATCTTGCAAATCATATAGTGTAGATGTCATATGTTGAATCTAGTACACCTGAATGTGTTTGGAAGTAAATTGAGTTCCTTGATATTTAATGATTTCTCATGGAAGTACAAAGTGAAAACTTATCTCCCCATAGAGAAAAACTTGTATTAATTTTTATGTAACACTTAGAAGTTATTTTAATTCAACCCATTTGATGGCATAGTTAGTGCAGGTTAAGATATGAGTTTTTTGTCTAGATGAAGGGTTGATAAGCCCCACAAAATCTAGAGCCCATTCTCAAAAGGCTCCACCATGAGTTGAGTCTATCATGGAATATCATTAGATTGAATAGGTTTTCCCATTATTTGGGACATGTAATATCTTCTCATATACTTCTTATCATCTCATCGATTTCTAGGCTAATAGTAGATTAGACGCAATATTTTATGTGTTCATTTTATTACCAAAGAGGCCTCCAAAATATTCATCATGACATGCTCTTAGGATGTTATAAATATCATCTCCTTAAACCCATATGAACTTGTATCTATGAAAAATATATAACCTTGAAGCTATGAGTACATGGCACTCTGTCTAAAACTTTTTTCTTTCCTTTAGTAAGAGATGTGTCAGGATTTTTCTTGTAGCTAGATAGAAATATTTGTAAACCATGATTTTATAGTAGATAATGTGAATAAATTATCATTAGGAAAGTATACTCAATAAGAAAATTTTCCCCTTCATTGGTGATTTTGGAAAGGAATTAATTATAGGAATTTTCCCTTCTAGGTTTATCAATGATGTTTATGCCAAAATCTTGCAATGATAATAACCGTCTAGTTACTCTACCATAAGTGTGATATCCCTTTTTCTAACCCTACTGTAAATGTCACTATGAATTGTAATTCATGTAAATAATATGGAAAATTTAAAATATTGATAAGGTGGAGGAGTGTACATGGATTCAGTGGTTGAGGAGGAGGAGTTGCTTGTGCTAGGTGTAAAACCAAGCCACTTCATTTAATTCCCCACCTAGCTCCCTGGAAAATTAAATGGTCTATTGGTGTATACATTGAAGTTGTATATGGATAGCATGTAGAAAATTATGATACCATACTATCATTGTTCTCGCAGGATGTGTTGTGGAAGTAAACACGCAAGAGAAGCGACGTGACGAAGTAGGAGCAGGGATGGAGCGGGAGGAGAATTTCTAGCATAATGAATGTTCCATGCTAGATGATTCTTGGTAAGGAGTAATTAGGAAGGAAGAGTTCCAAAAATTATAATTTTTTTCCCTACAACGTGATTGAAGGGGAATCTGGGCCTTCACATGAGAAAGAAAATTGGTATATGCGCAGGAGCATGAGTCACTAAAGATGAGTGATTTGTAGAAAACCTTTGTTGTGATATTGTGACATCATTCCCTACATTTTGGTGATACATTTTCTATGTATTGGTGATAATTTTACCAAGATAGCTCAAGGAAATATTGATTCACTCAGTGACTTCCTTGGGGCTGAGAAAACGCCCTTTAGAGTGAGATCAGGTTCTTGAACTAAGGGAGCCTTCCTTGAATATTGGTTCAGTACATATGATTTTTTTTTAGAGATTAAGTGATTCATTACTGTACTTACTTCCTGGAAGCATATTTATCCCTAAAAATACCTCGTCATCATCTCAGAGGATATCATTGAGCTTTTTCTAAAGGCAACATCTCTCTCTGGTCCATTTAATATAGTAATTCACCCTGTGTGCCTAAAGCAATGCATTATAATGTTGTTCATTATTTATGAAACATGTGTTACCATTGCTGGTAACAGTTTGTCTCTTCATAAAATCTAATTTACCAAAATCCCACGTAGTCACGAGAAAAAATCCTAAGTTAACTAACTATGGCACCCTTGTTCACTTAATAAAACTCTAAAAGGTGGAATTTTATCGCCTCAATCTCATCTATATATGTTTACTATTCAAATAAATACTAGAAAGAAACATAAAGAATTAAAGCACAAGGAAACATGACCCACCCTATGACTTTTTCCCAAATTACGGTGAATAGAAATTGAGAGTCTTCATAGCCTCAATTATGCCTATAAATTGAGAGCTTGGCCATAGACAAAGGGATCATAATTCTATGTATTGTTCTATTGTTGAAATATTCTTTGAGAGAGAGAGTATTTGGAGATAGGATCTGGAGTAGGTCATGTTGCAACTTCATTTACTTGTAATCTACCTTCTATTCATTTATATATGGATATATTTTCCTTCCTTTCAAATTATTATTCAATGTTCATGCCTTTTATGTTTGATTAATAATTGTTTGGAAGTTGGTTTCATATTGATACTTTTAGTAATGTGTAACTATTCATTTACTAGTTTTTTTGATTGAAAATATTATTATGTTATGAAGCTTTGGTTTGTTCTGTTTTATGTATAGGATTATCCTTTGGAGTTAGGCGGGAGCACTTCTCAACTACACTGACCACTCCAATTTATCTACACAAAAAGATACGTGGGTTCTTCTTGTAATTAATTTGTCAATATCATTTTACTTATTTCATTTATAAATGGGTTAGACCTTAAGATAGTAGATACCTTGACCTGTTTGTCTCGGGTTTCTGGGAAAACCTAACATGGTTATTGTTTGTCCAACTGAACATAATTCCCTATAATAGGAGAAATTGATAAACAACCTGAATTTTGAATCCTCCTCTTGAATACCTGTCTAAATGATTAATGGTGTGGATACCCTTGAGCACTTAACTCCTCTGAATCTAAATCTAGCTCAGGGTTGATTAGCTGCAATAAATATTGCATTGTAGTTGGCCTATGGTTGGGTGGAAAGTTGAATTCCCCTCCTCATTTGTTGTAATATTCCCAAATGGGAAAAGCATGAATATAGTGCAAAATGTTGGAATAACGGTGTTAAACATCATATAAAATCAAGAGGCCAATATGGATACCTTTAATTCATTATAAAAACAGAAAAATATGCATAAGAAATGGGCCATAAGGTGTACAACAAGATAGAACAAGCCTCCAATGGATAAAACCCTCAAAGAGAGGTGCTGCTACTATCTCAAAATGTTGGAGCAACTGCTACAACGTAGTTTTAAAAGCACTGCTACAAAAAATGAGTACACAAAATATGTGGGGCTGATATGTGCCACAATATATACAAAAATATAGATCTGGGCTCTATACAACCTCCAGAAAAGAACCCAAAGGGGTCTCTAGGAAAAACACCCAATAATACAATATGAGTTGCAACCCTATGGTTGAAAGTATACTACAACAAATTTTTGAAGAGTAAATGGCTGAATATACAAAGATGAATGTGCTCTCTTCCAATGAATCCTCTAGATGAAAGGCTAGCCCTTTCACTAGAGAAAACACCTCCCAATTCACCTACTATAGAAACCCCTGCAACTCCTCCCTAAAATAACACAGATCCAGACTGATACTGCACTGTAGGGGATAAATATACTATGGCCTGATGCCAAATGAGTCAATAAAGCTCCAAGGCCTTCTTGAAAGGAACCTTCCTCCAATGAGATCTAGCTCAGAAATATCCCAAATCAAATCTCCACAACTTATGCCCTGCAGCACACACACAAATCCTAAATAGGAACTACATTGTACATTAAGACTGAAGACTTGGCCAAATGCCTAATAGTGGAATGTAGTATAATTCTTTACCAAGAGGCCTCTCAAGGATATAGGTGGGATTCCCGACCAGGAACAGCCAGTGCTAAACAACACTTGCAATCTTAGCTAAATAGCTAAAGAAAGCTATATGTCTAAACAGACCATATATTCAGAAATATCAAATACCAATACATAATGAATATGGCTGCCATCCTCTTTCTTATATGATTTGTGAGCTTCCAAACCCTAAGCCCCATCCAATAATGGCACTACTTCCTTGCAAATCATCTCCATCTAAAACTGCGTCATCTTTCATTGAATGCCACTCCTCCATGACAACACTATTGATTTGGTCAAAGTTTACCCAATCAAGGTGTTCCAGCCCCTTTTCACACCTAAGGGTGCTCAATTAAGCTACCAATATTTTTTCCTTTTACATTGGCATTTATTTATTCATTATTAAGCAGACTTATGGACCTCCACTTTCCTCTTATTCATAAAACAAGACAGCAAAACAAAATTTAATATTACAACTAACTCATGGCTAATTTGGAATATTACAGTCCTCCCTTCCCAAATGTTGCTTGTCCTCAAGCAACTGACAAGGTGAGTGTTGAAACTATTCTCCTCCATCATTAGTGACACCATCATGTGATAATATTCCCTCATAAGCTAAGTGTATCCCAATCAATCCCTCCATGAAATGCTCCTCCAAAGTTCTCATGAGATGCAAATGATTCATCGCACAAGGAAGCAATAGATCCAATGAAACAAACATGGTTTGCCCAATGTTCTCCCTGAAACATGTAGCATAATGAACATGGATAATTTCTATCCCATACGGCACATACAATCCTCCCATCCTCCCTCCAATAATTCCCATAAAAAGAATAAGCACATCATCAATGTATGGGATCAAAACCAAGTACATGCAAACAAAAATATGCAAAAATGGAGGTGGGTCATAGTCCCACATATGGAACCAGCGCAGTATATATCCTGACTACAATAGATAATGGTATGGTAAGTGGTTTCCCCACCACTTACTTGCTTCCCAAGTATTCTCACAATGGTTGAAAGGGTGAGAAATGTTTGGTGCCTTTGGAGTGCACCCATAGTGATACAACATCTCCCTATATCCTCCAAGGGAGTGGCCATGTTCAGAAATGTTTATGGCCCAAATTTGGCCATGAAGTTTACATGGAAGAATTCTCCTTCTTGGATCAATGGCATGCATATACATGGTCAATGAATGCAAATAATTGTCAAATGAAACATTATGCACATAAGAATTTTCCTTACCAAAATTTATGCTCATACAAATGGAGTGGTCCATAGATAGATCCCCTCTCATTCCAAAAGAGGAAAGAGGTAGTTGTGATAACTCCTTCATTGAGTTATGTATCTCTCCCATCTCCACATGGTCCATGCATCTTTTCAAATGTTGATATATCTCCTCTTCAAAGCCTTCCCAAGTGTAGCTCTCCATGATAGTGTTGTAGGCTCTCATGGAATAAGTATGGCTGAAGAGAAAATATTCATGTGCTCTTTGTAGCAACTTCTCCTTGAGCATGGAGGCTCTAGATAAGAATATCCTACCATGATAATAGATGACTTCATTTTGGACTAAATATCCCTCCTCTTAAAGCTGGTCATCAAGTATCATGCATGTAAAAATATCCTTGGAATAATCCACCAACAATTTGGATTTCCAATATGGATTTATCCTCCATAGTGACAGCGTTGATGATCTATCACAAAAAACATCTTCCATATGGCTACCCTTCTCCTTGAAATCTCCCATTCCAAAGTTACATGTTGGAAAGCTTCTATCCTTCTCATGTTTCTCCTCCCACGGCGCATAATCTAAAATGAGAGTGGGTAATGATGATGTTGGGAGAATGTCTCCCTCCTCCTTGAATCTACCCAAGACTCTCAGCAAGGTATCATGGCCTAATAATGCTCCCATTCCTCCTGGATCTATGAATGTTGCATCATGATGTGAGACATGTCTCATCAAATCTGGATCAGGTTTCCTCCCCGGTGGTTTGCCACAAAATAATAATATTCCATGGGCCAAAGTTATGTGCATAATAGATGGGACTGTTAGGTCCTTGATTCCACTATGCAAATCCATCTCTGATTTTTTTGTGGAAGTTGTATGTGAGAGATATGTATGCATGCCCTTAATCATCTGAGTTTTTCCACTCTTTCTGTCCACCCATTCCATCTACAAAGTCTCCCAATATGTGGTGACCTTCCCCAAAGTAATCAACCATTGCACACCCAATATCACATTGGTGTCAAGTATGTTAACCATAAAGAAGTGGTCAGTAAATGTATATGTCCCCATGGTGACAGATAAGGATGGAACATAATGCATGCATTTCATAGTTCTATCTCCTGGGACCAAAACAGAAAATCCCTCAAAATAATCAATGGGTATTTCCCTCCTCTGCACTAGTTGGGAGTCAATAAAATTGTGGGTAGGGCCATTGTCAATCAAAACAAAAACCCTCTGATCTAAGATGGAACCTCGAACCCTCAAGGTCAAGTACTTAGGTACTCCTCTCAATGATGCAAGAGCCCCTCCAATTGGAGAATATTCCCCATTCCCATCTCCTTATGGTGTTGGTTCATCTCCTGTTGTGTCAGCGCAGTGACCTCTTCTTAGTTCTTCTTCTTCCTCCTCCTCATCATCTGAGAAGACCTATATGTAGTGTGCCTTTCCTGCAGCACATTTATGTCTGGGGCCCATGATTCTTGGCATGTGAAGCAAAGCTTCCTCCTCCTCAAGTCTCTTCGGACATCATCATCAAGAGGTTTTTTATTTTTTCTCTCCTTTGAAAGAGAAGCCTTCTCATATTTTCCCTTTGATGGAAAAGAGTGCTTTTGCTAAATGTTTCCTTTTCTTTTGGAAAGTCATATTGTAGATCTCTAGCCCTTTCAATGACATATTGAAGGGTAGTGGGCTTGGTAGACTTAACCAACCCATGAAGAGTTTCTTCTAACCCATCAACAAACATATAGACCAGTCTTGCTGTAAATAAATCAATAACCATAGCAGAAAGTTTTAAAAATTCAGAAATATAAGTTTCTAGATTACCTTATTGTTTTAGCTTTTAAAGCCCCATGAATAGTGCCTCAGGATCTCTTCTGTCAAACCTCTCCACCAACCTCCTTGTGAACTCTAAATATCCAGTCACATTGGCATGACCCAATGTAGACAAGCCATGGAACCACCAATCATGTGCTTCACCCTCAAGGTGCAGCGCCACTATCTTAATGGCCTCCATATATGGTACTTTTTTCAGCTGGAAGTAGATTTCAAGCTTCTCTACCCATGATTTGGTAGTGAATTTAGATGACCCATCAAAGTTGGGTAAGAAAAATCTTCCCATAGTGAAGTGTAGATCATGATTCTGGATGAATCCTTCACCTCTATTGTGATGCCTGGGTCTCCTATTGTCCTTGATTTGAAAAAATTCTTGAAAACTCAAGTGGTCCTTGAATATCTAAGATTGAGACTCATACTCCATGAAATAGTCTTCAAGAGTTTCTTATTCTTAAAACCCTTCATTTCCCGTTGCTAAGAATGTAGGCATTGTAGAGCATTGGGAAAATTATTGTTTTTGCACTGGTTGATCACTCCAGTGATGAGAAATTTCGGAGCCTTCACCATGTTGAAATCCCTTAGGGAATTCCCTGTATCTATCCATCCTCATCTCCTTTATTTATCTAGAAAGTTCTTGCATAGCTTTGAGAAGAATCTTAGGAAACTCTTTCTCTTCATCTTCTCCTCCTGATAAAGGGGTTTTACCCTTGTCTTCTTTATCATTTGTATAATCAAACTTCTGATGTATTATTCTTTGATACCTCTTCTCTATATCAGTAAGAGGATGTCCTTCTACAGATGACATATTTTATTTTCAATATGCATAGGCTATGCCAAGAATATGCTCTGATACCATTGTAATATTCCCAAATGAGAAAAGCAGTAATATAGTGCAAAATGCTGGAATAGAAGTGTTAAACATAATATAAAAGAAAGAGGCCAATATGGATACCTTTCATTCATTATAAAAACAGAAAAATATGCATAATAAATGGGCCATAAGATGTATAACAAGATAAAACAAGCCTCCAATGGACAAAACCCTCAAAGCGAGGTGTTGCTACTATATCAAAATGTTGGAGCCACTGCTATAGTGTAGTTTTAAAATAACTACTATATCAAATGAGTACAAAAAATATGTGGGGCTGATATATGCCACAATAGATACAAAACTATAGATCTGGGCTCTAAACAACCTCTAGAAAAGAACCCTAAAGGGTCTCCGGGAAAAACACCCAATAATACAATATGAGCTGCAGCCCTATGGCTGAAAGTATACTACAACAAATTTCTGAAGAGTAAATGGCTAAAGATGATACAAATATGAATGTTATCTCTTCCAATGAATCCTCCAGATGAAATTCTGGCCCTTTCACTAGAGAAAACACCTCCCAAATCACCTACTGCAGAAACCCCCACAACTCCTCCCTAAAATAATGCAGATCAAGACTGATACTGTGTTGTAGGGGATAAATATACTATGTCCTGATGCCAAATGAGTCAATAAATCTCCAGGGCCTTCTTTACTAGCTTCCAAAGATAAAGGAACCTTCCTCCAATGATATCTAGCTCAGAAATCTCCCAAATCAAACCTCCACAACTTTTTCCCTACAACACACACACAAATCCTAAACAGGAACTGCGTTGTACATTAAGACTGAAGTCTTGGCCAAATTCCTGATAGTGGAATGTAGTACAATTCTCTACCAAGAGGCCTCCCAAGGATAGAGGCGAGATTCTCTACTAGGAACACCTAGTCCTAAACAACACTTGCAATCTTAGCTAACTAGCCAGAGAAAGCTATATGCCTAAACAGACCATATATTCAGAAATATCAAATACCAATAAATAATGATTATTGCTTCCATCCTCTTCCTTATATAATTTTTGAGCTTCCAAATCCTAATCCCCGTCCAATAATGGCACACTTCCTTTCAAAGAATATGCATCTAAAACTACGTTGTCTTTCATTGAATGCCACTACTCCATGACAGCGTTGTTGATTTGGTCAAAGTTGACCCAGTCAAGGTGTTCCATCTCCTTTACAAACCTAACGGTGCTCAATTAAGCTGCCAAGATGTTTTCCTTTTACATTGGCAAAGGAATTATTGAGGTCTAAAATTGGCCCCTAAAAATTATAAAATAGTGGAAAAAATCAAATAAGATTTGATGACATCATCAAATTTTAGAGGGAAAAATGAAAAAACTACTTTTTCAACTCATATTTTCAACTTATCTCCCAAATGTTTTACTCAAATTTCGAGCGGGAGTACTCGTTGGATGCGAAATTTAATTCCTCATCCAAGGAGTACCCATGTTGCATACTTTCGATGGGTCCTACTACACGAAAAATGAGAAATACATAAAAAACGTGATTGTAATCACGTTTTTTTATGTATTTCCCATTTTTCATGTAGCAGGGTTCATTGAAAGTATGCAACATGGGTACTCCTTGGATGAGGAATTAAATTTTGCATCCAACGAGTACTCCCACTCGAAATTTGAGTAAAAATTTTAGGAGATAAGTTGAAAATACGAGTTGAAAAAGTAGTTTTATTATTTTATTATTTTTTAATATTTTTACCCTTTTATTTAAAAAATGGTGAATCATCCCCCATGGTTGACATCATCATCTTGAATCCTCTTGGTTGTTATAAAGTTTATTTTTGTTGTACATTTTTCTTAGGAGGCCCATTTTAGACCTCAAAATTCCCCTAATGATTAAGGATACTTATGGATCTCCATTGTCCTCTTATTCATAAAACAAGACAGCAAAACAAAATTTAATATTACAACTAGCTCATGGCTAATTGGGAATATTACATTTGTCAATCATTTAACCTAAATAGATAAGTAGATTACTTATACAAATTTTACACTATGAATGTTGAATGATTTATTATGAGTTATGACAATGAATGTATCAACATTGAATATGGAGTAATATGATATTCATGGTTGTCCGTAATGAAATGTTGATATAAATGTTTTCATGGTTTTGAAGGTTGACAATGCTTGTGTTTGCTAATATTTTCCTGAACTATAGAGATATTTTCTTGCTCATTTTTATTGATGACATGTTCATCTCATTATCATTGTGTGTATGGTTTTCAGTGTTTGATATGCCATGTAAATCATGGATCTTCGTGCTTAAAAATTGTTAAATGTGTTTCTTAGTAAAAAGGCTTAAGATTTATACGAGTCTAATATATGTTACCAAATATGGTATTCTATATGGGATCCATTATGTAATTTAATTTGGTGTTGTTGTGAAGAGAATTTACAAAGAAATTTTTGGCCAAGACTTAGATGGTTTTTAGTACATTTTGGTAGGCATGCTCATAGATTCATCGAATTGTTTTATGTATTAGCATGTGATGGGAATTATGGTCTTGGCATGAGGGATTTATTCCTATAGAAGTTAGCATTCTGAGGAAAACAAGGCTCGGGGGTTTACTTGGGAAAGGTCCCTAAAGAATTAGAAAATTCTAAGTCGAAATACTACAAATCCCGAGACTTATATTTGAGATGCACAAGCACTATATGTGACCTTTATGGAGATGGTTAATTTGTTAGCCACCTATAAAATTTGTCATATCAAATGGTGGCTAAATCATTTTTGAAGCCTTCAAGAAACAAGTTTTATTTCAAAAAATTGTTATCTCTTGAAGCCTTATGAAGACATCATGCCCTCTGTTTAATCTTCACTGTTGTCTCCCTTTTGAATTCAGAAATTTCGTTGTTTTCATGAAGAAAAGACTGCTGCAAAACTCCATTTTTTTCCCTCCCTCCACTCAAAACTAACCTTCATTTTATTCTCTTATTCCCCATGAAAATACTTCATTTTTCATGTATTCCCCTCTTTCCTTTCACAAAATCCCTTTTATAAGGTTTGAAACTCACTTTTGAACCTTACCGAAACCCCCAAATCCATCAAAAACCTTGAAAAATTTCATAAAAAAATAAGTTTTTTGACCATAGGCTTAAGCCCCTTTGGGCTAAGTCCTAACCACTTCCCCACCACATGCCCACGCCCTATAACCAAGCGCTATCCCCATTGGGCGCTTATCACATCGGAACAAGTCAGAGCGCGCAAGTCCTTTTGTTTTATGAAACTTCGATGCCGATTGGCCCCTTTGAATATAACCCCGATCCCTTGTCTTATTCGCATAAACTTGGGCCTGAAATCGGGCGCTAAAACCATTGAATAGACCCATCCCGATCATATTTTTCCCTTTGTAAATACAAAAAACCCATTTTTCCTAAGTTTTGGTCTAAACCCGTCGGTGCATGTTATTATATGAGAAGAACCGTTGATCTTAGGAACCGTTCAACGGTAAATAGAATCTCGCATCGGAGATTTACAAATGGATAGATTGAAAGACTAGCACCATGCTACCTATGCCGATTGGCCCTTATATATATAAAGCCCCGGTCCCTTTGCTTTTTTCTACATAACCAAGGCCTCGCAGTCGGGCGCCAAGCCACATATATATAACCCGCCCCGAGCCATTAAACCTTTGTATTTAATAAAAATCTGCCTTTTTTATATATTAAAAGGGCCCACCGTTCATTGGTCGGAGCCCCTCCTGACCATTGATATTTGGACCAATCAAATGGCTAGCTCTATGTCGCATCTGAGAATTCCGGCGCGGTGTATTATTTTATTCATCGCTTCGATTGGCTAGCCTTCCCATTCATCCTCCACCGTCGATTTGATCTCAGATTGACGGACAAAATCCAATCTCATTGGCGCCATTCAGCTTTCTCGCTCCCACCCCCGCCGATCGCAAAGTCTGACAACTGGGTTGTCCACGTGTCAACATCCAACGGTCCAGATTTTCCCTCCCAACCTTGCTTAAAAAACATGCAGCCTCGCTTTATAATGTTTTTTCAAGCACATCTCAGCCATTGATCTCTGCAGATCAACGACTCGTATTAATCTCTTTCTCCACTTTGTAAATCTGTTCATTAGCCCCAAAGATTAGATCTAAGTCATTCATTCCTTGATCCAACAGCCCAGATTTATCCCGACAGGCTCAACTCCCATGAGCCCTACCTCCCTCCAGATTTGATCTCAGCTATCCAATCTTTGATCCGACGGCCCGTAATAAAACCACCCTACCATGCTATATGCCCGCGCATCTTGCCGATATTGTGCTCACTCCCCACCGTCCGATCTAAGACCTCAGATCCAATAGCCAGCGTGCATTTTCACGCAGATTCAAGCATGAACGTTAATTCTCAGAGGGCTACGTGATATGGGCGGTATTCAAATTCCACGTGTCACCTCCTAATGCATATCGCGTTCGATAAGGTGAAACCACCTTTCTCCCATTTTTCCATGCGAAACTAGTATTTTTCCCTCCCGAAACCATTTTCCCCATTTACATTATGATTTATCGCATGCGCTCCCCGCGGTTGATCCTTGTAGATCAACGGCTCATATCTAATCTGGCCGTACACTATCACCCTCCGCCTGCACCAAGGGCCTTCAACGAGCAATCTCCATTGTTCATCTTAGGAGCCAATCTCATCCAATGACCCAGATTCATCCGGGAAACCCCAATTTCCCTTTCAATGCATTTTTCTCCGCTAAAGGATTTTAAACCCCATTTCCTTTGTATTTCTTATGTTTTCATCAAAATTAGCCCTTCTCCATTGTATTACTTTGGTTTATCTCGACTGTTGATCAACACAGATCAACGGTTCAGACTTGATCTTACACCATTCTTCCAAGCCACCTCCTTCTGACCCCCACAAGTGAATCTCCGCCGTTGTATGCTTTCATCCAACGGCTGCAACCTAATACGCAACCTCCAAATCAGTTGACCCAAATATACGCAGGATTTTCTAATTTTTATTGTTTTATGCAGGTTTTAAAGGTTTTTAAAATACTTTAAAAGAAAAATGAAAGCCAAGGATGACGATACTCCTGGTCTTCATACATTAAAGAGTATCCACCTACGAGGTTTCATACCACGTTTCATGAGTGCATCATGGGCACCGATGCCATAAGGACCCTCTACATTCCTGCACATCAACAAGACACATAAAATATTAAAACAAGTAAAGAGTATCAGTGTCGAAGACCCAACCACAGCAGAACTAAAGAATTGAAGGTTAAAACATAGTTTTGAGGGATTACGGCTAAGATCAATAATCAAAGGCCTAATCCACTCAAATAAACACGACATTTAACCAAATTAACAGTGTTTAAAGAAAATAAAAAATATCTGCCAGACAGAGAAAGCCTCCACTGCCACATCATAGGCTAATTGATTCCTCTCAGCTACCACATTGCCACCTGTAGCCTCAAAGCATTTAAACAGAGGGCCAAGTAATGATCAGAACAAAGGATATTTTCCTCAATACAGTCGAGCAGTATTCCAAGCCAAATAGAGTTATTGCAGAGATGACACGGAGCCTTAAAGCCAACAAAAGCTTCCAACAAGCTTAAATACTTAATGTAAACCAATTAATACAGGAAAATATCTGTAATCTTCTCCATTGAGCCCCTCAAAGGGCCGAGAAGCATTAACTGTATTAATTGAACTTAGTAGATCTTTTATCTCTTTCGACCTCCTCATTTTCCTATAAAATCTAATTGAGTAGCTCATTGTAAATGTTGGTTGATCACTAGTTATAATATTGAAGCTCTCTAAAATAATACATAGTCTGTTGAAGTTGAAGAAGAAATTGAAGTCTTGGAAGTCCTTATGATGTTGTTGCATGCCTGTTCTTGAGAAGGCTCTATCATTGGATCCATGAGCTTGGTTGTTGGTGAAGTATTCTAAACTGTTTAATGTTTTCCCCTATTTTCATTCTGTTCCATAAATTCTTACTACAGTAGGATGAAAGTTTTAGGCTAAGAAATGACTCTTGGAAGCACCTTAGACCTGTTTATCCTTCACTATTTTATGTTTTCTTCTACTGAGGTATTTTAGAGTCTTTAATCTCTCTCTTTAGTCCTCATGCTTGTTTACTTCTCTAATAGTTCGAATAGTTGGTTTTAGCATGATTTGTGGTTCTCCCTGCTTATCTGCTGCCACTTAAAGGTTGTTATTGAAGTCTCCCTTTGAAATATCTTTGTTTACAGTGAGCCAAGGAGGTCTTTTCTGATCATACCCTTTGTCCTTGCTTGAAAATTTGTCTTAAAGGTCTTTATAGTTGTGATCATAGATGTATTTAGGTGTTCCCTCTTCTATGACCATAATTATCAGTGAATCTTTTATGTTTTCTAAGTCATTTGAAATAAAAACTTTGAGGAAATAGGGTGTTCCCCGAATCTTAGATTTAATTTTAAAAGTTGTTTTGAAGTCATTATTTGCTTAAAGTGTGGTTTGTAGAATTCATGGTTAGCCCTGTCTATCAAATAACTCTTTATTGTTCAAGTTATGCTCTCAAATTCTCTTTGTTGAGAATTAAACTTCTATTTTCCAAATCATTGATGTCCATCTCATTCCAAAACCAAAGGATCTTGCAGCCAAGTTAGATTTGCCATTTGATATCCCATATCCATTGATAATTTTGTCATAACCTCTTTTTGACTCCATTACCCAATGAAACTGACATTTCCCCTTTCTATCTATCTTTCCTAGACCTTTTATGTTCTGTTGTGTCAATTCAAACAAACAAACAAACAAACACTTACACTTAATAACTAGTCTAAAACCAATACCCGAAGCACAAAAGATAAACCTTTGCAAAAAACGAATAATTTGAGAGATCCCTCTCTAACAGCAGGAGGACTAGATCCTGTAACTCTAAAGATTGGTTCTAATGTTGCCTTGTCTTTTGATTTTCCAAACTATCAAAACACGGGGGACCAACATAATGGCGATCATGGTGGGACCCTGAGTAAAATCTTTAAAAAATACTCCCTGTCTAGTATAACATAAGTAGCCTTCTTCAATCACTACCTAACAAAAATGGTAATCATGATAAGACTTAATTGAATCAGTGACAAACTAAGTAACCTTAGGATTCTCGTAGGACCTTATCAAACCTTGAAGGAATCAGTTACCAAGCCATAAGAGTGAACTTTGTAGGTTCTTGACACCTTAGCTAAGTGTTAAAATCAGATTTAGGACACTCTCTTAACCCATAGGATTAAAAACTCAGAAAAACCCAAAAACATTTCAGTTTGGCTTCATAATAAACATGGTGGTGGAACCATCCAATATTTTACCTTCATAGAAGCTAAATAGTTTCCACCTGGCAACTCCACTAGCCCAAGTAGGCCTATTACTCACCTAGGTCCCTAGATCTCTTTAAGACTGTGTTAACCAGCCTTGAAAAAGTTTAGAAACCTAGTCTCATACTAGATAAGACATCGTGAGAGGTAAAACTCCCAAAAACAGTCCCTAAAACCTTAACCTCTCTCATTTTTGAAAAACAGTCTGGCTTCACATAGGATCAACACTAGATCCCATCCGGACCCAAATCCTCCTTTAATCGTTGACAATCCAGAGAGAATTTTGTGGCAGACTTCTAGGTCTGGAAAATCAGCTGTTAATAGGAGCCTCTTAATAACAAAGTCTGTCCCTGAAAACCTTGATGTCTTAGAGGATTCACACTTTGATTTACATCGTACAAAGAACATCTTTAGAACTAGATCTCAAGGTGATTTAAACCAAACTGATCTTGACATTGCAAATTTGCAACAAGGCTTTAGTAGAGAGGCCTCACCTTCCACTCCTCCTGATTCCCAGCTTCTTCATCACTTTAGCCTTTTCCATAACAAATATGCTCAAAATCAGTTTTCTAGCACAAGTGTTTCTTGCACTCTAATCGATACTACCACTGTGCAAAACACTCCTGTTCAGCCCACTTTCACTCTTATAAATCCATCTCTTGTAAATCCACCCTTATTTCCAGCCATGGCAACATGTTCTGCCCCATTAGTGTTACCACAACCTCTACTTCCCTTACCAAATGATTACCAATCCAAAATTCCTCATTTTACTGGAAAAGAGTCTACAACAGCTCAACATCATGTTTATAGGATGGAAGATGCATTTTATTACATGGAGATAGAAGAAGAAACTTTGAAGATGAGGATATTCGCCCAAAGTTTAGGAGGAGATGTGAAGAATTGGTTTAAAAACCTACCTCCTAACAACATAAATGATCTCCCTGCTTTGCATCAAACATTCGTCAACAAATGGGAACTCAAAAAGAACCCTCTCCAAATACTAGCAGAGTATAGTAGCCTCAAAAGAAATCAAAGGGAGAGTGTTCATGACTACTCCACTAGGTTCAATAGTGTTTACAATGCTCTTCCACCTCACATGAAACCTCCCCAAGGCATGGCCTTAGTAAGGTATCCCGAAGGCTTTGATGCTGAAATGGCTTATCAGTTGAGGGAAAGGGATTACTTAACATTAGAAGACATGCAGAAGGGAGATGTGAGCGTAGAAGCAAACATAATTGAGAAGAGAAATAGGTTGAGATCAGAGAATAGGGTAACTTATAAAGATGACATGCTACCCTTAACCTCAACTTCTGACACAAAAATTGACAACCTAGTGAAGGTGATGGAGAGGATGCTTGAAAATATCAACTTGAATGATAGAGTGCCACCAAGAGAACCTCAAAACAACCAAAATAGAAATAGAAATCAGAATTATAGAAGAGAAAACAATCAAGATAAGAAAAAAAAAAGTGACCAATAGGTTAGACCCCCCTTCCAACAAAAATATGTGGATCAATATGAGGAATATAGGGAAATGGAAAGGTTGGGAGAATCTCATGTAAACTTGATTGGATCAAACAGTGGGGATGATTTTTTCCTCACTGAGGAAGAACAAGGTTTCTTCTCTGATCAAAATACAAACACCTATGAAGATTCTGATGATTATAGATTGGGGTTTGAAAATGAAATCATGGAGGTACACAAAAAATATGATCTTAGGAGCAAAGGGAACGTAGACAATTCAAAGGATAAGAACACTAGCACTGATATCAAGAAAAACGCAGAAATTTAGCCTAAGAAGAAAGCGGACAAACCCATCACTTTGGCTAAAAAACCAGATTTAAGAAAAGAGAAAAACAACCAGCCAAATGTTGAACAGAGTACTCCTAGCACCTCAGCTAGTGGTCCTAACAAAACTATCCCAATTACCAGTCCAAACAAAGTTCAGCAAATCAAAACTGCTGAAAGGAATTCAATTGAAAAAACAGATGTAAATATGAACAAATCAATTGTTCCTTTCAGCCTTGAGGGAGAGATTGCCAAGATAAAAATTACCATCCCCCTAGCTGAACTAGTAACCCAAGAAGTGTACAAAAACCAAGTTTTAAAAGCTTTGAACCTAGGAAGTGATACTGACACCTTAAACTTGACAGATGACAAGCCTGAGTTGTTGTTTGGTCCAGAAGTTGAAGGAAAATACCAAGAAGGGGTTGTTCCTCCCTTCTATGTTAGTTTGAACATACATGAGAAAATTTTACACAATGCCATGCTAGATTCTGGAGCTTCACACAATCTGATGCCCAAGGTAGTAATGGAAAGCTTAGGCTTAGAAATTACTAAACCATACAAAGATTTGTATTCCTTTGACTCAAGCAGAGTCAAATGTTTGGGTTTAATCAAAGATTTATGTGTTAACTTAGCTCAAATCCCCGCTAAGAGTCTAGTAATGGACATAGTTGTAGCTGACATTCCCCCTAAGTATGGCATGCTCTTATCAAGATCATGGGGAGCCAAACTTCAAGGAAGCCTTCAAATGGACATGTATTATGCCACCATCCCTGTTTTTAACCAAAACAGAAGACTATATAGGGAATCTCACATGAAGTACACGGTGAGCAACATAGATAAACCAAACAACTCTCCAATCTATTCTATTCAACCAAGTTTAGATTCGTTTATCTTATACAACGAAGGTGAAATTACTCAACAAGAAAAGGAAAACATAGACCCAACCAGTTTACCAGAGAAATCAGAACTTCCCTCAGATCAGATACAAAACATTGGCAATCAACAACAACAAGAAAATGAAAATGAGGCAAATATACTTTGGACAATAAAATTTGATGGATCTTGTAATAAAACAAGTGCAGGGGTAGGCATTTGGATTAAAAATACGAATCAGAGTTTTTCATATAAACTAGATTTTCCATGCACTAACAATATTGCTGAGTATGAAGCACTTCTTCTAGGCTTACAATTTCTTAAAAAATTAGAAGCCCAAAAGATATCAATCTTAGGAGATTCTGAACTTATCATAAGACAAATCAAAGGAGAATACTCAGCTAGAAATCCAAGGCTTAGGGAATATCGGAACACTGCCCTTGATTTATTGAAAACCTTTGAAAAGTATGAACTTATTTTCATTCCTAGAGCACTAAATCATCTAGCAAATGAACTCACTTTCAATGCCAGCAACTACCAAATACCTGAGATAAATGAACAACTTCGCGTAAAGGTAAAACATAGGCCTGTTGTGTCTGATAATGAAGATCACTGGTAAGTGTTTGATTCTGACAAACACATAGATGATTTCTTAAAATCAAAAAACGATTTCGACATACCAATATCAGAAACCAGCCATAAAGAAAACTGTTTGTATATTGAACAAATCCTAGAAGTTGAAATGACATATTCTGCTGATATAAATCATTATGAGAATCCTTTTGAAGAAAATATAATTGACAACACAGACCAAGAAGACTTGGAAGTTTTACAATGCAAGAACGATACAATTCCAAGAGGTCCCACACCTTTAGAACACCTTTTCGACTTTAACGATGTAGCCAAAGAACCAAGAATGGAGCCTATGGAAACCAATATAGAAGAACATAACATAGGCAGCCTAGCAGAACCCAAGATGATCAAACTATCCAGCACTCTCCCAGCTCACATAAAATTGCAATATATAGAGCTGTTCAAAGAGTTTAAAGATGTTTTTTCTTGGAGGTACAAAGACCTGAAATCGTATGATACCAGCATCATTCAGCACAAAATCCCTCTCAAAGAAAATCAGAATCCTTTAAAACAAAAACTAAGGATAATAAACCCTCTCTTACTACCTTTAGTTAAGGTAGAAATTGAAAAGATGCATGATGCTGGGATCATAGTACCCATTAGATATTCAAAATGGCTATCAAACTTAGTTTCTGTTAGAAAGAAAACAGGGGAAATCAGGCTCTGTATTGACTTTAGAAATTTAAATAGAGCCTCTTTAAAAGACAACTACCCCTTACCCAAGATGGACCATATACTTCAAAGGGTAGTTGGGTCAAAAAGGATATCCCTCTTAGATGGGTTCTCGGGTTACAACCAGGTGTTAGTGCTCCCAAGTGATCAAATCAAAACTGCTTTTACCACACCTTGGGGCACCTTTATGTATGTCAAAATGCCTTTCGGATTGATGAATGCAAGGGCCACCTTCCAAAGGGCCATGGAACATAGCCTTCTCTGAAGATATTGGCTATTTCATAATCATTTACCTGGATGACATAACCGTTTTCTCAAAAACTGATGAAGAACATTTGATTCACTTGAGGAGAGTTTTTGAGAAGTGTAGGAAATTTGGCTTGTCATTGAATCCCAAAAAAACACTCTTTGGTCTCCAAGAAGGTAAAATTATTGGCCATATAATTTCAGAAGAGGGAATCAAAATAGACCCTACAAGGATAGATGGCATATTATAGATCAGCCATCCAAGAAGCCTCAAAGAATTACAATCTTTCATTGGAAAGATTAATTTTTTGAGAAGATTTATCCCCAACCTTGTTGAGCTATTAAAAAACATTATAAACATGCTTAAGAAAGATGTAGGTGTAAAATGGACTTTACCAGCTAAACAATCATTCGAACTGGTCAAACAAGCTCTTACTCAAACACCAGTCTTGATTAGTCCAGATTTCACCAAAGACTTTTATATCTTTTCTTTTGCATCTGAACATACAATAGCTGCAGTTTTACTTCAAAAGAATGACTTGGGGCAAGAACAACCAATATCCTTCTTTAGTAGGGCCTTAAGAGATGCTCCTCTCAAATATAAAATCATGAAGAAGCAAGCCTTAGCATTAGTGAAAGCATTAAAGGACTTTAGAGTCTATATTTTACACTCTCACATAATTGCTTTTGTTCCACATACTGTTGTCAAGGACATTCTAAGTCAAGACCCTGATGGTAAAAGGGGAAAATGGATTGAAACTATTCTTGAGTATGACTTAGAAATCAAGCCCACCAAACTAGTTAAAGGGCAAGGATTAGCAAAAATTATGGCTGAGTCTAACTTCCAAGCACTAGACATGAATATGGTAGATGTGTTGGAAGAAATAGAAGAATCTACTGCTCCTTTCATTGAAGAAACATTTCTGAATTCTCCTTGGTATGCTGACATTATTTATGTGCTTTTATATTTGAATGCCCCTCCTTCTTTGTCTAAAACTAAAGCTAGATTTTTGAAACAAAAATCTTTGAGTTATTGCATCTTAGATGGGGTATTATATTGGAAAAATGCTGTTGGAATTTTGCTTAAATTTTTACTTGAAGATGATGCAGGAAAAATCATGCATGAGTTGCATGATGGAGAATGTGGAGGAAACCTATACTGGAAGGCTACATCAAAAAAAATTATTAGATCTGGTCACTATTGGCCTACCCTTTTCCCAGATACTCAAAAGCTAGTCATGTCTTGCCATAAGTGTCAAATTTTTTATGGCAAAAGAAAACTCCTTCCCTTACCATTACATCCTATCAGAGTTGAGGCACCTTTTCAACAATGGGGTTTCGACTTCATTGGGGAAATTCACCCATCTTCCTCAGCTCAACATAAGTGGATCCTCACAGCCACTGACTTCTTTACCAAGTGGATAGAAGCTATACCCTCTAGAAATGCTAATGACTCTGTCATTATCAAGTTCCTTGAAACAAATATCCTATCCAGATTTGGTTGTCCCAGAAAAATCATAACAGATAATGTTGCTGCTTTTAAATCTAAGAAAATGGTTGATTTATGTTACAAATACCACATAACCTTGGGCCATTCTACTACCTACTATCCCCAAGGAAATGGATTAGTTGAATCTTCCAACAAGAGCCTCATCAATATCATCAAAAATATGTTGGAGCAAAATAAAAAATCATGGCACAGTAAGTTGGTTCATGCCTTATGGGCTGATAGGATAACTACAATGAAGTCAATAAATATTTCCCCCTATCAGCTGGTCTATGGCATGGATTCAGTCTTCCCCACCTCATTATGAGTTCCAGTCATGAAACTCCTTCAAGAAGTGCAGGTCGAAGAGAATGATATGCAAAGGAGAATCAACCAAACCATCCATTTACAGCAGACCAGAGAAGAAGTCTATGAAAGGACGCAGTTAGTCCAATAAAATGTAAAGAAACTATTTGATAAGAGGACTAAGGCAAACAATTTCCAGGTTGGAAATGTCGTTCTTAAATGGGATTCAAGAAGAGAAGAGAAGGGAAAACATGGAAAGTTTGAGAAATTTTGGAAAGGCCCCTATATTATTCATGTTGAGAGGGGTCACAATGCATTTTTCTTGAAAGAATTGAATGGAGAAGATCTGTATGGAGGTCCTATCAATGGCAGGATGCTAAAGCATTACTTCTGCCAGGAGTCATGAGTTTCAAAGCATTTTATTTTTCATTGTAAATATCATAGTCTGAACGTTGCATTCAAAGTTAGAAAAATAAAAATACAAAAACAGTAAAAGAAAGAAAAGAGGGCAGATTGTAAAAACAATAAAGGTACAGCCCCATACCAAAAAAGAGAAACAAAAATCTGAAAGTGTGCAAGCTCAAATTCCACTCCTAAAAAACACACTTCTAGTTAGTCATACATCTTAATCATGACTAATTAGTTTTAAATTGACTGCTGATAGGTTAGTGAATCAGATTTTCCAAACAGCTTAATCTTGGCTTATCAGTTAGGTATATTAGGTTAGAAATTAAAGGTTCAAACATGCTCAAAATTCGAACCTTAGTTTTCAAGAGAAGAATGACTCTAATATGTTTAAACAATGAGTTAAAGACATAGGAAAATTGGTTCTGATATGCCCAAAATCTGAACCAAATAATAAGGAAAAACATCTTGAATGAACTCAAAAAACAGAGCTGAAGAAAGAGAAGGTCGTGCTTAGAACTTTCAGACCTTAAGCCTTACATTTTGATTTAATTTTCTACAAAATAATATCTATGTGCAACTTTTTTTTTATGCCATAGATCAGCAACAAGTTAGACTGTTCAATCCTGACTTGTATGCTTTTAAATTTTTATTTTAGAAATTAGTAAATAAAATCTGTTAGACTGTTTAATCCTAACAGATTAGTAGATTAGGTAGAGAAGCATATGAAATGAACTATTTAATCTGAGTTCATGGAGACATAAGAAGTAGAATTAGATTAGTTTCTTACTTTCAAAAGAATAAAATTTTGTAAGAGAGTTTGCCAATCCAAGTACACTCTGAAAAGAATAAAAAATGTTAGATCAGTAGGATTGGGTAGGTAAAAAGCTTGTGTTGATGAAGTTCCATTGTTTTTCATGGCTACTAATATTTTTCAGAGCAAAAGAAGACCATCCAAAGGAACAAAAGACAGCCCAATGGATAAGGCACTGATCAGCCTCCAGAGAATGCAAGTCTGAAGTTCTTGATGCCTTCAAGAAGGCACCATCCCCAAGTGGAGCCATTGTTAGCCACCTATAAAATTTTTTTATATAAAAAGGTGGCTAAATCATTTTTTGAGTCTTCAAGAAACAAGTTTTATTGCTAAAAATTTTATCTCTTGAAGACTCATGAAGACATCATGCCCTTTGTTTCACCTTCATTGCTGTTTCCCTTTTGAAATGTTGAAAATCTACTATTTTTATTGAGAAAAGACTACTGAAAAATCCCATTTTTTCCCCTCCTCCACTCAAAACTAACCTTCATTTTATTCCCTTTTCCCCCCATCAAATTCCTCTATTTTTCATGATTTCCCGTTTTCCCTTCATGAAAATCCTTTTAAAAAGTTTAAAACTCATTTTTAAAACTTTACCGAAACCCCCAAATCCATCAAAAACTTTGAAAATTTTCATCAAAAATAAGTGTTTTGACTATAGGCTTAAGCCCCTTTGGGCTAAGTCCTAAACCACTTCCCCACATATGCCCTAGTGTTAGAACCAAGTGCTAAACCCTTTCAGCACTTATCGCATCGGAAGCAAATGAAGAACGCAAGTCCTTTTGGCCTTTATAAAACTTCCGATGAGATTAGCCCTCTTACGATGTAAACTCCCGATTCCTTGTTTTATTTGAAAAACCACGGGTTTAAGACCAAAAGCACGTATCGCATTAGAAACATTTGATGCACGCAAGTATTTTTGTCATATTAAAGCCTCCGATCCGATGAGCCCCTTTTGTTTATAAGTCCTGATCCCATTGTCGCTTCATATAACCCTTGGGCCTGCAATCAAGTCCTAAAGTTTGTAAATAAACCCATCTCCGATGTATGTTTCCTTTGAAAATCACAGAAACCCCTTTTTTCCTAAGTTTTGAACTAAACGCGCCGGTGCAATATTTTTATTAATAAACACCGTTGATCTTAAAACCTGATCAATGATCTGTGCGTTATCGCATCGGAGAAATTCAAATGGGTAGATTGAGAAGCCCATCTCCTCACCCCGATTCTGATTGGCCCTTATACATATAAGCCCTGGGCCTTTGCTTGTTCATATGAATCAACGGCCCCGTAGTCGAGTGCCAAGCCTTTTATATAACCTGCCCTCGAAGCCAAAACCTTTGTATTTCATTAATTTTTGGTTTTCATATGTTTTAAAGAGTTTCCGCCAGTTAAATATTTGAGATAATCTCCACCATCGATCTGAAGTGATTAGACAGATTGTGCAATATTGCATCGGGAATATTCATTGGCGCATTTTAATATTTTATTGCTCCCTCTTTGATTGGCGATTCCCCGATGAATTCTCCATTGTCAATATGATCTGCAGATCGAAGGCCCACAACCAATCGCATCGGTGCCATTCAAGTCCTCCCCCTGCTGATCCCATGCCTCCAATTGCATCTGGGCCATCCACGTGTCCAGATCAGATGGCCTAGATTGCATCTCCCAACTTTGGTTAAGCTCATGTGCCCACTTCATAATGTTTTAGGCCAAATCCCGGCCGTTGATCTCTGCAGATCAACAGTCCTTATTCACCCTTTCTCTGCGTCATTTATTTGTTGATCTTGCACATCAAATGGCTCAAATTAACCCCGATAGGCCTGAACCCTGTGGGTCCTACCTCCCTCCAGATATGATCTCCGTCGTCGATCCCTTGATCGGATGGTCCATAATAAAACCACCCTGCCTTTTTATCCACCGCGCATCTGGTCTATATTGCGCTCACTCCTCACTGTTAAATCTGAGACCCTAGATCCAATGGTTGACACGTGTTTTCGTGTAACTTCAAGTGCAAATTTTATTTTCTCAAGGGCTGTGTGATATAAGTTGTTTTCAAAAGCCACGTGTCGGCCTATGATGCATATCGCGTCCAAAAATCTAATACCGCTTTCTTGCCCTTCTACCACACGTAACCCATGTTTTTCCCTCCTGAGACCACTTTCCTCATTTTCTATTATATTGTATCGCGTGTGCCCCCCACCGTTGATCTCTGCAGATCAACGGTTTAGATCTAATATCTCATTACACCATCGCCCTCCGCCTTTTCCAAAGGGGTTTCTCAAAAGCGATCTCGACCGTTGATCTCATTGGGCTAATCTAATCCGATGGCCCACGATCACCCTAGAAACCCCGAATTTCCTCAATGCATTTTCCCCCCCACCAAAGGTTTTAAACCTTTTTCCTTTGCACTTTCTCCCATTTCATTATAAAGCAACCTTTCCACATTATGTTTCCTCGGTTGCTCCCAACCGTCGATCTCTACAAGATCGATAGATCTAACTTGATTTTCACCACCATTTCTTCCAAACCACCTCCATTTGACTTCTGTGTGCAATCTCCACCATTGGATGCTGTCATCCAACGACCATGCTCCAAAACTAAGCCTCCTAAGCATTTTTTCCCTAATACGCAGGATTTTCTAATTTTTATTGTATTATGCAGGATTTAAAAGGTTTTCAAATGTTTTAAAAGAAATAAAAGCCGAGGATGATGATCCTCTAGGCTTTGTTTATTAAAGAGTATCTGTTCACAGGGTTCGATGCCACGTTCTATCGGTGCCTCATGAGCACTGATAAACATTATAAAGCCCTGTGGCACCTGCACATCGACAAGACACACAGAATTAAAACAAATCAAAGAGTATCAGTGTTGAAGACCTAACCACAACAGAGTTGAAGATTATTTTCAAAATTTTGGTGGATTACGGCTAAGATCGATTATCAAAAGCCTAATCCATTAAATTAAACACAGTTAAAGGAAAATCAAAGATATTTATCAGATAAAGGATGCCTCCACTGCCACATCAAAGGCTAATTGATTCCTCTCAGTGACCAGATTGCCACCTGTGGCCTCACAGCATTCAACAGAGGTCGAGTAATGACTAGAACAGAGGAAATTTGCCTCACGATAGCCGAATAGTTAATTCAACCAAAGAATTTATTGAAAAATATCTGCTGAGTTACTACAGAGATGACACAGGGTCTCAAATTCAATAAAAGCATCCCACCAAGCTTAAATATTTAATGTAAACCAATTAATACAGGAAAATATCTGTACACTTCTCCATTGAGCCCCTCAAAGGCCGAGAAGCATTAATTGTATTAATTGAACCCTTAGATATTTTCTCTTTCAACCTACTCATCCTTCTATAAAATATTATTGAGGAGTTCATTGTAAACGTTGGTTGATCACTAGTTGTAATACTGAAACTCTCTGAAATAATACATAGTCTGTAGAAGTTGAAGAACAAATTGATGTCTTGGAAGCCCTGATGATGTTTTTTCATGCTTGTTCTTGAGAAGGCTCTATCATTGGATCCATAAGCTTGGCTGTTGGTGAAGTATTCTGAAATTTTTAATGTTTTCCCCTATTTTCGTTTTGTTCCATAAATTCTTACTATAGTAGGATGAAATTTTTAGGCTAAGAAATGACTCTTGGAAGCACCTTAGACCTGTTTATCCTTCACTGTTTTATGTTTTCTTCTGCTGAGGTATTTTAGAGTCTTTAATATCTCTCTTTAGTCCTCATGCTTTTTTACTTCTCTAATAGTTTGAATAGTTGGTTTCAGCATGATTTATGGTTCTCCCTGCTTGTCTGCTGCCACTTAAAGGCTGTTATTGAAGTCTCCCTTTGAATTATCTTTGTTTACAGTGAGCCAAGGAGGTCTGTTCTGATCATGCCCCTTGTCCTTGCTTGAACAGTTGGTTTAAAGGTCTTTATAGTTGTGATCATAGATGTATTTAGGTGTTCCCTCTTCTGTGACCATAATTATCAGTGAATATTTTATGTTTTCTAAGTCATTTGAAATAAAATATTTGAGGAAATAGAGTGTTCCCCAAATCTTATATTTCATTTTAAAAGTTGTTTTGAAGTCATTGTTTTCTTAAAGTGTGACTTTTAGAATTCATGGTTAGCCCTTTCTATAAAATAACTCTTTATTGGTCAAGTTGTGCTTTCGAATTCCCTTTGTTGAGAATTAAACTTCTTTTTTCCAAATCATTGATGTCCATCTCATTCCAAAACCAAAGGATCCTGCGGCCAAGTTAGATTTTCCCTTTGATATCCCATATCCATTGATAAGTTTGTTATAACCTATTTTTGACTCCATTGCCTAATGAAACTGACATTTCCCCTTTCTATCTATCTTTACTAGACCTTTTACGTTCTGCTATATCAATCCAACCAAACAAACCAACAAACACTTGCACTTAATAACTAGTCTAAAATCAATACCAAAAACAGAGAAGATAAACCTTTGAAAAAAACAAATAATTTGAGAGATCCCTCTCTGAGAGCAGGAGGACTAGATCTTATAACTCTAAAGATTGGTTTTGATGTTGCCTTATCTTTTTATTGGCCAAACTATCAAAACACAGGGGACCAACAGGAACATTAACGGAACATCTAGTAGTCTAAGGTAGAGACGTGTTTCGGCATCTTTAAGCCTAGCAGTTGTCGCTCGCCATCTGGCTACAGAAAGCACTTGTATAGACTTGTGCTCCCCGTACTTTCACGTATATAAAGGGAGACCCCATTAGGTTGCAATCCTTTATCTGTACAAAGTCGAGTTTGCCGCCTTTTACCCGTGATACACTGGACACAGCATTTGGGGAGATTACCTGCACGTACATCAAGTCCTTGGTTGATTTATCTTTCATTTTTACCAAGGTGTATATGGAAGTTCACGGATATCTGGTACACCTAGCTGCCTATATTACCAGAGCAGTCATTTTGATCTTTACCGACTCACTAAATTTGAAAAGATCATCAAGCGCTTGTCCTTTCATGCTTGTTTCCAAACTAAAAGTGATAGAGTCATCTTTTACTTGTTTCTAGATTCTTAAAACATGAAATAGTGAAGTTTCCAGTTTCAATGTGGTAAAATTAATCACCTATGATCACATACCCATTTAGAGATTGATTTTTCGGCCTGTTGTTGTTTGCCTTGGTTTTTGCCCATGTGTCTTTGTTTTTGATCTCTTCCTCTTTTCGTTATAGTCACAGTGGCGGAACCATTAGTTTTATCTACTGGTAGTCCTTACACAGACAATTCATCAAAGGTCTCTTAGTCCTCTATTGAGTATCAGCAGCCCATTGTATCCAAGTTTCCCGACGGGGGACCGGTTATGTCTGAAATTCCCTTTAGAGGACCAGTTGACTTCAATTGGCCCTTGTCCAATGCCTCGTTTGGATTTGGAGTTGGGGAACACTTCCCTCCTCTTACATCAGGATCACCTTTTATGGGTGCTATTATACCTCCTAGTCCCCATCGTCTTTTGCAATATCTTACAGTAGGGTTAGATATGGACTCATCCGATCCTTCTTCTAGTGAGGGAATTCCTACTTCTGGTGAAGATTACCAGCTTTTTCCCGAAGACATCCCTGAACCTTCTATTATGTCTTCACCTAGTCCTTCGCTCCCAGTTGGATATAGGTCTTTAAGTCAGATCATGGCCGCTATTGCCTCTATCGGATTATCGACTCCATCCATGAGGCCGACCATTCCCACGTTAGGGATGTCACCATCGAAGCCTCTCATAGCCTCTCCTTTTGTTACATCGGCACCTGTTAGACCTACTGTCTGCGTGGCTGCATCTACGCCTGTTGTCACTACTTAGTCAGCTATGACCTTATCAGTTCCTGAATACGTTTATATAGATTTTGCTATTCCGAAGAATATTTCTCCTGAGGAGTATCGACTGTCTTTATAGCCGTCAAACTCCGAGGTTGGTCAGTCCTCTCAAAATCTTAACCGTCCTTACTTTTCCCATTACAGAGTGGATGGTGCCACGATTTACGTATTTCCATATCAATATGATGAGCAAGGCAACCCTCTTCATTATCCTGCTCCTGAGGCTTATCAGTATATTAACGATTTTCTATCTACCCAACCTGGGCAACCTTCTAATCAACAAGGGAAAAACCTGAAGGGACAGTCTTTGTTTCAGCAAGGATATGATTTTGGCACATAAGGACAACCCTTCCAGGGACAACCTTCGGCCCAACTAGGTTATGTGTACAACCCTTAAGGACAACTCTTACAGGGACAACCTTCGGTCCAACAAGGATTGCTTTACGGTCAACAGGGGCAGTCTTAAAATCCTCAAGGTCAACCTTTGCAGCCTCACCCTATGGTCCAAACAGGGCAACTTCAAGTACTGGCAGGGCAGTCGGGGTATCAACCTGGACCAGTGTATGGTCCTGGGGGGCAAACCCATCCTTCTCAACCATTGGTGCAACCTTAGCAACCTCATTTTCCAATTGGTCAAAATGTTTCACATCCAGGGCCATCTTATGGTCCTGCCATAGGTCAACTTGATTATTAGGCACAACTTGGCCCTCTCCCGCCATCAAGCCAACCATCTCAACTAGGGCAGCCTGGTGTCTTTCATCAACCGGGTCAACCTGTTCAACCAGGACAACCTATTCAGCTAGGTCAACCTATTCAACCAGGGCAACCTGCACAGCTAGGTCAACCTGTTCAACCAGAACAACCTGCACAACCTGTTAACCCTGCTCAGCAGCTGATCTATTCCATGCCACAGCTGAACCCTCATGTGTTCCCAACTTATCAGACTTAGCAGGGTCCCACTTACCAACAGCCCGTTCGACCCCAGGGCGGCTATTACCTTCAAGGTCAATCTCGACCGTTTACAACCCGCCCTAAGGTTTTGGTTATTACCTTCAACAACCAGACTACACTTATACTCCACAGTCAAATCCATACACTTCTCAAACAGGGCCCACATATAATCAGAATCAGTACCCTGGTTATCAACCCCCGTATCCTGGTTTTCGACCGCCATATCAACCCAATTATATGGCTTATAACCCCTATGGTCATAATACTTTAGGACAGAACCAATGGGGACAAAATTATGCTCAACCAAGCTGGAGTACAGGTACAGATCCTTATCGAGGACCTGCCATGCCTTTCAACCCTCAATTTCCTTTTCTCACCATGTTGGAATTACCGGACGTGTCCAAGTTGACCAATGATCCGATTCTTCATAATCCATATTGGCCTCCGGTTCCGACGAAGGTGCCTGGCGATTGTCCTAAATTTGAAGGGAAATCTGGAGAGGACCCCTAAGCACATGTCATGACTTATCATTTGTGGTGTCCTTTGAAATCTTGGATAGATGACTCGATTCATCTACATCTTTTCCAGTTCACTCTCACCAGTGCTGCTGCTAAGTATTACATAGAACTACCCCATGGTATTTTTCAAGATTTTAATACTCTAGCTATGGAATTCCTGACACATTTCTAGTTACCAGTTTGCTATGAAGCCAGGACACATCTCCTGACATCTCTAAAACAGGATAAAACCACTCATATTTCAGATCATATTCACGAATGGAGATTTCATCGTCGTCTGATCAAGTTTGACATTCCTGATCAACTTCTAACTC